>JBBPCY010000082.1:1573529-1595349 GCA_037974405.1 Brachyalestes nurse
TCATCCCAAAGGTGCTGGATGGGGTTGAGGTCAGGACTCTGTGTGGACCAGTCAAGTTCTTCCACACTGAACTCCTCAAGCCACGTCTTTATGGAGCTGCTTTGTGCACTGGGACACAGTCCTGCTGGAATAGAAAAGGTTCACAAAGTTGGAAGTATGGTGGTGTCCAAAATGTCATGACTTTTGGACATTAAGATGGCCCAAACCATAAAAAAACATATGGTGTAGATAAATAAACAATTAATATAAACTAGAAGTAAAAATGTGCAATTTGGTTCAAGGTGAATTTCTAAAACATCCTAAAAATGTTTCAAAGTCAGTTGGAAAGGAACAATACTGGAATACTCTGTGCTTCATATGTGCAAAAGATCAGCAGCAATTCAAAAGAAATGTTTAGCTACAGCACAACCAGTTTCATGCAAAGCAATTCAAAGCCCTTACTGCCACTGGAGTTAGCCATAATCGACCACATGATGGAGCCTTCTGAACATAACAGTCCACAAATTCCTTCAGTCTAATCAAAGAGGACATGAAATCTACGACTGAGCATTCATGTCCCCCCCTAAAGACAATAATCAGCTTGATTCTGGCGTCTTGATTAACCTGAGTAATGCACTTCTGATAAGTGTAGGTGTGTGAAGACTGACTGCTCATCTCTGCGGCTCCGTGCCGAGGTACCTTTTCCCACAAATCATTGTGCAACACCTACATGTCAGCACTTCTTTTCATGTGTGAGCCGACAGCTCAAAACCTCAGCTGAAGCAAAGCTGAGGAACAATGTCCTCCTTTAAATCAATAGTCTCCACTTTATCTGGGACTTAATATGTTTAAGTGTGTTTATGCTGCAATACAGACAGTTACAACTGACTCTAGCTCAGACTTGTCTTCAGGGCCACCCACATAGTCTTTTGTCTATTTTACTCTATCCCTAATTAGGATGAAGCACACATGGACTGTCTGGGGGGTCTGAGGACAGGTCTGAGAATGCCTCCCTGAACCATTAGATTTCACTTTTTAATTTCATATCCCGTTGCTGCATCTGTCACATTTGTTTGTCTGCATAGTGGGTAGCAAGCCCCTTTAAAAAAAGGAGTGTAGGAGTGATGGTAGAGTATTAGCCTGTGCACACATGAGCTTGCCAGCTAGCTCAATATTAATTTAAGCCCATTAACCAATTAAACCTGAAATTATGGACATAAGTGATTGATTGTCTTTAAGACAGCTTGATATAGAGGCTTAGGGGTAGTTTCATATCCAGCCATGCCATTTATTTTCATGAAAAGCCTCCATTTAGTTAATGCACAATCATAGGTCATGCAGCACCTGACTGAAGCCCATCTGTTGCTGCACAATTTATCAGCTACTCCACACGACCATATGGAACCATCTCCATGCCGTTATGAGGGTGTCACTGCTGTGCTGAGAATGGTCCAACTCCCAAAAAATATGGCCAACACTGGTCCCTTTCCACTAATGCAGGAACACAAGGGCTACAGTCAGTAGTTGGGAACCAGTACATATTTTCAGGAAGGGTTTTCTGATAAAATGGGCGATAAGTTGTCAAGCTTAATAACTTCTTTGCAGTCAATTATGAAGAAAAATTCCTCTGGGCTATTTTTTGCATCAGAAAGCATTTAGGTGGGACATTTGCACAACTATCTTATCTGCTATGATCATTTGCACTACTGCCTTATTTGTTATTTTGTTTGTTTATGGAATGTCTATTGTAAATTATATTAAAAGCTTCTAGATTAAACTTTTCCGGTTGTAATTGGAGGGTACGCACAGCAGAGAGCGAGAAACGGCATTTCGATTCCCATGTATGTCTTGCACATGATATGTGAACTGACAATAAATCTCTTTGAAACTTTGAAACGTTAAAGGGGAAAAGCCCTTTATTTAATCCGGTTAAAGGCTTGAATAGTCCTGCATACCTAGACGCTGCCTCATTCGGGCCTTTCAGACCTAGGGATTCTCCACCTGCGTGAATCAAGCATGAGTCAGCTTTATTTGACCTTCAGGAGCATTAGGCCCACAAAGGCGTCTTACCAAAAGCTTCAGAAGGCAACCTCAAGCATGATGATATATGGCCAGGAAGGGTGTCATACAATCTGCTTTATCCCTGTTAAAGGTATAATATTAAATCCTTTGTCTGGAGCAACTAATACTGTAACACTGAGATGTTATGATGAACAAGGCTGTAACTTAAGCCCCCAGTGGGCTTTAGGTGCTGCAGTTTAGCCCCTGCCCACCAGGGGGCCCTATAAGCATTATGAACGGAAGAATAATAAAAGTAGCTGAAAGGAACTGCTGTCTCTCAAGCGAACCCTCCCTATTAAAATTCCTGATTTGAGAAGAAACACTAGATGAGCAGTTGGCTGAACACTTTTGGGCATTTTCATCAATGGTCTGATGATGTTCTGAAATAAGCATTCCTTAGTTTGGTAGGTTTGGTTGGACTCCCAAGTGTTGGTCGCCAGAATGCACCTACTAGTGCCAAAGAAATGAGGATCTTCTGAACTTCAATAACATTTTAAGCCAATCAAAAAGAAGCTGCGTCACTTTTTTCTCCTCTTACAGTTTAGAAATATTGGCATGGTACACATGTCAAAACGTTCTTTCATATCCTTGTGTGTTCAGATTTTTGATCGGTTGATCAGGAGCCAAGTATTAATCGAATAAAAATTTTATTATTGGGTTCAAGTTGCCTCTGTAATGAATGGGGGTAGATAGTGGAGGGGTGAGTTGCCCTAAAAGTGTGTAGCGGAGAAAGAGTCTGATGTTTGGCTAAGGCAGCCAGAAAGTAACAAATCAGTCTTATGGAGCTCAAGCAGACTCATAAACAGAAACAAATTCAGGTCAGGTATAAAAACAGATGTGTCGCAGTTTGTTGTGGTTTAATTAAAAACAGTCAGCCCATGCGGCTACCTGAGCTTTTCCCGCCCGTTTTTGTGGCAAGAGCTGTTCGCTCCACCTGTTTTCAGCCATCCTTTACCGTAAATGGCTCAGTAAGAGACAGTGAGTTAATGCCCCCCTCTGTGGTAAAATACAGCATTGAATGAAGAGAGTCTTACCAGGTGCCATAAAACCAATGAGTTGGTGTCTTAAAACACTGTTTCTATAGCTACCACACAATCACACTTTGCACTTTTTCTCATGGAAGCGCAATCAAATCTTTACAGTGGGCTTCTACAGCTGGAAGTTGGATGCTCTACATCTTTACAATCCATGATCCTTACACTTGAGGGAATGTGCTGAAAAAGAATCATTATATTTCTTTAACTGAATGGTTCTTTAATGGACCCTCTCTGAGACATTTAAGCATTTTTTTAAAAGTTTATAAAACCTCCACACAATGTAAAACTGCTTGGAAGAGACCCTAAACTGGTAAACCTTCTATTTATGGTTATTTTGTATGTTTAAAATGGTCTTCACACACATCTCATTTACATAATTTGTTGCTTAGGGAACTAAAATTCTTATATAGCAGCGGTCTTCAAACCAGGCCTCAGGGCCTCCCAAGCGGTCAGCGTTTTCGCTTCAACCTAACTCACAGTGCATACAGATGGAGCAAAAATGTGGATCGTCTGGAGCCCTGAGGACCGTTTTGAATGCCAGTGTGTAAAGCCATTGCTCAAAGAACCCTTTGTGGAAACTTTTAGAAGTGTAGACAAGTATGCACATTTCTCTTTGAAGATTAATATGAAGTTGAATGGCAAAGAGCCTATTTAGCACTGGTTTTGGAATATTACAGTCTGCATTCTGAACGGAAGTTAAATAATAGAATCGCAGAGAATTTTGAGATTTCTGCTGCTTTTGTCTGGGTCTGTGTGTTTCTCCTCTTCTTCTGTAAGGCCTTATTTTAGGACTCTTCCACAGTTATACAGTGTCTGCGCTGTCTTGTAGCACGATTCAATTTTCCAGTGTATGTTTTAGCCCAGTGACAGAGTTTCTGACTCAGTTCTTTCCCCACAGTTTATGGCCGGTCGTCCCAAAACTGCGTCCATGGAGTCGAACCAGAGGAAAGTTTTTCTGTCAGAGCTGCTTTTGTTATTGTGACCTTTATATTGCTCATAGTCTTGTCTGAGTGTTTAATTTAAATCATTCTTTACCCATGTGATGAAAGCCGAACCCAGATAACTTGTTGGTGACGTCCTGGATCACCTTCACGTTTCAAAGGTAAATTTATTAGTTTGTTAATTTGTTTGTTAGAAAACTCCCTCTGAAATTGATCTTCAGACAGTCATGCTTGTACTTCATCGACTTCCCAGTCGTTAGTTTGTCTCTCCATTGTTGTTTTTGTCAAGCAGACAGTAAAAAACAATGGCCTTTTTTCAATGGTGTGATGACATTTCGACCAATCAGAAAGCAGTGATGCAGTCAGCTCGGCTGCGGCCCACTTTTGGCCCTGCTGTAGAGCAGCTCGGGTTCAGCTTGGGTACAGGTTGGTTTATCTGTAATAGAGAAATATTTGTCCACAGTAGAGTGCTTTTCCTTGTGCCAGTGGAAAAGTACCATTAGTTGATTCAGAAGTGTTAGCACAGCGAACACTGCAGAGAACTCTACACTTTTGCAACATGTGCTTTACTCTGTGTGCAAACCATTTCACTCCTAAGTGGTGTTTTGCAGTGAAGTGATAAACCCCAATGAGTCATGACTCTAATGACTGAGATTAGCTACCGATAATTACCGTTTTTTGCATTAATCCTTTTGGGAAAGTCATTAAACCATGCTATGCTAATCCTGCTGGTGGAATATCACACGGAGATCCGATGCTAGAGCGATTTTAAAATAGTTTTGCACTGAGTGTGACCTACAATCAGGTAAAGTTCTTGCTTGTAAACAGGACAGAAATCAGTTTACCACACGCACACACACACACACACTGCACTCAGAGGCCAGTCTCAGAAAATGTTAGCAAGATCCAGAGGTCAGTCTTAAAGGGCTGTTCACTCTGAAGTTAATGCTTCAGCAGCCAGCCAGTCAGAACAGAGCTCATTTACATATATCAGTATTAAAGGCACAGTCACAAAAACAGCCTGTTTGATTCTAGGCGATAAGGAGAGGCTTGAAAATAGTCATGTGGAATAAAATATGATATGTTTCGGGTCCATAATATTTTGTGATTGTCATACCAAAACTTCACAATTCCATTTTCTCAGTTCTCTACTATTTCTTTTTCGTGCTTCATATCTTTTGAAACTCTGGCTAGCCTTTATACTGAGTGAATGACAAACGGGCTGACCCATTCATCAAGGACTTGCAATAAAATCCCATTATACTGATGCTTTTCCTTTTCCTATTATGCATCCACTTTGGAGGTACAAGGTTTAGTTACAACAATGCTTATGTATTTGATTCTCTGCTCTCCATTTATACCTATCTTTTTTATTCACTCCTGATGCTGCGAAGTCTGTGGAAGAGGTATTGTTTCACTTTTTGGTGTTTGCTTAATTAGGCTGTTTATAATTAATGTGTACATTGGGTTTAACAACACAAATGGATGATGGTGGGAATATCTAAGGATCAACCGGATTGATTAACACTTCTCTATTGACTAAACATCTGTTTAAACCACTTTAACTTTCTCCAACCCTAAATTTGGCCCTCAGCACTAACACCAGGATTAGCCTCAAGCCTAAACCTGATACTAACCTTTACCCTGATCCTAATCCTTCACTCTGATCCTAACCCTGATTCTAAAACTTCACCCTGATCCTAAAACTAACCCTGATCCTGACCCTCCCAGTTCCTAAACCTGACCCCGATCTTAAACTTAATCCTGATCCTAAACCTAATCCTGAGCCCAACCGATCCAGTTCTTAATCTTCACCCTGATCCTGTCACTTATTGGGCACTTCTAAATAAGTGGTGGCTAAAATGGGTGAAAGTTCTCTGAAAAAATTCCTGGTGTTCAGATCCTTCAGTCTGGGGTCTGTTTTCATATCAATTCTCTCAGCTTTCAGGATTCTTTCCATTTTCTTGTTCCTGCGTGTCCTGCCAAAATAAACTGCTGTAAGTTCATGACTGTGATGTCTCTTTTTTCTGTCTGTTTTGTGTTTTACAGCAGCGGATGGTGAGTTATTACTGCAGAGTCACTGTCCAAGGAAATACATTCATCTCCATTCTTTCATTTTCTTTATCATTTGAACACAGAGCTTCACTCTACATTGTGTGAGGCGTCTGTGATGAATGAGAAGAGAGAACTGCTTCCAAATGACTGGGAATAGGAATGTTGTACAGTGAGTCACATTTGACATAGAGAAGGTTTTGGACATTCTTGTTTTTCTTTGAACGCGATCACAAATATCGGTATTCTTATTTGCCTTGAATGCAAACATAATAAATAAAAGAGAAAGAAAACAAAAAATAAACAATAACTGTTGTCTATTGAGTCATAACAGGGGGGTGTGTGTGTGTGTGTGTGTGTTTGTGTGCGTGCGTGTGTGCGCACTATCTGTTCCTCCTTTTACATATTGTGAGACCCGGGGCTGCTACTGGGCCATGAAAACAACTGCATCCTTCCTGAAGAATTGATGACTCAGCTGTGTGTGTGTGTGTGTGTGTGTGTGTGTGTTTGAGGGTGTTAAAGTGAAGGAAAATGGTTAGAGAGGACTAAATAACAGTCTGAAAATACTCTTTCTACCTTAACAGCCTGTAAATACTGTTTTCTATACACTTTGTGTTGTGTATGTAAGTGTGCACTGTGGAAGTAGGACAAGTGTTTAGTGAGTGATTTGGGACACAGCCTAACAACAAAGGGCCACTGTGGAAAGCCATCAAAGGCCTCAAGCTTGGAAAAGTAGCTTTTTTCCTCCAAACAGGAAGAACCAACCGGCCCCCTAGTGGCTTGGAGGGCACTGATCTGGGACCAGTTATTCAAAACTGACTGACCTGAGGTGTAAACAAACCAACACGTTAGAAGTCGAGCTAACTTTAATACCATTACCTCAAAGTACTTTTTGATTATATTTAAAAACAGAAAGTTTATGAATCAATTCTTCATACTTCTCCATAAATCTGACCCAAAATGAGATCAGATCTTCACTGAAGTCATGGTAACCCCTGAGGATGTGTTGGTTCCTCCAGCACTTCTCCAGGACTGGAACCAAAGGACCACTGAAAGAATGTTACTGACACAAATATAACTTTATATTAAATAAGGTCATGTTTGACAAAAACCAAAGGTTTTCCAGCATAAGAACCTCTTCCCAGGTGTGATATATGGTGGTGGCAGTATCACGGTTCCTATGAAGGAACTATGTATCAAGGTTCCTGTGAAGCAACTATGAATTTTGGATTTGTGATGGTGAGTCTGCTTAGTGATGGTCACTATAGGGCTCTTCTCTTGAAAACAGACAGGTGGCTATTGTGAAGGAAAGAGCCAGAACTACTTAAACGATCACTCTTTAACCAGTCCAGAGGGTAGAACTTTGCCAGAGAGGAGACAAGTTGGAGAGTCTGTAGTCAGTAAGTTCAGCTAAGTTTGTCAGTGGTTTTGTTTATGTTTTGAACTTTTATGTTTCTTTCACAAAAATAAAGCTCTGCCTTTCACCCAGGCTGTTCTGTGTGTGTGGGTGTGTGTTTTGGTTTCCTAGGCAGTGAGCGTCCCCAGGCCGGCGATCACAGATTGTATCAGGAAAGTCTGGAGGAAAATGTCAGACCATCCCTCTGTGAACTGAAGCTCTACAGAAAACAACAGGACTAAAGGCACCACTCAGACTACAGAGGAACAGTTAAAGCAGTAGAAATTTTACATTTCACAATACATCTAGTACAACTGTCTAAAACGCTCTGCTATTATATAGGCTTCTCTATGCTTAGTGCTTAGTGACTATCTAGAATGCTTTGCTATTACAGAAATTTCTTGATGTGTGAAATTAATGGCTGTCTAGAACACTTTGCTATTATATAGAATGCTCTCACTGTGTGAATGCTTAGTGACTGTCTAGAACACAATTATATTAAATTCTCTTAGTGTGAGATGCTTAGTGACTAGAACCCTTTGCTATTAGATAGAAGTCTTTTAACATGTGAGATGTTTAGTTGTGCAGAATTCTCGTAGTGTCTGAGATACTTAGTGACTGTCTAGAACACTCTGCTATTATATACAGAATGCTCTCATTTTGTGAAATGCTTAATGATTATCTAGAACACTATTATATTATTCTCTTAGTGTGACAAACTTACCAACTGTCTAAATGCTCTGCTATTGTTTAGAACTGTGGTAGTATGTGAGATATTTAGTGGCAAGAACCCGCTCTCATTTCTCACTCATGTTCTGTAACCACTTATTTCTCACTAGGGTTGTGGGCGTGAGGCAGGGACTGACCCTGGGCAGGTGCTCAGACACACAGAGGAAACCCACACCACTACAGGCCAGGACACCCAGTCTTGGAGGTGTGAGGCAACAGCACTACCCACTGCGCCACCGTGGGGTTATCTAGAACCCTTTGCTATTGTGTATGAGATGCTTAGTGACTGTCTAGATTTGCTCTGCTTTTATACAGAATTCTGTCAGAGTGTAAGATGCTTAGAGACTATCTAGAACATTTGGCTGGATTCTCTTAGTGTCTTAGGATGTGACATGCTCAGTGACTATCTAGAATGCCCTGTTGTTATATATCTCTTCTTAGTGTGTTACTATATATCTCTTAGTGTTCAATGAGCTTAGTATGATCTAGAACATTCTAGAAAGAGTATGAGATGCTTTGCGACTATCTAGAACACTCTTATTATACAGAGCTCTTTAAGTATGCAATGTGCTTTGTGTTTATCTAGAACGCCCTGCTATTATACAGAAATCTGTAACTGTACAGTGTATAGAATTGTCTTAGTGTGTGAGATTTTCACTGTCTGTCTAGAACACTGTTTTGTTCTGTAAAACTCTCTAAGCAGAGCTGAATCTAAACATGGTAAAATGGCGTTTATCCACTCTGCTGCACAACCAAATGACCAGCTGCTAAAAACATCTCTATTCTTCTCCACCGGCCAGAATGGATCGGTGATTATGTTTGGGGTGGCACCAGAACTGGACTGGGACAAAAAAATTGGCCCGGGCATTTTGAGCCGAGACCGGCCCCTCTCGCTGTCGTTCTTGGGGGCGGCGACGACCGTGATGCAGTGCTTGGGGTGGCCAGGATTCACCGTTGGGTGGCCAAGGCCACCCCACAGCTCCTCCCTTGGCCCTTATTTATCTTAAGCAGATGCTGGTTCTCAAAGTTGTGTAAGCTAACTGCTGCCTGTCTGGTGTTGCAGTGTTACAGCCTACAGACGTGACGTAACACAACTGGTGATTTCTGATAGGCTGTCATCTGCTAAAAAATCGATCACGTTTTAGAAAAGTGAGACAGTAACACCCACTTTCAGAACTGAAGGTAGCGAGTAACGAGAACCTTGACAGAAATGTAGTGAAGTGAAAAGTATGGTTTTGTCTTTCAAATGCGAAAAGTTATACGTTTCCAAAAAAAAAACCAACTCAAGTGAAGTACAGATACTCAAAAACTGTATTTAAGTACAGTACTCAAGTAAATGTACTTTGTTACTGTCCACCTCTGATAGTATTGTATAGTGTTGTATAGTATAGTGTTGTATAGTATAGTATAGTATAGTAGAGTATAGTATGGTATGGTATGGTATGGTACAGCATAGTATAGTACTGTATAGCTCAGCATTTGTGTATATGGCATGGTGTATTTTATATTGAGTTTTTTCCCCTACAGATATTTAGTTTTATTGGATTTAAAAGTTTTAAAAGTTTTAACGTGAGCAATTTCCTCCAAAATCAATAACGTTTTCTGATTCTAATTCTGAACTGAAGGAGCGCGTCCGGAGCGGTGCCCACTACTTTGCGCGTAGTGCGCACTAGTTAGTGCCTTTAGTTAGGACACGAGGGTGCGGATGGGAACTCACCCAGGGCAGAGAGAGTTGAAACCCCTCCCTCCAGCCTGCCCACAGGCAGCAACGTAGAGTGGTTCGACCGCCTGGGCAGCGGGAGGAGAGCGGGTTGCGGCTCGGAGGACCCTGATCAGCTGGACGTGCGTCTACTTTGCGCCTTAACGAGGAGCGATGGCGCAGAATCGAGAGTGAACTGATAACTGAGAAGCCGCACGGGTGCGGAACTGCTTTGTGAAGTTTTGGAGAGAGAGAGACATAGAGCGAGCGCACGAAGTTCTTCCTGTTGTGTTTTACGCGGCGGCTGGAAAGTTTCCAGAAGAATTTGAGCGAGGACAGCAGAAATGGGGGTCTTTAAAAAAAGGTCGGTCTGTGTTTCTGTGGTGTCGAAGTGAGGCGCTTTTTTTTAAAAGTGCGCTCTGCGTCCTGAAGCCGAGCGCGCACTCTTTTCCTGCCATTCTTCTGCGCGCCTCTGCGCTTCCTGCTCGCTCTGACCGCAGCGCTGGACGGCTAAAAATACTGACGACTGAAAATGGACAACTAAATAGACCCATTTCTGACCCCCTCCTCCCCTCTACACACCCACCCCTCTCCTCACTACCTACCATATTTACTTGTCTTGGTTTTGCTTTTGGAAAACTTCTGATCTCCCTGATCACTTTCACACTGGACTCTGTGGTCAACAAAGCAAGGGTTTGTTGAATTTTTCCCCTTCATAATCAGCATTTCTGATGCAGAGATATGGAGATGTTTCATTTTCTACCCCAGTGTTGTTCTTGTTCTTGTAGCTCAGGAATTCTGCAGTAGTCTTCATGGAGTCTGGGTGGCCTTGTCCAGCTTGGCACATACGCGAGAACTTCTTCTGTTGAGTCCCTCAGGCCTGGAAGCTGCTTATTAGGAGTTTAATGGAGTTATAGGGTTGGCCATTTCCATGTCCACAGGTGTCAGGGTGTTATCGAGGAGCACCCCTGACCATGGCTGTGTGGTAGAGCGCTGCTTGGTCTTGGAGAAGAAGGGTGCAGAAGGCCCTGATGAGCCTCACCAAGGGGTTGGAACGGGAGAGAGGCGACAGAGAGTTCACACCTGTAACGTCCCAGTTGACTGGGCGCATTGATTCACTTTTCGAGGCGCTGAAAAGAGCCGCCCATGGAGCCTCTGAAGAGCATTTTTATCCGCGGGCCTCTGGCGCACTGGAAGAGTCTGGAGGAATCCCAGAAGGGGAGCTTCAGCAACCCGGTGTGGACCGCGTTATTCGACTACGAAGCTTCGGGAAAGGATGAGCTGACCTTGCGCAAGGGGGACGTGGTGGAGGTCCTGTCTCTGGATTCCGAGGTGTCTGGAGATGAGGGCTGGTGGGCTGGCAAGGTGAACAACAAAGTGGGCATCTTCCCGTCCAACTATGTCTCGCTCAAGCCTGGCGGCTATGGCCAGCTGCCGGCCAGCGTTGGCAGCGTGGGGCCCGAGCTGCAGTTCGAACCTGAAGTGGTGGATTTCCGGGAGCTGAAACTGGAGGAGGTCATTGGGGTGGGCGGGTTTGGGAAGGTGTACCGGGGCACCTGGAGAGGGGACCTGGTGGCCGTCAAGGCGGCTCGTCAGGATCCAGACGAGGATATTAGTGTGACAGCGCAGAACGTGCGCAATGAAGCGAGGCTCTTCTCCATGCTGAAGCACCCCAACATCATCGCCCTCAAAGGGGTGTGCCTGCAGGAGCCCAACATGTGCCTGATCATGGAGTACGCCTCCGGAGGGCCACTGAGCCGCGCCCTGGCTGGCAGGCGCATCCCACCCCAAGTTCTGGTCAACTGGGCCGTGCAGATCGCCAGGGGCATGCTGTACCTGCACAGTGAGGCCATAGTGCCCGTCATCCACCGTGACCTCAAATCCAACAACAGTAAGTGGAGCTGTCCTGAGCAGATTGTTATTGTGAAATTGGCCTTTATGGTACATTCTTAAAAACAAGGCCACCGAAAGAATCACATTTGCTTCCTTTGAAGGGTCCATATCCATTTTCCTGTCTTTTCATTTTTCACTCATAACTGATTTTATGTGCCAAAGACAGTGATAATTCAGTTTCCAACCTCTCCTTATCCCTTACAGCACAGTTTTTGTTACTCTGTATTTAAGACCGACATATGTAAATTACCTCTGTTTTGGTTGGCTGCCCTGTGCTGTTTATTTTTCATGAAGCGGAATGAAACTCTCTTTTTAACTTCAGCGTGATTAGACATATATAGCAATATTCAAACGGACTCCTAACCAATCAGCTGAGGTTTTATTGGGCACTGTGAACATCATGACCAGCCAGTTGATTCAACCTCAAGAGTTTCTGAAGGTGTTTGGATAGCTTAATAAATGTAAATTATAATTCACATATTTCTGATAATACTTTTATATTAAATCATGTCTTGTCATGTTTATTGTGTGTTGTTAATATGTTGCAGTCACAGTGTATAGAAATATATTTTCAAAACATTATTTTGTTCATAAGCCCCCCAAACCACAGTGGAATTTCTTTTGCTTTTATGTGGTACCTACTTGTTTACCTTTCATAAAAGCCAAACAGATTTACAGATTTCCACATATCCCAGATGTCAAAATTTTACCTCTTTAAAACTGGAGTTACAGAGTGCACAATAGAAGTCGATAGTCACCCAAATCTTTTTGTAAATAAAATATGTCCCCAGAAAGTCTCTCTACCACTCAAACCACATCCAGCTCTTCTTTAAGGTGGAAGTGGTTTAGGACAAAATGTGACTTACCACATCCACAAGTCTGCACCACCTTAATGAAGATCTGGATGTGGTTTGATGTGGCTGAAATATGTTTAGGGTGTATTGATGGAAAAGATGTGGGTGACCATTGATTTCTAATGGTTTAATAATGGCTTCTAACGATTTGCTAATTGATTTCTAACAGATTAATAATGGTGACAATAAAGAGAACTGCGTTCACAGCTTGGATTGCTGTCTTTGGGTATATTAGCAGCTAGCAGAGAGTAAATAGGTGGACTGTTACTTCTGAGTGCTGTAATTGAAATTGATCCACGATTATGCCACAGCCATCCATGTCCAATTATGCTTTCATGGATTCTCGGCCATGGATGGCTGTGGGTAGCGTGGTCCCACCTCGCTCTCTATCACTCATCCTGATTCTAACAGCTAACAGTCACTGACCATAAGTTGGTGGCCTGGTGGTTAGGGAGTTGCCCCTGTGATCGGAAGGGTCATAGGTCTGCTAGTAGAACCACTGAGGTGTCCTTTAGTAAGGTACCGTCCCAACACACTGCTCCCCACACGTCGCTGGCTGCCCACTGCTTCACTTGGTGAATGGGTTATGTACAGAAGACAAATTTCACACTGTTCACACTGTGTGCTGTGGTGTATTCCTGCCTAACAGAACTGAAGGTTAGTTGTCTCCTCCAAGTGTGAACTGCCCAGTGACATTGCTTTCGCTGCAGTTTAGAAAAATACAGTGGCATTTTGTATGTCTTGGAGTAGGAATGGTCTGATGTCCACCCTTATTGTGTTAGTAGTTGATGGAGTTTGACATGTCTAGATTGGAGATAAAAAGGTGGACCATCTTTCAGTGGTGGACCTTATGATATATTATTGTGATAAATTATATCACCACACAATTTTCTGAGTGCATCTTTAACGTCATCGGCACTTCAAGAATACTGAACAGCTGCAATCGGCAGACCGTATCCAGAGTGATGCACATCTGTGCCTTGTAGAAAACACATACCAGAAAGCCTGGACATAAAATTAAGAGCTGCTAGAAGACTAAGATTATACCAGGAAATATGTTAGGACTGCACCTGGGACCAGTCAGATCCCAGACATTGTGCTTCTTTTTTGTGACATTTGTATTAGTTAAGTTAGTTTATGATATGAACACGTAGTTGAGGAGGGTCTTGAAGACCGTGAGGGTCTCAGCAATTCATAGAGAAACAGATTTAGACCCACCCAGCGTAGAACTGTATGGTAACTGATTGGCTAAAATATATAATGTGGTGCCACTGATTTGCTGCATTTTGTCCATTCCAGCTTCTTCACAAACACCATAGAAACTACACACTGTGTTACACACTGTGAGGTATCACAAAATTACTGTCTGAAGGTTTCCAAGGGTTTGATTGGGAAAACACTGGCCTAATTGTCTCCCAGCATCATGTGGACTAACCAACACCACACACTAAACAGACCGGCTGTTCTCGTCTGAAAACATGTCTTCTCCTCCACCAAAAAAAAAACCTGACCATGTAATTAGGACCTGTTGGTTGCCAACACAAATGTAAGTTGTAGTAATACGATTATTCACAACTGAGTGAGAAAATAGGAAGCTACTTATTCAGCCGGCAGTTGAGTAAGGATTGACGTGAGTGCCTTATCAGTTCCGCCTCTCCTCTGCTCTGGTGTGTTTGAGCTCGACCATAAAACCTGCAAGTTAATTGTGTGGGAATATGCTCTTTGGTCTGGAGAGCTGCACGCGTCCTCACGTGACCGTTTTTTGGCCAAAATATCCTATTGGACGTGTGCAGTCTTTTCCAGGAAGGTTGTGAAATGAAATGCTCTCACTGATAAGACAAGCAAAGGTCAAAATGATCCAATTTTTATTTTGTTAAAAATGTTAAATAACCCTAATGATGGAGAACTTAAGTCTGATGTGACACAAAGTATTCACTCCTCAGTCTTTACAGGCTACAGTGCGATTGCTTGGTTGTTATAAACCCAGTGTTAGGAGAGACCCAAAATAGTATTATGGGCAAAAAAAAGTTTCTGTTAAAAAAAAAGAATTCTGCTTACAGCATGGATTTGAACCAGCGCCTCTTCTGATTCTTCATTCAGCACTGCGTTTTACCACTGAACCACGGAGGGGAGCTTTAATTCACTGTCTCTGACCAAGCCATTTATGGTTGAAGGGGGCTGA
The DNA here is from genome assembly GCA_037974405.1 of Brachyalestes nurse. Lineage (NCBI taxonomy): Eukaryota > Metazoa > Chordata > Actinopteri > Characiformes > Alestidae > Brachyalestes > Brachyalestes nurse. The sequence goes on from JBBPCY010000082.1 coordinate 1,588,353, forward strand.
AAATGGGTGAAGTGAATTGCTCTTGGCTGGGAAAATCACTCCGGCCCGGGTTCACAGGCTGATTATTATTAATTAAACAACAACAAACTGACCCACATCTTTATTCTGTATCTGACCTGAGCTTTAATGTCTTGCAGTCTGTTTATGAGTCTGCTGTAAGACTGATTTGTTGCTCTGCATTTTGTCGCTTTCCTGTTGCCATAGCATAACATCTCAGACGCTCTCTCCGCCACACATTTTAAAGGTGACTCACCCCTTTGCTCTCCCTATACGTTTCGGAGTTGACCCAACCACAGAAATACATTTTTTTAACAATCAATATTCGGCCCCTGATCAACAGTTCTGAAAAAAAATCTGAATACATATGCAATACAATTTATATCACACTAAAATAGCCTGTTTTGAATCGACTGAGGCAAGGTTGGCTGGCAATTAGAACATTGCTCATTTACATATATCAGTCTTAAAGGCACAATAACAAACCACATATTTAATTCTAAGGAATAAAGAAAGGATGGAAAATGGTTGTGTAAAAATGAATTAGGACTGATTTTGGTCTTTTTTACGTACACAGATTTTATACGTGTACTGGAAATGTGGCTTAAATGGACCCAGAGATCTTTAATGCGGAATTACAGAAACACTATGGGTGACATAACACTTATCCCAGCATATCGAGGTGGATTGTATTTAAGGTAGCCTGAATAAATAGGAGTAGGCCTACAGGAAGCTTCATGAGTTCTGCCACTCTATGCAAAAAAAAGCCTTAACCTGTATAACTTGTTTTGTTTTTGCCTGTTTTGCTCTGCTAAGGGGAATTTTGCTCAGCGTTGTGAAAGGAAATTCGTTTTTTTTAATGTATTTTGAAGTAGTTTTCTTTCAAAATAACGTGAAGCCTCCAGCAAGTGATATCTGTTTCTGTGACCCATCAGTGTTACTATAACCCTAATGACATATATACACCTGTAGATGACATGCAGTACTGTGAGAAAGTCGCCTATGCAAATTATTTAAAGCCATTTTTATCAGCATGGGACAAAATGTCTCTCTGCTAGCAAAGTTAACATTAGAATAAATGAAACCAGTAAACAGTATCACAGATTGTTTTGTTTGTAATAAAAGTAGTAGATATTGTGTGAGCTGGTGAGAAGAACACAGGTTCGGTTCCAGATTCCTCCTCGGTTCCTCCAGCCATTGTTTGGATTGTGAAACTCCATCAGCAGCTCCTGATTTAATTTAAGGAAGGACTGATTGAATCAAACCAGGTTTCCTATGGAAACTACAAGTAATACTGAAAAGGAACACAATGATATACTGAAAATATCACTATTTACTGTATGATACTTGTATTTATTTAGTACTTGTAGTATATTCAGTGATATTCAAGTGAATAATCATTTACTGCTCATCTAAACCCTTTTTAAATATTATTTTCACAAGACTTTTGCACAGTACTGTACATACCAGTGCTATCATGGGATCCTTTTATTCAAATCCTAACCTAAAATCTCATTAGAGACAGTTGACCAGTGGAAAATGAGAAACTGATAGCGGCAGAAACTGATAATGTCACATAGTGAGCACCAAAGTGAACCTTTCCCCTTTCCCCCAGACAGTTATGCTGTTTTCATTTTTACAGCAGGTTCCACAAGCCCCCCCTCCACCAATCATAATATCATATCCATAAGAAAAAGTTAACATCAGAGACACTATCTTGGCGTTCTCCAATACGGTGTGTGTGTTTGTGTGTGCATGTGTGTTTTTTTTTGCATGAAGTATAGTTTTTTTTCAAAGTGTGTATTTTTTTGCACGTTCTGTAGTTTTATTGTATGAAGTGCAGTTTTATTGTATGAAGTGCAGTTTTATTGTATGAAGTGCCGTTTTATTGTATGAAGTATAGTTTTATTGTTTATATTGTAGTTTTATTGTTTGTAGTGTAGTTTTATTGTATGAAGTGTAGTTTTATTGTATGAAGTGCAGTTTTATTGTTTGTAGTGTACTTTTGTTGTATGAAGTGTAGTTTTATTGTCTGTAGCATAGTTTTATTGTATGCAATGCAGTTTTATTGTTTACAGTGTAGTTTTATTGTATGTAGTGTAGTTTTATTGTTTACAGTGTAGTTTTGTTGTTTTTAGTGTAGTTTTATTGTATGAAGTGTAGTTTTATTGTTTGTAGCATAGTTTTATTGTATGCAGTGTAGTTTTATTGTTTGTGGTGTAGTTTTATTGTTTGTGGTGTAGTTTTATTGTATGCAGTGCAGTTTTGTTGTTTGTAGTGTAGTTTTTGTTGTTTGTAGTGTAGTTTTATTGTTTGTAGCATAGTTTTATTGTATGCAGTGCAGTTTTATTGTTTACAGTGTAGTTTTATTGTATGCAGTGCAGTTGTATTGTTTGTAATGTAGTTTTATTGTATTCAGTACAGTTTTATTGTTTGTAGTGTAGTTTTGTTGTTTGTAGTGTAGTTTTATTGTATTCAGTACAGTTTTATTGTTTGTAGTGTAGTTTTGTTGTTTGTAGTGTAGTTTTATTGTATACCTTGCAGTTTTATTGTATGTAGTGTAGTTGTATAATATGAATGGTAATTTTCCTCATGAAATGTTGTTTTATTGCATTTAGTGTAGTTTTATGGCATTTAGTGTAGTTTTATTGCATGAAGTGTAGTTTTATTGTATTTACTGTAGTTTTATTGCATGAAGTGTAGTTTTATTGTATTTACTGTAGTTTTATTGCATGAAGTGTCATTTTATTGTGTGCAGTATCTCTATTGTATGAAGTGTCATTTTATTGTATTTAGTGTCGTTTTATTGTGTGTAGTGCCGTTTTATTGTATGAAGTGTCGTTTTATTGTGTGTAGTGTCGTTTTATTATATGTAGTGTCGTTTTATTGTGTGAAGTGTCGTTTTATTATATGTAGTGTTGTTTTATTGTGTGTAGTGTCCTTTTATTGTATGAAGTGTCGCTTTATTGTGTGTAGTGTCGTTTTATTATATGTAGTGTCGTTTTATTGTGTGAAGTGTTGTTTTATTGCATGAAGTGTTATTTTATTGTGTGTAGTTTAGTTTTATTGCATGAAGTGTAATTTTCGTCATGGAATGTAGTTTTATTGCAAGAAGCTTTATTTAAGCCCTTGTGGGACCCTGCAGTCCTCATTTGTGCTTGCTCACTGTAATCTGTCCCGTTTCTCATTTTGGCATCCATAGGGGCCCTCATGAACCTCCCCTATGCACTTTTAGAGTGAAGATCAAACTCAGCATTTGCCTTTTACTCCTTGAATGAGTGCGGAACCTTCAGAGAAGAGGTTTATTTGTAGTTGTTTTCTGATTCGGATTCTGAACATAGAGGAGAAGATCCTCAGATATGAGCTGTGAAGTCTGTGTTTGATCGTTTGTAAGATCCGTTTGTGGTCTGTATTGTGCCGCTGTACAGAGGCAGATTAGCTCATTTATAAAATAAAATCTATGTATAAAATATACCAAATAGAACTACATTTGTCTGGATTAGCATGGAAAAGAAAATACATTTACAGAGTTACAGGTGCAGCGAAATGATTAACATGCAGGTGACCTACTTTCATTTTAGCATTCTGCTTTATACAGAAATATCATGATTTCTTCACATATCGGTTTAAAGTATCAGCCAGCTCTAAGAATCTGTCAGATCATTTTTTTTCTGATCTTGCTGATACTGTGCATGATATTGTGCATCTGTACAGTACAAATATAGCCTGCACGATTCTCTTAGATGTTTCAGAGGCTCATTTCACTACATGCTGTACTTTTATAACTGTGTATGTGACAAATAAAGAACTTTGAGTCCGTCCCAAATGCATGTTTTTAGACCGAGGCCCCTGAGATCTCTGTGACTCTGTGTCCACCTAAGAGTTGGTCCAGTCAGATCCAGAAATGCAAAACAAGAAAAAAAGTTCTAGATATGTCAGCAGTGGCAGCTTTCATTGTAAAACTGATCTGTACAGACACATGTTAATGTCTGACCAGAGGAACTATTCAAATAATCATGGAAAATAAACAATATAAACAACACACAGGTTTTTAGGGGCATGTTTATGTTTTTAAATAGCCAGAGAACTTTGTTTTGGGCAAGCAAAAATATCACAATACGCTCACAATGCATATTTTATTGAAAATTATTATAATCCAGAATATTACGCTGCCTCAGGTTTGATGCTGAGCTGAAGATTCATGGCAGAGTGTAATACACCCACAGAAACACACACACACACACACACACACACAAACACACACGCTCATACACACATTCACACATACACAGACACGCACACGCTTCCTTGCTTGAGTAAAGACATTGCTACTGCTTTGAGATTTTTCTTTCTCTTTCTCTGTCTCTCTGTCTCTAGTACCTCTCTCTCTCTCTCTGCCCCTCTCTCTCTCTCTCTCTCTCTCTCCGTCTTTCTCTCTGTCTCTAGTACCTGTCTCCCTTTCTTTCTCTCTCTTTCTGTCTCTGCTACTCCTGTCTGTCCCTCTCTTTCTGTCTCTGTTTCTCCTGTTTGTCTCTCTTTGTCCCTCTCTGTCTCTCTCTCTGTCTCTAGTACTGGTCTCCCTCTCTTTCTCTCTCTCTCTCTCTCTTTCTCTCTCTTTCTTTCTCTCCGTATAATGAATGGAAAAGTTCTCTGCTGGCCCGAAGTTTTTTCGGTGTTGTTGCTTGAACGCTCTGCCCGTGGCTTTAATTTAGCTCAGGCGACACATCCGGCCCTCTCTTTCCTCCTGTCATCGTGACTGTTTGTTTTCTCGTCTCGTCCTCCGTCCTTTCATCCATTATTCATCCGCCTTTCCTTCTTACACCTTTTAGCCCAGCCTCCCCTCATTCTTCATTGTATTCCCACGCATGTCCCGTGCTCCACTCGCCAGGCTGGAAAACACCTTTTGTTGCGTAAAAGCAAACCTTTTTTCTGTACGCCACAATACAATCCGTTCACTGTACTACGTGATATTATCTCTCCATCTCTCTCTCTCTCTCTCTCTCTCTCTCTCTCTCCCCCTCTCTCCGTATCCCTCTCTCCCTCCCTCCCTCCTGCTGCCTCTTGTTTTTTAATTCTTTCTGAACTCCTTTGTCTGGGACCTGTCCTTACTTGTCTCTTGAGTTCTGCCGTGCCAGAGTTCAGTATCCTGTGTTTTTCTTTATTGTCCCCCCCCCTTCTGCTCTTTTAACTCAGCTTTTCCCTTCCTCACCAGCCCTCAAAAGACTCTCCAAAGTCTCGCCCTGTTCCCAGAGGGGCTCGGGAGGGAGGGCAGGGCTTCACGCAGGTCGCTGTGTTTCGCCACGGAGTGTGAAGTGTGCTAGGGGTCAAGTGAAGTGTGGAAAGCTAGGGAGAGAGTGAGGCATTTGGAGCCGAGCCAAGCCAATGGGAATAAACACACAAGTTTCTAAAAAGGGTCACAGGCTGCCATAGTGTTCGAGGCTTGGCGACGTGGCAATGTTTTGCATCCTTTGATAACAGCAGCTGCTGTGAGTGTTTTGTAATGAATGGAATAGAAATAGAAATAGAAATGGAATAGAAAGGGTCTGGAATAGAAAGGGTCTGAAATTAATGCCAAATCACCAGATCTTCGCTGATGATTAATTGTCATGCGAATAATTGTGCTTAACCCTTAGAACCCTGAGGGTATTTTTCCCATTTCTGCATTACTTGTTCTTAAACAAGGTGTAATAGGCAAGTATCTCAGATCTTTTTCTTTGGGACAACTTAGCCAATATTATAAAATGCTTATTTTTTATCATTTAAGCAACTGTTTGGATACAACTGATCCAAATCAGTCATAAATCCTTCTCTTTTTACTATAAAAATCCACAATCACAGCTGACACACGCATTAGTATTATAATATGTTGAAATATGGCAAGTCAGACTTACTTACGTGCAGACCCACCTTCACACACACCCCTTCCACAAATGTATGTGAACTCTGGCTCTACACGACATTTAATCAGGAAACAACGCTTCCTGTGATGCTTGACGCCTCCATTGTGGACACAAACAGACGGAAGGGCCAAATGAGAACGTACTTTTATATACGATGGTGTTTTAGCAGCAGTGATGTGACAATGTGCCAGACAGTTTCTGGAGTTAATGTGCCATCACACAAACCAGTGCATTTACATACAACCACTCATGCAACCTATAGCTGTTTAGCCCCGCACTGAAGTCATAAGGAGTGTTGCATCCCTGCTTTGTTTTTTGAATAAGGCATAATGCAGAACAGCTGAGGTCATTTGCATATTGTCACTGTCAGGACAAAAGTGTCCATTTTCAGAGTGGTAGCTTTTAAGGTGAAGTCAAAAACATTCAGTTTGTTCCACACAAGGTGAAGGTCACCCGGTGTTTTCAAACGACGCAAGTATGAGGTTTTTATTCTAGCAGCGATGATTAATCCACCTATAGGCAAAGTCTCAAAAACAGCCTGATGCATTGTAAAGGATGAACAGGTTGGAAAGTGGAAAGTGTGTAAAAATATGGCTGTTTCTGGGTAATAAAACTTTACACACGTCATAAGTGGACCTCAGGGAAAAATCTGTTATCCAAATGTAGGATATGAACCCTTTAAAAGGCCCAGACAGGAAATAAATAACTGTAGCTGTTGTTTCAGATGTGGAATTGTTTTGATTTTTAGGTATTGCATATTTTTTACTCTGCTTTGGTGTCTGAGATTGTGTTGTGGATCAGATATAGGGTGTGTGCGTGCGCGTGTGTGTGTGTGTGTGTGTGTGTGTGTGTAAATAGTTTGGAGATGCTGAGAGGGCAAGACTTGCAAAAGTGAACTGTAGTGATGGGAAAGCCTTGGAGTGGAGCCAAGGGCCATAACTGGAATTCCTCTGCAAGCAAATGCAGAAAGGAAGCTCTTTTAGCTCTTCTCTCTCTCTCTCTCTCTCTCACACTCACACACACACACACACACACACACACACACACACACCCACACATAGGCCTGTGGAACACAAGTTAAACATTTGCACTTATATAAT
>JBBPCY010000082.1:1601018-1612822 GCA_037974405.1 Brachyalestes nurse
GGTTCCCCTTTTGAGTCTTGGTTCCTCCTGAGGTTTCTTCCTCCAGCTGAGGGAGTTTTTCCTCGCCTCTGTCGCCTCTGGCTTGGACCCTGTAAAGCTGCTTTGTGACAACTTGGTTGTAAAAAGCGCTATATAAATAAAATTGAATTGAATTGAATTGTTTTCACAAAAATGTAATCTAGATCAGCACTACTACTTCTGAGGTGGTTTTTGTGTAAAAAGGTTGTCCACAGTGTTCAGGCGTAGTTCATTTATATTGCTCGTGGTGAGCCTTACAGTGTCTTAAACCATGTCCACAACTTACTGAAGAGCTGGATGAAGTTTGAGTGGGATGTTTTTGGGCATGTATTTAGGGAAGCACTAGTCTAAAGAAGAATTTGGACTCCAAACATGTCCTGGTTATAAGTGGAACATTATTTCATGAAACTGATGATAATAAAAAGGAAACACACAAACAAATATGTGAACTGTCAATAAAAATCACTTGGACGTTTGATAGTATTCTTAAATGTAATTCTTTTTTGTTTTCTCTAACATCCGATATTGTGTATTGTAAAAGCTTTTTGCCATACAGCATACCCCTACTCTGAAGTGTCCAAGAAGCTTAGAAAGTGCTCTTAGAATTTGATGAAACCATTCAGATCAGCACAACTAAAACAGAAACAGCATAAAAACCTGAACCTAGTTACTGATTTTGTGCTAGTGCTAACACTGCTGGTTAAACATCAGCTCCTGACTGACTCACCTGCCCATTGGGCTCAATTGGTCACAGTTTGGGTTAATATATGACCTATCTTTCAGCTTTGTGATTCTATGCTGCTCCGTTTTGGAGGAATGGAACTTTACAAGACTGCTCTGTTCAGCTGAATCAATAGGCTTTGAATATAGAATGTAATATAGTAGATAAATATAATGTAAAACGTGAGTTAATGGAATGCTTTGGTTTCTCTATGAAGTCTCTAATGAAGTCTTGTGAGTGGAGATGAGTATCGGAATCTGATGTGCCTATGCATGCCCTGCCCACAAATGTGTTCTTCCATAACTACTGTTGCTAGGTTGGACAAGCTTCCAGTTGTACTGTGGGGTTTTAGCTAATCAATGCAAGACAGGTTTGAAATAACACTCAGTTAGCCACCCTTTGAACATTACCCTTTGGAGAAATTTCACCTAATCGATGCAAACAGGCTGTGCTTTTACAAATTAAAATAAATGTGATCCTTCGTTATTTGTGCGCTTTAAATTGAGGTGTTTTGAGAAAGGTCAGTTTCTCGTCATGCTGAATAGAATTTTTTAGCCACTTTCTACAAAACTTGACTAGGTTATCAACAGAATCTACCAGGGGTGCAATGGTTTGCCCTCTTCTTGGTTTGGTTCGTTCCTCTGAGTCATGGTTTGTACTGTGGTTTAGCACAGCAGCGGGCTGTTCGTTTATGTGTGCTTCATGAACTGGTTGAGGCTGGAGAGCTGTTTTTTTTTTTATTTCTCATGCATCAAACGTGTAGTGATGTGTTATTCTGAGCTCTATTGCTTAAGAGGTGTAGCTGTTGGTTGTAAGTGTAATGAACTGTGATTCACTCAGACCTTGAGTTTTACAGTTGTTCATTCATTCATCTTTGTTACCACCTGTACTGAATTTCAAGCCATGACTCCAGCATATTTAACCGCATTTGGAATCCTGTGGCTCTAGTGTAGTTTAAGAGCGATGGGACATCCATTCTTCTAAGATAGTTTCACACTGATGGGAATCCTACAGTTCAACAGTGGTGGGAATCCTGTAGCTTTAGCATAGTTTAATATTGGTGGGAGTTGTTGATGAGAATTCTGTAGCTCTAGGGTAGTTTAACAGTGGTGGGAATCCTGTGGCTCCAGTTCAGTTTAACAGTGATGGGAATCCCATGGCTGTAGTGTAGTTAAACAGTGATGGGAATCCTGTGGCTGTAGTGTAGTTAAACAGCGGAGGGAATCCTGTGGCTCTAGTTTAGTTTAACGGTGATGGAATCCAGTGGCTCCACTGTAGTTTAACAGTGATGGGAATCCTGTGGCTCTACTGTAGTTAAACAGTGATGGAATCCTGTGGCTCTAGTTTAGTTTAACAGTGATGGAATCCTTTGGCTTAACAGTGGTGGGAATCCCATGACTCTAGTGTAGTTCAACAGTGAGGGGAATCTACAATCTAGAAAAGCTTTAAAAACGAAATAGAAAACATTCTGTCACTAAAGAGACCAAAAACATAACATTTCATTTTCGGTTCTGTTCTGTTCCATTGCTACAAAAGAACTGTTTCTGGTGTAGAATGGAGAGGACAGGACATACTGAGTGTCTTGTCATGACCTTCAGTAGGAGTAGTGGGATTGTGCTTGTTTGTGCTTGTTCCCTGTTGACAACAGTAACTTTTAAACTGGCCTTAGAGGAGAAAGGAAAATGTTGAGATTTGGAATTTTATATTGGGAAGTGACTGCAAATATCGTGATAGCCCATCCCCATAAGAGATGATGCAAGTTGTGGTTTTTAAAATCATGAGACTGCAGAGGGGAAGAAAACAAAGCACAGTCTGGTGTTGCAGAACTGTAAGATGCTGAGAATCTTTCTTTTTCTCCCCTTACTTCTCTCTCTTGTACTCTATCTGCCCCTCTCTCTCTCTCTCTCTCTCTCTCTCCCTCTCCCTGTCTCTCTCCCCGGGTCGTGGGTGGGGGCAGAATTCCGGCAGGGTGGGGGCTTTCCCCTGGAAGAAGGAGGGCTTTGTCTCTCTTGGGAGACACACACACACACACACACATACACACACACACACACACACACACAGACTGTCTGGCAACCTCTGTGCACACACACACACACACACACACACACACTCACAAGCAGGGGGGGTAATCACACGGAGAGAATGTTGAAAGGTTACGGAGAGAGGGAAAGAGAGAGAGAGAGAGAGAGAGAGAGAGAATGGAAGAAAAGAGGAAAGAAAGGATAAAGGACAAGCTTCGCGAGAGCGGAAGGAGAGAATGACAGAATGGGGGACAGAATTGAAGCGTCACATGAGGACAGCTTTTACAACATGGGATTGTAAAACAATAGCAAATGAAATTAAAGGCTATAAAATGTGGTAGAATCGGAGCACTTGGAATTCTGGGCTTTCCAGACCTTTCATTAAACCGATACTTTCGCCCCTTTCCCCCAGATGTAGTAATGGGTTTGGTGTCCGAGGTTGTTGTCATGCAGCAGAGCAGTTCATATTCATCTGTTGTTTTTGAAGATTCGTAAAACAGTTTGCCGTTTATATTTTATCCCAAATGTAATCAAGTTAGCTGAAGTTGCTACCAAGCAATGGAAGCTTGTGTACAGTGATTAGCTTTGGACTAACTGCAGGGGTGAGATGTTATATATCATTACTGAGAAAATATCGATTTCGGGACAGTATTGTCAGAAAAATCTAGAATGAATATTGGAGGCAAGAAAGGAATGAATACTGTTCCAACCATAGCCTGAGATAGCTCACGCCACTAGCTGTGTGTCTTGTTGTTAACTGTGTGTTTCTTAGTGGTAGAGTGTTCTTTCTTCTGTGGTTTTTGACACAATGTTAGTGATAAACAATGTAGCATAGCCAAAAACAACAGCAGCAGACGGGCTGAAGCCTAAGACTGTAGTCGAATTTAACGGGTTACAGTGTGCTAAAAGGGTTTGAGGTTTGTGTGCTAATATCACTAGTCAGTTTTCAGTTGGGGCAGCTGGTGGCCTGGTGGTTAAGGAGTTGCCCCTACAGTCAGACGGTTGTGGGTTTGAATCCCAGGACTGCGAGTTGCAGCACTGTGGTACCTTGAGCAATGTACCGTCCCACACACTGCTTCACTTGGTGAACGGGTTAAATGCAGAGAAAGAATTTCACATTGTTTGCACCGTGTGCTGTGGTGGGTTAATGTGTGACTATAAGGGACCGCTTTACTTTTCACAAGGCTAACAGGTGCTATAATGACCTGTTAGCTACATTAGCATTAGCACTGTAGCTTCAGTACGCTTGTTGTAAGAGGGAAAAATGTGTCAGTTTGATTTATGTTTTAGCGAAACTATTGATCTAAGCCTTCCGTGGACATGAGTGTTAGCTGTTGACGTGAGCTAAAAGCTAAAAGTGTGACATTGTGCTGTTGTTATTGTAAGAAACGAGGTCAGCTTTAAGAGCCCCGGGCTGTTTCGTATCTAGTTTTATGAAATGTCTGTTTTCGAAAGCCGTCATCAAACAACAAAACATGAGCTGTTGCCATGGTTACCATCTCTCGCAGCGCTTAGGAGTGCATTCTCGTTTCTTTTCTTTGTCCTTTTTTTTCTTGTGGAGGCCTCCGGACCTCGACCGCATCAAACACATCCTTCTGGACCCGAGCCCAACAGATACAGCTGCAGCGAAAAGTGAAAATATAACCGTACGGTATCTGGGCTTTCTTAGACCACACTGTAAAAGGAAAGGGCTGTCTGGGCCTCCGCACCCTTTAGCATCCGCTCATGTTGTGGCTTCGCTGTTTCAGATGGTAAACGCCTTTAGCCACCAAAGGGTACTTTCATGGAGTTTTTTTTTTGTCATCTTCTTTTACTTTTTAACTGAACATAGCATCCAGAATCCAAAAAAGTATAATATATTATAGTGTGCTGTATTTTATGTACTTGATGCAACATCAGCAGAACAATAGCATTATATATTGTATAGGTAATATAATTCTATATGCAGTACTCTCTTGGACAGCAGAAAAACTATTATTTAAAAATGTTTATATAAGTAATGAGTGTTTTCCTCACATCAGTATTACTAAATAAAACAAAAAAGATTAAATACAAATGACATTCTACAGTAAATAGTGATTTTATGTTCAGTATATCAGTGTGTTCCTTGAGGAAGTCCAGTGTTACTGTAGTTTCTATCAGAAAACTGGTTTGACTTAATCAGTCCTTCATTAAATTAAATCAGAAGCTGCTGATGGAAATTCACAAATTCGAACAACGGCTGGAATCGAACGTGTGTTCTCCTCATCAGCTCACACAATATCAACTACTTTTTTGCAAACAAAAATGGCAAAAAAAAAAACCTGGTTAGACTGCCATTCACATCCACAGTCATTGATGGATTTAGAACTTTCAGAAGGCCTAGAGTGACGTTTTCCCTCACAAAGGCGGCCCAACCTAAATGAACTGAAACATGCTTGGTCAATTCCACTTTCAGTTCCTCATTATGTTGTTAGTTAATCGGACAGGTTAAACAGTAGAACAACCAGCAGAACAACGAGCTTAACTGTTTCTGCCTGGACACCTTTGATATAAGTAAGAGTGGTGCTGCACTACTGGCCTTTTGAAAATCCATCCATCCTTCCATCTATCCATCCATCCATCCTTCCATCCTTCCATCCATCCATCCATCCGTCCATGCATCCATCTATCCATCAGGGCAAAAGTTAGAAAAACATCCTGTACAGGCCTCCAGTCCATCACAGGATTAAAGTACAAACTTTTAACTAAACAGCAATTAAATGGTTCTTTTTTTACATTGCAGACATACATTTGAAAGTTTAAAAAAAATGTTTAGCCCATGTTGCCAAGCAGAAAGAGAGAGAGCTTGTGAGGTGAGAAAAAGCGAGAGAGGTGAGATAGAAAAGGAGAGACTGTGAAACAGTGTGAAAGGGGGAGAGATACAGATATGCAAAAGGAGAGACATATGGAGGGATCTTTGTATGCTGTGGTGGAACAGCCATGGATGACTTGCTTATGTGGTTACTGATGCAGCATGACTCACTGTTATCTACACAAATGGACAAAGACAGTGGCAGCCGTCGCCTTTAAGCGTGTTCTTAGTTGTACTTTTGTTCATTTTTATAGATAACAGTATGTCACACAGTAGAGCTGCACTATTAATCATAGTCCCACCATCATGATCATTTCCCGCATGATTAAATGGCTAAGAAATTAACAGTCATTCAGAGTGGGTTTGCTGTGAAATGTACTGAGTCAGAAGTGTTCCAATGGAACCAGAGGTCTAAAGTGTTCAATACCTCTAAAACTGATTAATACTTATGGTGATTATAGCAAGTAACACTGTAATAATGATAATTGTTACTATTGAAAAAATAATAGCTGACCATTGGTGTCATTTAGACTCAATTGTAGCATAATCAGAATGGCACTTACTGAATGAGCCCCTTTCTAAGTATTCGGGTGGTCCTTTGAGTTGTGTATGTCAAGGAGCTGCATGATATATTTGAGACCAATGTTTTATTCATCAGTAAAAGAGAAATGTGAACTATTAATATTACTATGCTATATTTAAATATAGCCGATAACTGCTCACACAGCACACCTACGGGTGTGTAGTCTCTGTAGACAGAGAAGTGGAAATTTGCAGCAGACAGCAGCGTTGCAAACTGAGGTTCAGCCGAAAGCAAGAGCGCTGGAGAGACTTTCATTCGGCTGCAACTACTGTCGTAAATCACTCATCACTCCTGTTATGTATATAGAATATAAGGCAGCTAACATTGCAAACCACATCTGATCAATAGTTACATGGTATAAAAATGATGACTTTGCATTTAAATACTGATTATAAGATTTATAAGTGTTTGTTATCAATGCGTTTAATATATAAACCTCAACAAATCCCTGTCCAAAGCCTTACTTTTGCAGAACACAGATCATTTAACCGTCTAAACCTAAATATTTTAGATGGATTTTGTTCTAAATAGAAGTAAAGCATGAAAATCCCTAAATTGTTTTAAAATAACAGATCAAAATTGATAATTACAAATAACCCTTTCTTTACCCCTTAGAATTAAACAGGGTGATCTCTTTAGGATGGATATTTGTTCTGATTGGCTGTCCTGTGACTCATGCAGAATGAAGTGAGGACTGAAACACTCCATATAAGTTCATCATGAATGGCCGGAGTTTAACTGCTCTAGGCAGATATTTAAATATGTTGTTTTTTGGTGACATTGTGACATTATAGGTTTTGTGGTGCTGAAAATAATACGGAATTTCAGTATCAATATTAGAAGATCACTATTGTTGTGGGTTTTTTTTACTCACCTTTTTACCTGACTATTCTTCTTGCACATACATAGTGTTTTTTTAGCACAGAGTAGAGTAGAATACGGTAAGAATGATTAAAACGTTTCCGATGCATACAAAAGTGTGTCTATAAATGAGTGCAAAGTATGAATGAATAGTAATATTATGGGTCACGTTGAGCAACTGATCTCGGTGCAGTGTGTGTGTGCGTGTATGAGTGTGCGTGTAAGATTGTGCATGTATGAGTGTGCGTGTATGAGAGAGCGCGAGCGCCTGTGTGTGTGTGTGTGTGTGTGAACTCTTAGTGGCCCTGCGCTTCACCACAGGAGGAACAGAGTGAGACACGCAGACATGATGACTGTGCAGAATCTGGGTGTGATTTTATGCCTGTGTGTGTGTGTGTGTGTGTGTTTGTGTGTATGTGTGTGTGAGTATGATTAGGACTTTTATCCTTAAGGAACTTGCTGAAAGCTTTGGGCACAGTGTATGTGTGTTTGTGTATGTGTGTGTGTGTGTGTTTTGTTTATTTGTGTATGTATATGTGTGTGTGTGTGTTTGTTTGTGTATGTATATGTGTGTGTGTGTGCATGTGTGAGTATGATTAGGACTTTTGTCCTTAAGTCACTTGCAGAAAGCTTTGGGCAGTGTGTGTGTGTGTGTGTTTTGTTTGTTTGTGAGTGTGTTTGGTGTGTGTGTGTGTGTGTGTGCATGTGTGAGTATGATTAGGACTTTTGTCCTTAAGTCACTTGCAGAAAGCTACAGAGAGTTTGGGCAGAGAGTTTACTTTGTGTGTGTGTGTGTGTGTGTTTGTGTATGTATGTGTGTGTGTGAGTTTGTGTGTTTGTTTGTATGTGTGTGTGTCTGTATGAGTGTGTGTGATATCAGGAGTGTGTATAAGTATAAGGGTATGGTATGTTGCGGTGTGGTCAGTTCTGTTTTGATTGCCTATGTCTGCCTGAAGGGAAACAATCTTTTGCAACCAGCTGCTTGACGTGAAGACCTCTTTCACAGTTCCAGTCACTGAACTGACATTGGCAGCATCACATTCTCAAAAGCTTTCTTTGAAGCGATTAGTAGAGCTTAAGTGAGATTATCCTTGTGTGTTTTCTTACCGGCAGGTGTGTTTTCCTGTCGTCTTTACACATCATCCTAAAACAGCTGTCAGTCTGACGGCCTTTTCCTGTCAAAGTGGGCGGGTCTTATCCACATTAACCACTTAAAATGGCAAGATTACACCCTGCAGCTTATGATTGCATTAAAACATGGATATAGCAAAATGGCTTAGATTAGGGGTGTGACAATACAGGTAACTCAGTATACAGTGCATTGCTCTCAATATGTTCATCAAAGATCGAATACACTTCAGTAGTCTTATAATAAAAAAAATCGAATGAAAAGCGTGACTCTGTGCAGCTGTGGCATTATTTATTAAGAAAACTTGGGATGAAACTACCGCAGGAAGGTTGGATGGGGTCTGTTTTTTTATGCCATGTATGTGCTTCACTGGGTTGTTGGCGTTATAAACAAAACAACTACAGAAATGGTAAATCATAGAATGCTTATTCTTCATGCTGGGTGTTGCTACATTTTTGCATTGCAATATCACATTTTGAGACATTATTGCATCCCTACCTGATGCAGACTTGGGGTTAGACTTCATTTAATGTGCCAGCACTCAATCAAACCGATCTTTAGTGATTGGCTATAAATGTGACGCTCCTGTTCATTCATTGGTAAGATTTCGTTCAGAAAATAGGGCTGTACTTTTTTGGATTCGAACACAGTCACCGGGGTGGTACTCCACAGAATTAAAGCATATTTTCATTACTTTTCCTTCATTTTTTGTTCCGTTTGCCTTTTTTATGTCATTTACATATACCCAGTCTTAAAGGCACAGTGGTGAAAACAGCCTGTTTAGTTCTGAGGGATGAAACGAGGCTGGAAAATGGCCATGTTAGAATTTTTGTGGTACAGAAGCGTACATGCATGCTATGAATGGACTTCGGGGAATAACATGAGGAGATAAAGGCAATTCAAGGTACAAAACTAGAGTCAGGAGGAAGTTTGGTAATGGAAGTGACTGCAGACGGAATGAATCGAAGCAGAATTTTCAGTGGAGAGTCTCTATTCAAAGTGCTGTGTAGGATGGGTGGACGATTTGCCCTAAATAAAACATGATACTTCAGGACATTTGCATGATACACCTTTTGTCACCTTATGTCAAAACGTATATTCATTTTTTCACTATGTTAGAGCTGCATGATATGGACAAAAAAGTATTGTATTTACCGCTACGAATTACAAATGCGAAGCCTTTCCAGACATTAAATGGGCCATACCACCACTTTTCTGAAATGAAAAAGGTTTAAAGTCTGTAAATGCAGTGAATATCAAATGCTACATTTACTCCTTCCTTCCATACACTCCATATATAGAAAATAAGCTACAAGAAAACAGCCCGTTTTGGGATGTCACAAAACCAGCACACTTAAATGTATTAAATGTATTAAATGTACTACAGCAGTTTAGCTCATTCATGCACCGCCTCACCAATACCTTTAATGCTTAAAAAATAGACTTTTGTTAGATTACAAGAAAAGCTCTATTCATCAGAACCCAGTAAATCACCTGGAGCTGGGGTTGGTTAGTGCATAATTTGGATATTGCAGCCGTCTGTGAAATCAGTATTGCAGAGAACTATATTGCGAGAATAATTAGCAGATGACATATTGCGCAGCCCTGCACTGTATAAAATATATCAGTATAGCACAGAATGTAGTTTCCTTCACTGCTGCGTTGAGGTCCTCTGCTCGTGCTGACCCTGAGAATAGCGCAGTGCTGAGGCCGCGGGTGGAGAAGCAGCTGCGGATTATTTTCTGTCCTCTTTTGAGGAACAAGAAGAGCTGATTTGCGTCACGTCCTGTGGAGGAGGTCACAAGAAACCGGCTGGAGGAAACCACCACTGTGTGTGTGTGTGTGTATATGTGTGTTTGGTATAACTTTGTGTTTCTTTACCAGCCATTTTGCTTCATTGTGGTTCCTGGCAGCAGACAGCAGGCTTTAGGTTTAGGTTGGGCAGGAGAGAGAGAGAGAGAAAGAGAGAGAGAGAAAAACTGCAGAAGTTTTAGAATAACAGACTGAACACTGGGCGCTGTGTGTGTTCTGTGTATTCGTTCGAAAATGAATTGCAATAAAACAGGAAGGAATGAGGAGCTGTTTCACTTCTTTCTGACACACCATGCCTCACTGTGTGTGTGTGTGTGTGTGTGTGTGTGTGTGTCTGTGTGTGTGTTCCGTCTAGATTCTGTTAAATCCTCCCTTGAAAAATGATGGTTATCTGTGTTTTGAAGTGCACTTTTATAAAACTGTAATGAAATACAACATGTGTTATTGCCTTCATTATTACAGGCCCCATATCATGCATTTCTCTTACATTCTGTTTTCATCCCTGAGGTCCTCTTATGATGGTGCATGATATTATGTCTCCAAAAACAAACGCATTCCTAGCTCCAACCTCTTTTGAACCTATCTAATTGAACAGGCTGCACTTGTGTTACTGGGCCTTTAAGATGAGCTCTGTTCTGATTGGCTGTTGTCATTCTGCTTCATTCAAAAAGCAGTCCAACCCAGAAACACTCCTTATAACTTCAGTGTGGGTGGGTGGGGCTACACTGCTGTAGCCTGTATGGGTGGATATAGATAAACGTTTTGGTTTTTTTGTGACATAACTGAGCAGTGAATTCAAAATGGACTGTTTTAGAAGTTTAATTTTCTTAAATGGACTGATCAGTACACTCTGAAACTTCAGCAGAAACTTTTACATTAATGTTTTTTTAACAGTGTAGAAAATTTGGTTTTCCATTATATGGACAAATGCAGTTGTGCTTTTCCCTTGGGAGATTTTACCACTATGTTGCCAGGCAACCACTTCCACTTTATAATTATTATTATTCATAAATAAATGCCACAGTGGGCCTGGCCAAATAATCATTCATCTCCGGTCTTGCTGGTTCTTAATCCGTCAGTGTTGTACCTGTCATCTTCATCACGTAAAACATCTCACTTTTTATTTAGCTTATAACGGATGATTAATTAAAAAAATGTTTATGAGCTAGGTTTAAATCATTCACGAAAAGGGCCTGTATCATGGGAAAAAAATTCCCTACAGTCCACATTTAGAAATAGGCTGCCACAGCACGCTGTTGTAAAGTGCTGTTGTGATGTCACAAACAACAGTGCATTCACATATATCTGCCTTTTGAGCCCATCGTGATTGAACCCTGTCACTGCAAAATTATATCAGTCTGCATGGTTGTTTGAATGAAGCACAACAAGGGGAAGCCAATCAGAACAGAGGCCATTTATATAATTGTAATTAAAACAAGTGTTTTATAGTCATAGGTGGAAAAAACATTCAAAGAAAATGTACTATGTGGGCCCTTTAAAAGTGTAGTTTTTCCCAGAGAATAAACAGAAAAGCAGTGAGACATTCTATAACAAACTGTGCTATTGTGTTGCATTTGTTTCTCTGTGTGTGTGTGTGTGTGTGTGAGCTTGCACAGTTTGTGCAGGCTTTTGCACTGTTCGACTTGCTGACGCTGTGTGTATTGTAATGGCGGAGTGTGTGTGTGTTGTACAGGAAAAGAATACTGTTTTTCCTCACTCTCAACTCTCGCGACACATTCTGTTGTGACGTCTCTCACTCTCTCACACACACACACACACACACACACACACACACACACACACACACACAAACACACACACAC
>JBBPCY010000082.1:1621434-1633196 GCA_037974405.1 Brachyalestes nurse
TGAGCTGGAAGCCCAAATTATGTACAAATGAACAACTAAGTACTTGAAATCGTTTAAGTTGTGGGCCCTGAATCTATCATCTATGAAAGTGTAACTTTTTAAATGGAATTATGGAAATAAATAAACTTTTCCATGATATTCTAATTTTTTGGAAAGGGTCTGTACTGCATTGATGAGCGTGGTACTAAATGCATGTCTGGATTATGACCACTGGACTGCGTGGAAGTGTTCAGTAAACTCTAATACACTCTAATACATGCCCATGTAGTTTCTGACCCAGTTATCTGTGATCATACATGAAAGTATGTCACATGGGGCTAAGTCAGCAGTCATACTAAGATCATCAACTAAGTTCATGTATATAGAAAACAGTAATGTCATACAGTGTCAAAAACCACACAAGCAAGTCTATTGGAAATGTGGCTTTATTCAGAGTTAGTGCAAACATTTGACAGTTTTTTTCACTAACCCTGACTTTATAAGCCGAATAACACTAATGAGCATAAATATGTTCTCGTGTAAAGTAACCGAATGTTTTTTTTCTGATAAGCTAATGCTCTGTATGTGGATGCTGAGTACCAAAATAAGTTATGATCACATAATATTCATAAGGTAGCAAGTTTTATAAACTGTCTGATTTCATTAGGCTTGATAATTTATGTTGAACGCCCCCTTGTGGATGTTGTTGTTTAGCAGTTATGCATCCTCCTTATTTTCTTTAAAAAAAGGGTATATTTTAAAGATTGCATTTAAAGTTTAACATATTACAGTATTTGCATGGAACTTTCGAATTTGATTTTTAATTGCATCCGTCAGCCCTACTTAACTACATTAGCTACATTAATGTCATCGCAAACATCGGATATGAAACAGGCCTTGGCTGACTAGGTTTGTGGGAGATGTAAATGTAATCAAATATCATATGTCAATCAACCTTCTTTATGTTTCTCTTCTATCCCTTCCCTTGCTCCTTCTGTCAACTCAGTGTTGGACCTGCCTTTGTGCCAAGACACTATGGCGGAAACTGATGAAAAATCCCTTATCCCGTTCGCTTTGTACCCGGACCCTCATCTTTTGAGTCCCAAGACTCGCCGCCTGGAGGTCAACATCATCCCACGGCCTCGGCCATCTCCCATCCGTCATCGGATCGATCCCTGGAGCTTCATTTCGGCTGGTGTGATGGAAAAAAGCAGCTCAAGAAACAACCTCTCGGCTAGCAGCCCCACAAGTCCACGACTGGGGTATAAGCCTTCGCCCACCAACCCCTTCACGAACTGCGACCCTTTTCCGTCCCCGGACTGCGACCCTTTTAGCCTCAAGGCCGATCCCTCTATGTGCTCCGACCTTCCCTCGCCAACTGACCCCTTCTCTGCTCCTTTTCCCACCTCCCGCTCTGCACCTTGCTCCACTAACGGCAGCCCCAACCTTTCTCTCAGGGTTGCTCCACTGAACCCAGCCGACTCTCCGCTCATTGACCTGGGCTGGGCGGGGATCAGCAAGCCCCTAGCTGTTTCCAAAGAAAAAGTTTGCCCCAGGAAGACAATGGGCCTACGCCCCTTCAGGTCACCCTCGCAACTCAAAGACGACAGATTCTGAACTTTAAAAGGAGAACCCACAACGGAGGTTGGATCTAGACAACAGGGCACCCAGTTGTCAACTGTCCTCAACATTTGGTGCTTTGGAGGTCTTTGAGTTCCTTTGGAACAATGAAAAAAAATGCACAACAGGCCTGGTAGACTATGAAAAAAAAGCAGTGCCTCCCATGGTGGATGTGTCTGTTATTACATTCTTGCCTTAGAAACAATGGAACCTGATGTTTGCAGATCTTTATGATGCAGTTTATGCACTTCAACCAGCAGCCAGACAGAAGATTATTCTATAACCCGATTATTTTTTATTCAGCATTTTTCGACAAGAATGGTGACATTGCGAAACATTGCGTTTCCTGTGAATCCTAGAAATAGAAGCTGAAATGTGCATTCCTTTCAAATGCCCTTTTCCACAGGTTGCCTTCAGCAAGAAACCGCAAGCAAAAATAAAAAATTCTGACATGGGTAACTGTGAACGAAAGCCGTAACGAAAAGCCAGAAAGAAACATGTTGCTAAGTGGCCTTTATTTGTTTGCACTGTTCTTTTAAAGCAAACGTGTAAGGTCCCTAACAATGAGCTTTTCTTTACTTCTTATAAGAAGCAGAATATTGTTCACTTGTGTCTCTGCCTCCAATTGCAACGTCTGCTATTGTTGTGCTGGACCACTGAAAATCTATAGCAGCTTGTGTCAGCTCGACTCTTGATTTAGGTCTGCCATTGACAGGATCTAAAAAAGCACATTGCCTTTCAAGGAGGGGAAGCTAACATTCCAAGTACAAGGCTAAGGCATTGTTCTGCACATGTAAGAACATGCTGCAGGGGAGAACAAATCAGACTCTGCAAATGTGCCAAAGAATGGAAAAACTCAGGCCAATAGTGCATTGCTACAAGGCGCAAAGTAGCATAAATTGCAGGCTATCTGCTAATAAAACTATTTTCACCTACCTACATATCGACAAGATAAGAATTAGCAAGGTCATCATTTCAAACTCCATTAAAATGTGTCCTTTCAGAGGTAATTGCCTGGATTTTTACTTCATAACCCTAAAATGGACCTGTCTTAGCTTTGAATACAAATCCATTCTGTCATAGCAACTGTTGCTAGGATGAAAACCTGTAGCACACAACTCAGATTTTGTCCAAATACTAACATTAACAGTCTTCTGTTAATTCAAGACAATGTTTTTTTTTTTTTCTAGTGTGTAAAACCACAAGTTTCTCTTGCAAAGCTAAGCTGGTGAATAATTGGTTTTGATAAGCTACAACCAGCTATCAGCTTGAAATATTGGTCTGATAGATTGACTGCTCGGTCGGGTTCAGATGTGTCGTGACCCTTGTCAGGACATTGAGTTTTGGTGGGCTGGTTCAGGTCAGTTTCAGCTCAAAACTTGATGAGTCAGGTTCCTACAAAATGTTGTTCTCAGGCAAAATTTTAGGCCCCTGGGGTAGCTCAGAAGTGAGCTCCACATTATGCAGAGCTTCTAAACTAAATGCGCTACAGTTTAATTAAAATTTTGTCCAACCCGGTAACAGTGGCAACGGGGATGGGTGTATCCTGATTGAAATGAGTATTCTAGTCATTTACTTGTTTTATGTCCTCTTTTGAACTTCCAGTGCTTGAGGGATCGTTACAGCTCTGTTTCTCATCAGCACTTTAGACAAATTATCTGAAAGAAAGGACAACAGAGAGGTGTTTGTTTCTTATCTAACCAGAAATCTGTGGCTAATTGATTTTGGCTTGAGTGACTTGAGCTCCAACCGTAACAGACACCACCATGATCCGTTTTCTGTTGGGACTTGTTAACTTTTATTAAGCAGCACAAAACATCAAGTATTTTAAAGAAAAGAAAAAAAAATTACTTGTTCACCTTGATCGGATTTGCTTCTTCTTGACTTGAGCCACAAAACATGGTGCCCTTAATCTTCTTTAAACTACTGACTGGAGGTCTTGATGCATAGGACGTCCCCTCTACCTCCCTCTACAACGATGATGTGCATGTACTGTACTGAGAAAGATTCTTATCTTTTATCTATAATATTTTTTAATCCGTGAAATCCTTGAACCCCTTGACTAAAGAGAGGGTTGGATAGAAAAGGCTTTACTCTTTTCCCTCTTTTGTACAGCATTCCACAGCACCAGGCTAAAAACTGTAACTATAACATAGAAGTAACTATAAGTGCTGGCACTTTTTATCTTTTGTCGGCAATAGAACTGATTAGTTTTGAAAATCTCAGCATTACTTATGAGGTTTTGTATCACTGCAGTTGCATCTTACATTCCAGTTCAGCCTTCTTCCCCTAAAGTGACCCCTGGGTTGTACGCCGCAAAACATATAATCATCACTCGGTTCCCTCTTCAAACAAGGAGAGTAATTTCAGCTTTTTCGGCCGAGGCCGAGGAGAACTCGGCCTCCAACATCAAAGCATCCCTGGAGGCTTTTTGACTGGTGCGTTATTGCCTCTGTTCCCAAAAGTGCACGGAAAGCGAGGGACTCTTGTACAGAAGTACAGGGTCAACCTTAGCTTAGGATAAAACTTGAGTTTGTACAGAGGATATAAGAAGTGTTCCTTTTGAATAAGCCGTGATACAGGGCAGCAAATTGGAACGGAGGTCATTTACATCTGCAAGTCTTGAAAGTACAGAAACAAAAACAGCCTGTTCCATTCTATGTTTTATCAAGAGCAGCAAGAGCATCTAAATTCACTTTGACAGTGTTGTTGGCAAACCAGCCAAATGACGCAGACGTTCTGATGTAGGTGAAGTAGGCGACTGCAAGTTCACCCAGAATGCTTGATCTGGCAAACTTTTTTTTTTACTGGGGCTGCAAAGAAAACAAACAAGTTGAACAGTATTTTTGTACCAACTTGGGTTGTTTCAAATTAACTGTAAATTAGTAACATTAATGTTACCTCAGTCAACACTGTTTTACATTATATAGTTATTATGCAATACCCTATTACCAACTCAGCAGGAACACCACAAATTTGCTTGATTCATGCTTTGTTTTTATAATTTTTATTATGTAAGATTTTTTGTCACTGTATACAAATGTCATAAATAATGGGAAAACTCAATTCTGTTGTTTGGTGGGAAGTAAAGTATACTTGATTGTGTAAATGGAGCATTTATTCTATTGGTTAAAGCTGAAGCGCATCTTTGTTCATTACCATGAAATTGCCTGAAGTCCACACCAGGCAAGACGTGCTGCCAACGGCAAAAGTTTCTAGCTTGCATAGGAAATAAGTGACTACCAGTCATTTTGATACCCTTACTGCTCCTGGTGTGAACATAGGGTCAGGGTTGTAAAATGATCCTGCTGAATAATGAATTTGGAGTTTTTCAAACAATTACCCATTCAGCACGACTCTTTGGGAGCACAGCAAATCATGTAAATTCCTTTGAAAACGTTTCTGGTCCATACCACTTTGTTTCCTGCTGGTGTGTTTATGTTGTAGCCCTGTTTTGTCAAACACCTGCCTCTACACATCACATAAAAAAACAGTAGTCTGTGGATTTTTGCCTCTCAGGCCGTGGGCTGTTCCTCGCCACCTTAAGCAAAACACAACAGACCACTCTACAAAATGTAAAGACTATATATGGTTTCATTTTTGCCCGTGTTTAGTAACGCTTGTCCAGCCTTTCCACAGTAGCTACAAAACAATATTTCTGTGGATGGAGCACATATAGTGAAAAAGATTTTTCTTTTTAAGATAGCTACAGGAATTAAACCTTAGGTAAAAAAAAAAACGATCTTAGCCTGTCTTCAGTCTTGACTTTGACCCATTTTTCATCGGTTGTTGACTCTCAGGTAGATCTTCTTGCTGCTGATCAGTCAACACCTACGACGGCTGCTATTCCACTCCAGCTAGATTCTGCCCCCTTCACCTCAGCGATGCCTCAGTTAGCCTTTTTTGTTTAGCCTGAGGAGTGTCTGTGCTCTTCACCCTGGCCTGTTCTTTTCTCTGTACCAAAGATGAATGCCTGTGAGATTTGTAGTTAGCTTTCTTGTCCTCAGTTGTTCGGAGATTGACGATTATTTTCACGCAACGGTGATTTAGTGAAACGGAGGAAAACAGTATTTTAGAGTTTAAAGTGGTCTTGTGAGAGAGAAACAGTATCAATTTGTGAGAAAGCGGTGTCAAGAGGCTGTATAATTGTGGCTAGGCCTCCTGTCAGTGTGCAGTTTTGTCAGGAGCGCTGTTTCAGCTTCTGTCGCTCTTTAGCAGTTCTCACAGTGCTATCAAACGTGCAGGAGCTGAAGATTTTTTCCCAGGCTGATGGTTCAGAAATCCATTAACTCATCTCACTTCAAATCAAGCTCAAATCGGACCCTTCACCACAGGCTACTTTTTCATGCTAGTGCTACATGTTCCGTTGTTTGTTTTCCAGCAAAACCTGACGCCATGCTGTCAGAAAACTGAGTAAAATTTGTGAGGTATTGCCAGTTTCTAGTACACACTATTTGACAGATTGTTGTCGATTAGCTGTCCTGCTCTCTGAGGCATCGTGCTCTTATGTCGTAGCTAATCACCGTCTTAAGCTAGAGACAGAAAGTTCAGCTCTACTGGTGCTGGCGAATGTGTAATGATCCAGGAAAAAGCATTGAAGTTCAAAACTGAGACCATCTGATATTCTGTGACCGCTTTAAGAACCTTTAAAAGAGTGATGTAGCCAGAAATGCTGCCATGGCTAATGCTTAATGGTAGCCAAGAGGGTAAGAAAGCCAGACATTAGCATAGCATAGTCACTGAGCTAATAGTAAAAGGTTTTATGCTGCTGAACTGACCTTTTCCATCCATTTTCTTTAAAGGGTTTGATTTTCTTTTGTGTTAATTGTTCAAATTAAAAGTACAAAGTTTCTGTTAACTGACCATGAAGCAAACTGGTAACATCGTAGTATGTCCACAATCATCCAATGCAGAGGTTCCCAAACCCAGCCTGCATTTTTTTTGTGTTTTTTTGTTTTGTAACACACCCACCAGGGCTTGTTTATAGACAGATTACTTGGATGGGGTGTGTTAAGGCAGGAACAACACTAAAACCTGCAGGGAAGACGATGCTTCAGGCAAAAAATGCACACACTCGCTGCACACCAACTGGAGCATGTACCGCTATTAAGGTCTGGCATCTGAAACATTAGCATTAGCTCTCCGTCTTTTCAAGGTCACCATCTGCTGGCCTCATTTAATTCATAACGATTAGTTCTCGAATCAGATCAATTGAACATGGGGCCCTGTTTCCAAGACAACAGCATCCAGATGCTTGTGTGCACCTCTGGGTTGGTCTGAAGCCCAGTCGACATTTATCTCAACTATCATGATCCATAGCTGTCGCGAGCAGATTCTTATTTAATGGCACCGTCTTATCCTCTGATGTTTCTCAGTTGGTTCTTTGAGCTTTGGGATACAGGAATGTGTGGCAAAGAATTGTTTACTTCTCAACAAGTGTTGGCAGTTAGAGTCGGAAGCCTTAGGGGAAGATCACCATAAGATGCCTGGACTGTTGACATATTCCATGTGCCAAAGATTCTTTGATCTTAAATTTGAAACTTGCCTTTAAGTCAGGTAAGAAGCAGAGGTGTGTCATGATTGAGAACATCCAGTAACCATCTAAAGTGGCATTCCGGCCTAAAACTAGCATTTTATATATGATTACATAAAGTGTTACATCTCTTATCCTAACTGATCTTCCATCAAACTTCTCTCACTGCTATACCCAACATTCA
This sequence comes from Brachyalestes nurse, assembly GCA_037974405.1. Classification (NCBI taxonomy): domain Eukaryota; kingdom Metazoa; phylum Chordata; class Actinopteri; order Characiformes; family Alestidae; genus Brachyalestes; species Brachyalestes nurse. The sequence goes on from JBBPCY010000082.1 coordinate 1,628,751, forward strand.
AGCTGATACATCAAAAACTTCAAAAAAGCCTCAGAAAACTTCCCAACGGTAACATTAGCGGTTTGGCTTTCTTCTGCATTAACAGGGCCGGGATTCGGCTCTTAGTATACCAGTGTGCTTTTAGTTACTCCCACCTTCAAGATACATCATCTGAAGAGAATTTTCCTCATGATTAAAAGCTCAACGACCTTTAAAATTTCACTCTCTAAACTATTATGGCACTGTTGTTTATGAGGGGGTTAAAGTTTTCATTTAGGCCGGAATGCCTCTTTAAGCTAGCCTGTATCATAGAGAAGGGGTTGGAACTAGCAGCGCTAGGCTAATTGCAGTGTAGCCTTTCTTGCCTTGATGCTGTTGCTTCGTTGTCCTCAGTAAACAGGCTAAAACCTCTGTTTAGTGCCGACCACAATCAACTCCAGCGGTTTGTGGCTGAAAATAAAACGCTCGTAGCCTCCAGCGTAGCCTGTAGAATCAGAGTACTGTGCGAAACTCCCCTGTGACAGAGATTTTTTTTTAAAAGAGATTTAAATATATTTATTAAGGCCTTTTAGACACTGGATAAAAGAATATTTTAAAGGGCCAGAGACAGATTCCTCATCAGGATGCTTTGTATGTTTTATGTTATGCCTCACTGGAGTATGTGATGAAGTATAAGTGCTGCAAAGGGACAAATCAAACTTTTTTTTTTGTTTAAAAGACCAACTTCGAGGTTTGTCTGTAATCCATAGCAGACCAATTGCTCAATCATGATTTCTTTTGTCTTTTTTTATCTTTATTTTTCCTCTGTTTGTTTGGGAACAGCAAATTGAAAACACTTTGGATGGCTGTCTCAAGCACGCTTATGGACACATGCTGAACTTTGCAGATGTTTTGAAGAGCTAGATCTTACTCTAGCTGTCTTGGACTTGACCTGAGGATTCTCCGTGACGAAGACGTACGCCGTCTGTTCTTTTCCATGAGAATAGCCTGTTTGCTTTTTTTTTTTTTTGGTTAATTCATTGTTCTTTTTACTACTAGGCTTTATTGAGATATATTCCTATTCTTGTGGCGCCTGCTTAAAGTTTCATTATGTTTATTGATAAGTTTTGATTTTCTTTTTTTTCCTCCACTTGGCTTTTGTGTTCTTGTCTTCAGTCAATGTTTTCTGATTGCGAAATGACATACTGGGCTGGGCCTAATCATTCTATGACTTTTCAAAGAGTGCGTGTGTGTGTATGCATGTGTGTTTGTGCGTGAGAGAGAGAGAGAGAGAGAGAGAGAAATACTCATTTTTATGTATGTATAAGAGTGTTTTGCTCGTTGTAATGAGTTTTAACCTGTGGAACATTAAAGAAATGGAAGAGATGAAATGAGACCAAATAAAATTTAACACAACCTTCAGACTGCTCTGCCTGGAAACTCCCCTTTAGACATTATTATGACAACTATTATAGTAAATAATGACCATAAAATTGTATATACAGAGCAAAAATGACAATAAAGATTAAATATACTGTAGATAATAAATATTAGCCACAAAATACACTTGTTTTACTGCTAAGTTGCTGTACTAACTACTGGTTAAGGCGCCTGTTCCCGCAGTTTGATGGGGTTTTAGGTGTATTGTGCTATGGGTGGAAAGTTTGGGCAGAGTCAGGATTTCCTCACCCTCACAGTCCCACACTTCCCTTTACAGTTGTGGATTTTATGGGTTTTGGCCAACGGAGCTGTGTTTGTGAGCTGGAAAGGGAGTGTTTGGACTATTAGCTGGGCTAATAAAAACATACAGAAGCCAAGACAATCCGCTTCAGGAATTAGTAATTAAACCAAATTTTACAAACATTGGTTAGGACCACACAGTGAACCTGGATGTTCTCCACAAAATGAGCCAGAACTGCAGTACATCACTTCAGTGTAAGACACACTGTACGGACAAAAGTATTGGGACGCCTTACCATAACACCAGAAGGCACTTTAATGACAATGCATTCAAATCCACTGACTTTAATACAGAGCTGGTTTTCCACAAGAGTTTCTGTGTGACTTTATGGCCATTCATTATGTAGAGCATTTGTAAGGGCAGGCACTGATGCTGGACTAGAAGGTCTGGATCACAATCTCCATTCCAGTTCATCCCAAAGCTGCTGGATGGGGTTGAGGTCAGGACTCTGAGTGGACCAGTCAAGTTCTTCCACACTGAACTCCTCCAGCCACGTCTTTATGGAGCTGCTTTGTGTTCTGGGACACAGTCATGCTGGAATAGAAAAGGTTCTTCCCCAGACTGGGTCCACAAAGCTGGAAGCATGGCGTTGTCCAAAATGTCTTTGTCTGCTGAAGCATTAAGATTGTCCTTCACTGTAAGTAAGAAAAAAAGGTGTGTCCCAATACTTTTGTCCATCGAGTATTGAACACTATTCTTGTGTCAGATTTCTTAAGTCTCTAAGGAGCCAATAAGGCCTTTAAAAGCCCACAACACTCACAAAGCAAAGGATGTGAAGCAGCAGAGAAACTAGAGCCCTAACCAGAACTTCTGGACAACAGCAATATGTGGGTTGGAAATGAGCCGAGTCTTTGAACCGACTCTTTTAAACGATGGGAGCCAACTCCCATCAAAGATCCGTTACTTCTTGTTTTTGTTGATTTTTTTTTTTGGTAATTTAATACAAGGCAGAATATTAGAATGAAATATTGTGGCTTTCCATGCACTGACTGTTGCCGATTGTGCCGTGCAACCAAACAAAATGTAAAATTATGGTAATATGGAAATTATAAGGTTTAGTATAATTACACTGAATAATTTAAGTGATAAATGGGCACACGTACTAATTGTAGGTGAAAGTGCTTACTGAATTTACTGAATTTAAAAAGGCAGAAGTGATAAAAATGAAAATCTGTTTGAATGAGTCGACTCTTTTTGGTGAGCCGATACAAATGATCCGGATCACTAAAGAGAGCCTGAATCACTTTCACTGGCGAGCAGATGAGTAGCTTTTGCGCATGCGCACTGCACCAATCGCAGCTAATTGTGGATAAACAGAGAACAACACAGAGGTAGGTAGTTTTGAACTTTTTAGAAGAGAATGCTTATTTCATAAAATTATGTTTATACTGTTTATTTTGCAAGCAAGGGCCAATGTGCTGTGGTGTCTTGGGGACTTAAATAACTTTATTGTGTTCAGTTGACTGGTTTTATTGATGTTGAATCGATAGATAAACATTACATTTACACAGCAATGTGTTTACCATAGTTAAAGTTTGGGGGCTGATAGGCTCAGTGCTTAGGTTAAAACTGTTTTAAACAATATTTAGACAGCAGTGGGCTCAGTAAAAGCAGCTAATGTGTATAATAGCGGTGTACAGTGTTGCAATGTTGTGCATATGTGTGTGTCAAAGTATGAATCTATTCATGTTTGTTCATTTATGTTAATTTGATCAAACCTTACAGTTGACACAGGATTGACCCAAGGTGTCAGATGTGCTCAGTGTTCCCCAAAACACTATGCATATATATATGTGTGTGTGTGGGTGGGTGGGTGGATGGATAATGTATGTATGTTGCAGCATTGATAATTGCCTGCACACCGCTAATATACACATTAGCTGCTAGCTTACTTAGTCCACAGCTGTCTAAATATTGTTTAAAAACAGTTTCAACCTATCAGCCCCCAAAACTTTAACTATGGTAAACACATTGCTGTTTAAATGTAATGTTTATTTGTCTACGGATTCAACATCAATAAAACTTTCTCCATTAAAATTTAATCCAAAGGTGAATTCTTCTATACACAAGTCTTGAGCCACCCCTCAGTTCTTTACATTTTGCTTTGAATCACCTTGTTGGTGCAAAAATACAATTTTCTTTTTGTCAAACTGATCATATCATCTGCACCTGTATCTTCACTGGTTTACGTGTGGTTTAAAAAAGAATTAAAAGTTGATAAATCAAAATTGCCAAATTTAAGGCCATTTAAAGTGTTACATTTGGTTTTAGATGTGTTTTCTTTTTAAAGGTATTTTTTCAGACTATGAGGTTTCCTATTTTGAGTGAAATTCTATCTGCTAAAGTTTGCGTTAGTTCGTTTAAACGTATGCTTTAGCATATCTGGGCACATAATCAAATATCCTTGTCTCAGTCCTGAAGTCTCACATGGAGTTTTTCGCCGCTATGACGGAAAATAAACATTATGGTTTCGGCAGTTTGCTTAAATATTGATGCCAAACTTCATAGTAAGGAGAAAGTAAGGTACAGATCAGAAAACTTTATTCAGCCCGGAGGAAATTGCTTTATAAAGGCAGAGATGGCCCGTATGGGGATCGAACCCGTGACGAGTACCATGCCCTTGAACCATTTCTAGTGAGAAAATTTTGAGAATTTTTTTAGAACGGTGTGTATATACAGACCCTTTCCAAAAAATTAGAATATCATGGAAAAGTTTATTTATTTCCATAATTCCATTCAAAACGTTA
>JBBPCY010000082.1:1650976-1663964 GCA_037974405.1 Brachyalestes nurse
GTGAAAGACAAATGCATACACACACTTTCTCTCTCACACACACACACACACACACACACACACACACACACACCCCGATCACTGCTCAGAGATTTCTGAGCAACAGTGTTAGAAAGGAAACTAGAAAAAAAAGAATGGGAGGACCCTGAAGGATTACAGTCTGCCATGATGCATGGTGCACAGAAAAAGATTTGAGAAAGACATTATGATGCAGAAGACTGTAGTCTCCTGAACTGACATAAAAGCAACACACATTTGGTAAGGTAATGTTTGCTCTGTAAACCAGATTACATTTTGTTCTGTTTAACAAATAGGAATATATCAATTTGCTTCCCAGGATCACTGATTATTGTATTTTTTTTTTCTTCAACCAGGGATTTTAAATAGGGGAAACACATCTGTTTATCTTAGCAATGGGATGAGGTTCAAATATTTAGACATTTCACAAACTTTTTTTGAAGATTTTTTTTTCTTTTCTTTTCACATTTTAGTTCTTTTAATAGATCTGAGAAAAATTGGAATACTAGAGTTCAAGTCGTACATCTTCCAAGGAACAGGTCTTCGTCTTCAGCTTCACGTGAGTGTTTTTTTATTTATTTATTTATTTTTTTTTGATGATCGTTAAAAGTTTTTATCGATTCAGTCCCTCTTTGCCTCCTGTACCAGTGAGAAAGAGAACATGGTTGCCTGCTTTTATTCGTGAACCTTCATATTCCCCATTGCTGAAACAACAGGGTGCACATTTTCTGTAAACGTCTTTTCCCTTTTTTGTTTATGACAAAATATAAAAGAAAAGCAAACAAAAAAATTCAAGCACTCTGGTCTGAAGGTTCCGCTGTTCCTTTATGTCAGTAGCGTAACTTTTTTCATGGACATGTTACGATGTGGCTTGTTCAAGAAATGCACAGGGTGAGGGAAACTTGACTCACGTTGACCACCCAACAGTCCGCTATCGCTGGAGAGCGGTGGACGGACATTGCCTAAAAATCACCTTCCATTCCCTTGTCTGTGAGGTCGTTGAGTTCTCAAACGTCTATACATATATATTTATATAGAACAAAGTCAGTTTGCTGCTGGAGATGTTATTTTTTCCGGTTCTTCATTATATGGAACTGAGAGCAGGAATCAGGATCCTCAAAAGGGCTCAACACGGAACCCCAAAAACACATGACGGATATCTGCTGGAACGAAGGACAGCCGGGCCTCGGAGTGTTTCGGTGGCTAAACGGAGCAACCGTAGATGTTGAGTAGTTCTCGCACTTCGCTAGTTATTCATTTTGCAACTTTAAATATTTTTTTTTAACTCCACAGAAACAGTTTTTGTCTCTTTTTCATTTATGAATACTACATGCTTGAAACACAGCAGAAGTTACGTTGCATCGGCTCCTGAGCACCAAAGACAAGGAGAGGAAATAAGAGCATGAGCCAAAGAGGGAGAGAGAGAAAGACTGAGGAAGTGAAAGGAGAGAGGAGTAAGAGATGAATACTTGTAGCAGAGAGGGAGGCAGATTTGACACATTTGTTAGTTTGGCAGTATCTTGGAGCGGCACGACTGCAGAACTGTTTGGTCTCCACCGAGCTATCGATGATCATCGACTCGAACTAAACTTTTGTCTGAATTTTAAACAGTATCACTCTTGGGGTCAAGCAACGATAATGCTTTTGACACACTCAAGGTATGCTAGCCTCACGAAATGTCTTCAGAACAAAGGAACCCCCTGGACTTGGCACATGTAGGTGTTGCAACATCAGGTTAGGTGATGATCCTGAAGATCCAAGACTAATACAGCATTTACAAAGAGCTAACTAGAGTGTCGAGCAATTACGATGGAAAAAGTCCACTTCTCAGCTACCAAACAGTACAAAAGTAGAGCGAAGACGGATCGACTATCAAAAATCGGGAAATAGAGGGAGCAGCTCGCTTGTTCTTTTGCACCGTTTGGCTTCTTTTTGGAGACAAAATAGTCAGGAATGGTGACAGAGACGACTTATGCTGCTCGAAATGTGACCGCAAAGTGCCAAAAAATACCTGATCTTGTGCCTTTCCTCTACCCATACTATTAATCCTTTCTCTCTCCCTCAGTCTCTCTCTCTCTCACTCTTTTTTTCCTCTGCCTCTAATCCCCAGCAGGCCCGAGCTCAGACGTAGTATTCCTTGTCTTTGTTCTTCTTGCTTTTTGTGCCCGTTTTGGCTGTGCCAGACTGCTTCTCCTTGACCAGCGCCCCGTTGCTCTGCGTGGCTGAATTACTGATGTAATTGCGACTCTGGTCCACCTGGTAGGATCCCTCGTCACGGTTGCGATATTTATACATGGCGTAGAGGAGGATGAGGATGCAGAGGGCGGCTGCCGCTACTATTCCCACCACCATCCCTGTGGTGCTGCTGGACTCCCGGATCACCTCTACTGCTCCCGGGGGTCCTCGGTCTGGAGACGACGGGTCTGTGGTGGGGATATGAGGAAAATTTGGAGGGTAGGTTACACCAGGGATGTGCCTGTGCCTCCCGCCATGCTCAGGATCCCCAGAAGGCTGAACTGGGGGTAGAAGCACCTGATCGCGGGTGTTCATTTTACCCGCTGGGATATTGGCACCACTGCTGATACCGGGTTTTAGACGTGGTACAAGTTGCTCTGGGTGGGCAGTGGGGGTGGAGGGGAGTGGGGGCCGGTGGGAATCAGGGTGCCGGGAAAAGTGGCGGTCCCCTCGGGTGTTCTCGGCTGCCGGGGGAGGAGGAAGCACGGTCCGGTCGGTGACGAGGGGTGAGTTTTTGTAATAGTCCTCATCGTCTGACTCGGTCATCTCACCTGAGCCATAGGCCGAAACCTCCATGGCTTCCTCACAATCCTCCTGATCCAGCGGGCACGGGGCACGGCCATTGGGCAGTGACAGAGACTCTTTGGTGGTCTCGAGCAGTGTGAGGAAGGGACGGTAGGTAGGGGGTGGAGGGATAACGGGATAGCGTGTCGCGACTGAAGGGGGATCTAGGGAATCCACGGTTATAATAGGCAACACTAATTCACCTCCTAGGATAAGAAACAGACAGGGCGGGAAGGGAGGGAGGAGAGTTAGTAGAACCCTGAGCTAGCTGTTCTCCGGACCAAAAAGAAAGGTAACAACAGTGAAAGGAAAACAACAGCAAAACAGGTATAACCATCATTAGAACAGCACTAAGACTTAGAATGAGGTTAGTTCAAGTTTAGTTAGTGACTTGTGATCTATTTAAAATGTTAAAATCTTACTACACTAAGTCAGTTGTCTAGGAATGTATAAACTATGCTACCTCTTTTTCCTGGCTTAAACTACACATATAAAGTACATAAATTACAAATAAAAAACTAATGCATTATGGATTACACTAGCTCATCTGGGCTAGACTAACTAAACTGCCAGCTACAGTACCTCTGACTGCCATCACTCTACTATGTTAAGGTCACAAAAAACAGTTCTATCACTAAATACATACGCCTGACTGTCCTGACTGAAACTACACGAACTCTCTCTCTCTCCTGTCTCTGACTGGATGGGTTAAATAAGATAGCAAACCACGTAGTACAGGTCACTTACATCAACAAATTGGCCGCATGATTTTTGCATGAAAAAAAAAATTACAAAAAGAAAGCTGTGTAAGATTGTTCTCGGATAGTGATAAACAATGTTCACCCCAATTTTAAAAGAAGGTAGAGTCTCTTTAATCAGCCATTCAATGTTTCTTCCCTGAGCTTATAAAGATAAGTATAATCCCTCTTCCCTGTGGGCATTATGATGACTGGAGAGGGCTTACTAATGATTATAATCTATATGCAAACCTCTCAGGTTCACCTCAGGATACTCAAAATGATTTCTAATTCATAGTCCCGCTACACCATTCCCCCCAAAATAAAGACCGTATCATCAAAGATAATTATCCGTTTCCATATTCCCCTCTGCAGTTTCAACTTATGAATAACAAAACAAATCTTCCAGCAGTCCTTAGATACATTTATACATATGTCTGATTGTTGTTATACTGTTAAGTTATTCAGGTAAACATTTTAAATACAATCTATGATCTTTACATATAAATCAGTTAATGTGTGCTGTACATTTTCTGGTGAAAACTTGCTTTTGCATTGTGAATTCAGTGCAAGACATCAGTGAACAGTGTTTAGAACTTTTGTTGAGGTGAATTAATGCTATTGGAAATTACATCCAAAACGTTAACACACAGGGAAATGACTTTCTTCATCATGACCCCAGAATCAACATGGTTCATTTCAAACTCCCCCACCTATAGTCCCGCCTAACCCAAACAGGACTTGGTTGCACATTGAAAAGGATTATAATGCTTCAAATATGACAAATCCACAAAGGAGAACAGTTTATAGACATAGATATATATCAACTGTAAACTTAACTGATTAACTTAAAAAAGGAAAGGTTAGTTATACCAATTCCAACCATACAATTTAAAGAGTTAAACTGTACTGGATTTGGCCATGATGTGTGGGCTGTACTGTTGTGTGTTTGTGTCCTAAGGCTAAGAATAATGTAGTATTCTCAGTGAACACCATTAGTAGATCCACAACATTCATATTCAGGGGTCATAAGGATTTTTCAATACAGAAACGTACAGTCCAATACTTAAGGACTGTCCTTCTGTAAATTACCTCAAATTACACGCTCAAGTCCAATCATTCTGAATAAAATTCCTTCTGGGGATAAGATGAAAAGAATCCACTCTTCAGTTATTATATTAGTGGTTGTTAAATTAGAAATGTAAGTGTTTAGACTGTTGGTGCTCACAGTTCTATTAGGCTTACTTGAGGCCACAAAGCAATTTCTGGCCTTTATTAAAAAACCTGCAGCATCTCCAATTACATGGAAGACAGGAACTCTTGATTCCAGCACTGCAGCCTCATGGAGAAGGCAATAAATAAAAGGGAAAAAAATAAATAAATAAAGGGGGGGAAAGGGAACCCTACATCTTAGAGATAACCATCAGAGATGGTGATAATAATCTTATATTCTTAAGGGAGAAGAATAGCAGTGGCTGCGCTCAGATTAACGCTCAGATATACTCCAGTTCACTGAAGCAGGCTGGCAGGGGAAGGTCTATTTTAATACTGGACTGTGGAATAACTGAGTAACTGTAGTGTCACCCTTGGGATACAGCACACACAGACTGCCCACACCATGTAAAAGGCATTAATACCATGTCAGTGAGTGAGTATTGTCCTAATTAGAGGCTGTGTGTATCTGACCTCCTTAAAGTTAAGGTATTATTTCATAATGACAGCTGATGCTTGGTCAGTAATGCGGCTTGACACACTGATTATGACTGAATGGCAATAGCTAGTTACACTTAAGGCTAATATAGAAGGGTGGTGCCAGGTTATCACTTAGTGGCATGGAACAGCCACAATATACTATAGATCTGTGATGTACTTTATTTTAACGTGTATCTGCAAATGTATTATTTCACTAATTACACACCATAATATAGCAACAGAGTGTAATGTCGCAGTTTCTACACACAAGGCCCTGGTACAGTGTATGACTCTGCACTGACAGCATGTAAGACATAAAGAGGCTTAAGTGGGGATATGGCTAGGCTCAGAAAAGTATTAAAACACTTTAATAATAACTCTGTCAAGTCAAAGTGTAGCAGCCCCCCTCACAGCTCCACTGGTGAGATTAGCTCCTGCTTGGCCTCCTCTTAGCTCAACCACTTAAGACATATGTATGGCTACAGTTTGACAATGAACGGAAATTGAACAGCCAAGTCTGAGAACATGTGAAATATGGAAAAGCCCTAAATTTTAAAAGATTTTGTGGAAATGCAACTATGGTCATTTTTCTCCAATGTATAATGATTACGTAAGCCTTTAACAACGACCCCTCAACGACTCACTCCTCACTCCCTATAGTAAAGTTTCCTCTTTACGATACTGTATTTCATTCTCTTTTAACAAATGTGTGTTTGAATGATGCAGTGGTCCTTCACAAAAAATGTAATGCACTATTATATCACAATATATCTGCACTACCGTGATTATCCAATTAATTTACTTTCTCAGTTATTGTTTACTAGTATGATAATGCACATTTGAACTTCTCCTTCCAATATGTCTTAAAATACATAACCATGCTTGATAGACACACCAATTTATAGCTATGTTTGCCTTTTTCATGTCTTTCCATTAAATCTTTTTTAAAAGCATGTAAAGGCGTCCGCATTTATCACGTTTTGGAATATCTGGAAAGGTTCATATGGGTTGTTACTGTCTAGTTAAGTCTGTCTTCATTCATGGGCCTTATTTTTAAACTGAATTCTCAGAGTAAACATGTTTTAATCATGTGCTTTAGCAGAGTTCCTGAAATGTGCAGTAAATAACTTTAACTGTATGTTCCCAGTAATAGGCAGCAGGTCACTTTTGTAGTTGCAGCTGTTGTCACATGAGGCCACGCTGTCACACTGTCCAGCTTCTCACTTGAAGATAATAAATGTGTGTTCCATTTGTTGATATTATTGTGATAGGTATGAAATCCCAGTATAAACAAAAAAGTTCTGAGGCTGAGGACCTTAGAACCCCATGTCTATGAGTGGTCGAAGGGGTTTGTAAAAAATCAATTTTGTAATAAACACATCGGAATTCATTTGCACACAGATGAGATCATCTGATTAGTTGTTTGCCCTTGCCCTTTTCTAAATCGCTGCTACAAATCACTTATCCCATGGCAAAATGTGCCTATTTAAAAATATGCTAGCACAACTGCCTCGTGGCTTTTTAAAAACAAAATAAAAATGATTAAATATACAGGCACGGTGCGTGGGGAGCAGTTTGTGGGGATGGTACCTTGCTCAAGGGTGTTCTAGGATTCGAACCCATGACCTTCTGATTTCAGGGGCAACTCCCTAACCACTAGGCCACCAGCTGCAATTTTTAAGAAATGTTTCCAAGTAGTTTCTTTAGAGTATGCTGTAGTTGTCAGACATCTATAGACTGCTGATCGGGGACAAGTCACCCTGCATTGTATACTGGTAGTCATTTGTTGAACTCATTCTTTTTTTGTCAAATAATAATCCCCAAATTACCAGTTACAAATGATAATGTTCATTTCTGTTAGTCCCTTTATGCACCAGTTGGCCGCAGTATTAAAAGAACTGACAGGTGAAGTGAATAACGGTGATTATCCTGTTACAGTGGCACCTGTCATAAGGTGAGATACATTAGACAGCAAGTGAGTCAGTTTTTCAAGTCGATGTGTTGGAAGCAGGAAAAATGGTCAAGTGAAAGGATCTGAGTGATTCTGACAAGGGCTGGACTGTGATGGCTACAGCATGAGTTATAGCATCTCCAAAACAGCAGGTCTTCTGAGGTGTTCTGGTAGACAGTGGTTGGTATCCACCGAAAGTGTTCCATGGAAGGACACCCAGTGAACAGGCTAAAGGATCATGGGTGCCTAGGGATTATCGAGCTACTGTAGCACAGAGGAGTCAGATGAGCCTGCATAGGCACAGACCGGTCAGAGTGCCCATGTTTACTCCTGTCAGTCACTGAAAGCACCTGCAATGGGCACATGAGTATCAGAACTGGATCATGGAGCAATGGAAGTAGTTGTCTTGGTCTGATAAATCACGTTTTCTTTTACATCATGTGGACAGCCGGGTGCATGTGCATTGCTTTACTGGAGAAGAGATGATTCTAGAATGAGCTGTGGGATAGAAGCAGAGGCAGTGTGATCCTCTGGACAATGTTCTGCTGGGAAACCTTCGGTCTTGAATTTATGTGGATGCTTCTTTGCTATTAACCACCTACCTGCTACAGACCAGCTTGATCCCTACATGGATGCTGTATTCCCTAACGACTGTGGCCTCTTTCAGCTGGATAATGAGCCCACACAGCAAACATTGCTCGCAGATTTCAGTCTGTGGGAGGTGCGGGACAAACTTGGAGACTCCTTGGAGGCCCAACTCACAACTTGCAAGGTAAAGGACTTAAAGTATTGATGCAGATACCACAGCACCTTCAGAGGTCTTGTAGAGGTTTTTGCAGCCTTGACAGGTCAAAGCTCTTTAGGTGGCACGAGGGGAACCTACACGATAGTAGGCAGGTGGTTTTAATGTTATGGCTGAGAGGTGTATGTGTGTATGCCCATATATATATATACACACACACACACACACACACACACACACACACACACACACAAAGTTCATTTGCTGTGAGCTAGCCATAGGTGTGTATATATCAGTGTAGGCGCAGCCAATCAGATTTTGACAGTCTAATATTTGAAAGTGTAATATATTTTATTGGACTTTTTAAAATGTACTGACAATGTATAACTACACATTTAATTTTCATGGAGGGACATTTGAGGATTAGCTTAAATGTTGCCATAGGCCTTGAGGTTAAAGTAGATTGTGTTACAGACACAGATGGCGTTAATCAAATGCGAGACCAGGCTATATTTCTCCTTCTCTGCACATTTTGAATGATAGTAGGCCTATAACTCTCACTCTTTATCGCTCTCTGGCCTGAAGCTTCCATCCCACACACACACACAACACACACACACACACACACACACTAGTATCCATATGGAGGTGGCAGACAAAAGCTGCTTGTCTTTTTTCCCCTCAGTCCGTGCCCTGTTGTTGTCCCCGTTTCGTGTTGTTTTCTATTTAATCAGTTACTGCTTTTTTCTTACTTTGGTTTTCTTTTATGAATCAGCCTTTCATCTGTCAATTCACATTCTTTCTTTTCCTCTGTGCACCAGCCCACTGCCTGTTCAAAATCTATTCCATACTGCTGTGCGCTGCTGCGTGTTCAGCATCAGCACATGCATCACCAAACATTGCTACCACTGTGAGTTAATGGTTGCAGCACTCAGAGAGGAAGCTGTTGCCGATTCTGTTCTGTTTTAACGGACAACAGTAATTAACTGTGGTCAGAAGCATGTTTACATCCACTCAGCTGGAGGTCGGCCTTGTTCGCGTTGTCTCAGTTATTGTTCAGTAATTACATTTTTGATGATACATTCTTAAACAGCGGTGTCTAACAGAGGGCTTGCATGACTTTATCTTGAGCTAGATGGTGATTTGGAGTCTGAGGGAATTGAAAAAGCAACAAAAAATGTGAAAAAGTAGGAAACCCCAGATCAACAATGTTTCCCCTAGTGTGTGTGGGAGTGTGTATGCCTTCGCTGGATGTATTGAAAATGCCTGTTGGTAGCATTTAAGTTGTAAATATTTAACGAGATCATGAAGAACAAAAGAAGTGAACAAGTCACTGCTCTAAAAAGGGAAGCATCTACACTCTTGGGTTGAAAAAAAGGCTACTTCCCTTCATCTAAAAGAGCTTCTCTTCGTGTATGATTAAAAAGTTATGGCAGTTCTTTAAAAAGGACTGATCTGCTGATTGTGCATATGAATGGCATTAGCAGTATCATTCTAAGTGCCATTATACACAGAGCGCTCCGGGTATAAATCTGATTGGTTGACTCACATTTAAAGCAACTATAAAACACACATTAGTTGAATTCTGTATTAATGCAGATTCATTTAATAATTATCAATTCATTTAACAATTATCTCTGAGATACTCACATAATTATTTCTATTGTAGCCTGCTGATACCTGTTTTCAGCTCATAATACAAGTATAATAGTCTTAGCAGGATAAGGGAAAAAAAGTCTAGTATTCAATACCTGGGAACAGCTTTTTGCATTATTTTTTACATACACAAACAGTGAAAAATTCTCAAAGCTAGAAAACAAAGGTAGTTTTAGATGTTTGAGCACATTTTTCAAGTATTTTGAGACCAACAAAATACTCGAGGATCAACAGTATATTTCATTATTGATTCCTTGTACAGTTATACGCCTTGAGATGTGATTTAAAGATAAAGATAAGAAAGGGGGCATTTAGCTGGCACTCTTATCCACTCTTATTTAGCTGGCACTCTTATTTAGCTGGCACTCTTATCCACGCTTATCCAGAGCGACTTACAATCATCTACCCTGGAGAGACTGAGGGTTAAGTGTCTGGCTCAAGGGCACAGTGGTATAAAGTGGGGGTTCAAACCTGCAACTTTGTGGTGATCAGGTTCACAGGCATGTGTTTTAACCACTAGGCTACTAGTCATTATGTATTAAATACTAAGTGTTTATGTTTGTATTATTTATTTACAGCTTTACAGCTTTTCTTTGAAGTGAAGTTGGGTGGGACTAGAATAATAAAGTCATTTATCTGTCATCATGCTGCTTTAATATTATTGAAAAACGAATTCCATATTTTTGAACGCTAGTCTATAAACAAGCTCTTTTCCTTTGACCCATTTTAAGCGTGACGTTTTACTTTAGGCTATTTTGATGAAAGGTAATTTCTTTCAGAAACACAAAGAGCACATTCGGCTCATTTTGTAACATCAGAAAGCAACAATGGATCCCTAAACTGACTTCTGATCCACTGTGCAAGCTACATGCATTTTCTTAAAGCACATCAGACTGTATTGTGAAAGGACCGAGAGCGGAACATTACTTTTTTATTCTTTCATTTTGCCGCGTCAACTTGTTTATTCTAATTTTAAACATAGAAACATCAGTGTCAGGCAGTAACAGCCAAGCGCTTCAATTAGCAATTATCCCTCTCGACTTCATGTTGAACTTTTCTCTCTAAGAAATGCTTCACAAAAATACCCGGCCAAGCCTTTTTCAGAATTGTAAACATACCGTTTCAGGAATTACAGAGGGGTGAAATTAGATTGTCATTCATTCCTCCAAACTAATGATGTACTGCTGGTTGTTATTCTGGCAATTTCTTCACAGCTCAGGAATGTTTGGAGCACCTGTGCTAATAATAAGCTAACTTTTTGTCCCGAGTTCTTCAGTGCTGTCTTTGCTTTTTGCATTCAATTAAAACGCTGCATGGCACCAAGGCATCAGCACTGAGCTGATATCAGCAGAAAGTGCTGGAGCAAAATAAGGGTGAACCCAATCTGATTCTTTAGACATAGAATAGAATATATATATAGACATATATATATAGACATAGAATATATATATATATATACACACACTATGTTAACTGATCTGTTTATTATGGGCACACTGAGCTTATGGGTTGATTTGTGTAGGAATGGACCAGATTCAAAATTACTACTTATGATTTCTTGTTGGAATGCTTACTGATATTGATATTGATACTGATACTGATATATGTATTATCTATTGTCTTTTTCACTAATTTGACATGTTGTCCTGGCTTATCTTTTTATTTATATAAGTTTAAATAAAGGTTGATTAATAGCTTCACGTAAAAAAGGAAGAAAATATATATTAGAAAATGACTAACAATAGGATAACAAAACTGGTGTCAAACATTTGTTATTCAAAACAAAGATGTTTTGAACATTTGCTGGATGTGCTGTGTAAGCAAACCAAGCCCAGCTTGTCCAACATGAGGGTAAACACTTACATAAAACTGCAATAAACAAAAATAAGTAAATTCTAGTGGAATCAAACTGATCACGAAACTGCATGTGGAGGTTTGAGTCTTACCAGCTGTGCGGCACGCAAACAAATGCGCGTGGAATTTGCAAGCCGCCTGCAAATCAGCATTGCAAAGCAGGTTTTGGGAGTGTAAGACAATTTGTTTGTGCGACAATATGAGTGTGTGGGATGTGTCTGACTCTAATGCATGAAGTGTGAAGGAAGCCTCTGTGTGTATTGTAGTATCAGCTTGTTAGAAAAGAGAGAACCCTCAACCGGTCTTCGTTAGATGATGTAATTAAGGGCGTCTAACGAGGGCAGAGATTAATTAGCCCACCGAGATGAGCTGGGAGGAGAGAAAAGTCATGAGACGTTTCAGTGGGACCCCTAAAGAACGGCACAATGCAAACTTTTCTTTCCTCATCTCTCTCTCCTCTCTGTTTTCCTCCCATCCCTCTTTCCCCAGGCGCAACAGAACGTGACACGCATGTCAATGATACACACTGCTCAAAGCGCTGTGTCTCTCGCCCCCTACCTCCCCCTCTTTCTCTCTCTGTGGTTCAGCGCCTGTGTGTGACTCAGTTGTTTGTATGTGTAGCTTTCTAAGGTCCTGTCTAAATGTGTGTATTTGTAAATGTGCTCTTGGATCTTTTCTTTGACGCAAACACAGTAGACTATCAGCGTTTCACGCGTCAGTAGGCTTTCTCTGCAGAGTATATAAAAAGGACATGAAACAAATAAATGCAGGGATAAAACAAAAAAAGGACGAAAATCACTCATCCAGTACTGCTATACATCCCTGATGTCTATCTACGGTGTACATGCGCGCGTGTGTGTGTGTGCTCTTCTGAATAGTAATCAAAATAGATGCATTAGTTCCCTATAATACCTGAGCCCAGATATTGTGGTGTCAGCGGTTTACTCTCTGAAGTTCAGTTATTACTGCTTTGCCACACAACGTAATTACTCAGCCTCATGATTCATTGCATATTTATTTTTAGCTGTCAAATCGAGATTAATGAAAATATTTTAAACACATTTGACTTCGACGTCAACCCTAAAGACCCTAAATCTCCATAGAGTGAACACAGTATTTGAATGTTGCAATTAATGAGTGTATGAATCATATACACCAATCAGCCGTAATGTTAAAACCACCTGCTGGTAAATCAGTTGACTTGTTAAGGCATGGACCTCCAAAGGGCTGTTGTATTTATTCCAATATTTAAGCAGCCGATCCTTAAAGTCCTGCAAGCTGTGAGATGGGGCCTCCATGGTTGAGAGCAAGTTTCTGAACTGTATTTCCTCTGTAGCAGAGAATAGGGCTGTAATGGTACATTTATGTCACGGTTCAGTACGTGATGTCAGACGGAGAATACACGGTACGACGGAGAAGACGTGACTGAAGTAATGCGGATCCTACTGAATCACAAAGGTATCAAAAAGCGCCAGTAAATCATAAACCTGGGTCGTAGTGTGGTGCAATAGTGCCACCTACTGGCGTAACACTTCTGCT
>JBBPCY010000082.1:1683820-1705764 GCA_037974405.1 Brachyalestes nurse
GTCTGTCAGTAGTAGGTGTGGAGTGATTTTAATCCAGTTTAAATCTGCAGTGATTTTATTCCAAATGTAACATCTTCCTATAATACGTTTCTGAATGACTGACATCTGCAAAGGAGGACGCACACACACACACACACACACACACACACACACACACACACACATACACACTTTAAAAGGTCTCCCAAACAGGGTACAAGGTTCTCTCTGAATATCTGTATTATTCTTCCCACAGACTAGATTTGAGTGCATATATAAACATACACAAATTTAAGCTCAATTTGCTCACTTGTGTTTTGCCACTCTTTTGACTCTTTAATAAGAGCAGTGAAAGTGTGAAGTGTGATGAGGGAACCAAGAGCACTTCGCCATCATTAAGAGACAAGCGACAAGTGACAAGTGGCAATTTCTGTTAAAAAAAATTAAATAAATAAATAAAAAAGCAGGGCTTTTAGAGCTTGCGGAGGATGTGCCTGTAGTAAAACTCCGAATAAGAAGAGGTGTCAGCGTGCAATTAAATCAAGTCTTCAAAGAAAAAGGCCAGGACGAGAAAAAGGCAGCGTGTGTGTGTGAGAATATGTTGCCGATGACAAATCAGACACGTAAGAAATCTTTGTAAAAACTTTGAGGAAACTCTTTTTTTTTTTTTTTTTAACTCGTTCTGAGTTTATCTACATGAGTTTAATCATTACAGTAAGAAGACGGCTCAGAGGACCTATTAGAAAAGTGCACCCACTAAGAGATCCTGTCAAGAGCTTACACTCTGGCACTGTGCATCATAACTAACCTCAATCCATCAAAACAATCGCAGACTAACATGGGAAGGAGGCAAGAAGACGCAGAGAGAGAGGAAGCCATGAAAAAAAAAACACAGACAGAGGAGATGGAAAATAATGGAGAGCAACAAATGGAGTGGAAACAGAAAGAGGGAGACAGCAGAAGTGTGTTAAAAAGGAAGGTTTTGAATGATGAGAGGGGAAAACCCGACAGTCTGAGTCCCATAAACTCTACTGAGCTGGTGGGTTCAGTGTGTTCAATAAAATCCCCCACATGAAGCCGGATGGGCCTGAGAGTAAAGCCTCCATCACTGCTGTGCCTTTGACTCCACTCATTCTCAAAGCTGGGTGCAGGGCTGGATGGACTGAATGGCTGAGCGATGAAGGCTGTTTGAGAAAAAGATGCTGTTCAGGGGCTCAGAGTGTGACCCAGAAATCCTCACAACTTTCCAGGGAATCAGTCGAGTCCAGGAATTAACCACACGGATACACACATCATCCCGGCCCAGGAAGGAAAAAAGTCTCCTGCTTTTTACTACCTTAGAATTGAGCCACAGAGATTTCTGTTTGTGCAGCTGGATAACGATGGGAGGAAAGTTTGATCATTAAAAAAGCAGGAGACTACTGCAGAAGGACGATGTGTATTATAAGCGGTCCTATAAAGACGTATAGGCTCAGATCAGGGGTCAATGTTCTTCAAATGAGAACAGACAAAGGGCTTTTCATCATTAGCCATTCTTCTATTAGTCTTATCTAACATCCCAATTTGACTGTTTAGTGTCTGCCTTGAGTATTTCCAGATGTTTTCATCATTTTTATTCGTTTTCACTGCGACTGTTCTCACAATTAAGAGGCATGATGCTACTTGTTCATTTCCAGTGATGAATATCCAGTGGGTGATAAAAATCCAGTATCTTTGAAAGCTTCAAAATTGAATAGTTTTTAACTGAAGCACTTCATTTAAGATCTTATCATAGGCCATCATGCTCAGACTGCTCAAACACTGCACATATCACATAATGTGTGGGGGCTGGATTTGATACAGATTAATTTTTACCCCCTAATATTCGATCCAGCATATAAGTAGGCCTACTAAATATAACACATCAGTATTGATTTGCCTTCTTATATGAAAAAAAGATGGTGTAAAATAGCATGTCTTCATTATCTATTTTTCTCCTTTTATTCATAAGCTGTTAAAGCTACCATAGCTAACCAAGCTAACTTAATTCTGATGCTTCAGAGCCCATGGACGCTGTTTGGAAAGGGCATTTGTTGAAAAGGGCATGGCAAAGTTTAGGGTTCTATAATTTATTTTAATTTAAATATTAACTGAATATTTATAATAATGTCATTTGATGGATATACAGGCGTATAATGGCAGATCTTTTGTAAGATCAGACATATGATGACATCTTTTGTGTGTATAACGATATGTTTCAGGTCCTCTGCGAGTCATCAGATATACACGTCAAAAACGTCATGAAAAACAGCATGGGGAAAATATTAAGCAAGGATTTAATTACAAAGATCATCTTTAATCACATAATTGATGTTTGATGATTATGATGAGATTATTTGCTTGTAATATTTCTAGTCTGAATTACAGCGTTCTGTTTCAGTGGTCTTATAAGACATGTTTGAGGGTAATAAATCATGCTATGTTATTTAATTAATCACCCAAAAGTGTCACACGGGCACAGCAGGAATGTGCAGCCTCTCTGGAGACTCCTTTGTTTATTCTGAGCTATTAAGGGTTGCTGTAAAGTAGCTGATATTAAAGGATAAATGCCTCCAATTCATCAAAATTATGGTGACTGGATTCTGGAAACTCTAAAGGCTGATTTATAATTCTGCAAAGATGCATGTAAATGTATCTGCACAGCCTGCACAGGCCATGATGCACAACTCCAGAATCTCAACCACACACACATGTGCAGTGCTGAGTCTCAACTCTACACTGATCAACACTGAAGGTACCAGCGATGGAAATGTACCCTCAAAGGTACAGCATTTTCCTCAAGGATCAACTGTGTACATAATATATTTTTTCCAGGGAAAGGGGCCTATTTATACCTTTTCATAACCCCGCGCTCCAAGCGCAATTTCTCCGCCGTGCAAGCACTCAGACACAGTTCGATTGATCTCCAGGAAACCTTTCCAACGAGCCCTCATTTGTACTTTTAGCCCGAGTAGATCAGGGATTATTCCCTGATAACCGTTCACCTCGCCGCGGTGTCCCAATACTTTTGTCCCGCGACTTTCCGAGTTGCATCTCGGTGGGGAAATTACATTAAAAGAGGCGAATACGAGTTTAATCTTTACATTTTCTTTAAGGGTAATGC
Source organism: Brachyalestes nurse (assembly GCA_037974405.1). Classification (NCBI taxonomy): domain Eukaryota; kingdom Metazoa; phylum Chordata; class Actinopteri; order Characiformes; family Alestidae; genus Brachyalestes; species Brachyalestes nurse. Next base: position 1,686,942 of record JBBPCY010000082.1, read on the forward strand.
ATTAAACTGAGCTTAAAATGAAATTAAAGTGTTCTGGGAGCATATTTGGGGCCATATTTAGGGTTTACACTATAAAAATAGGCATTTTTAGGCATTTATTTTTACTTAAACACGGTTTTTTACTATAGGCGGGTGCTCTTGGAACGTAACCCCCGCATTACTTAGATAGATAGATTTAAGTTTTTGTATTGTAGATGTCAATGCAAAATGTATTTACATGTTTCTGAACAATGATCCTAAAAAAAGAGTACAGCTGTATGTGTGTGTGTGTGTGTGTGTGTGTGTGTGTGTGTGTGTTCTTGTGGTGCCACAGTGATGGATGAGGGAGGGCTGATCCCATAACAGCTGGGACTGGGCACACTCTACACACATTAAAGAAATAAATTCACTCATCACAGCTGAGGAGAGGGAGAGGGAGACATGGAGGAGAGGAGAACTGAAGACGTCTGGACACATGAAATAATGTCGAAGATTTCAGCCACTATGAGAACACATGGGCTGACTGGTGGAAGGGAGAGAATAGAATCTATAATGTGTTAGAGGACGGATGGCAATCAGGAGGAATGAGTGGGGTGAGTGAGGTGAAAAGAGAAAGAGATGGAGAACAGCTTTCCGGCTAATAACTGTAATATGACCTAATGAAATAGCTTTAGCATACAGAGGAGAGGAGTTGTAATGTCGTTCTGTAGATTTGATTGCCTTTAGCTCTTTTCTCTTGGACCACTGTTAGTCATGAGCAAAAAAATAGAAAAGAAAAGAAAAAAAAAATCAAAGACAGTCTGAGGCAGCCATATGTTAATAAACTCTAAACTCACCTCAGCATGGCAATGAGTGCATGGCTGGACGCCAAGACGATGTCTGTAATTACGACGTGGGCTATCCGTGTGTGTGTGTGTATGTGAGGGTGTGTGTGTGTGTGTGTGTGTGTGTGTGGGCAGTGCATTGCTATGCTTCAGTGACTAATGCACAGCCTGCTGGTCTGCCACTGGGAGTAATGAGACTATAGCCTGCAGAATAGGAGCGAGATGGATGGATGTGTGTGTGTGTGTGTGTGTGTGTGTGTGTGCATAAGTAAGCATGGATTTCTTGAAATCCGGCGGAGTTAAGTAGGCGTCAGACCAGATGACTGGGCAAAAAGGTTGCGAAATTTTAACTGAAGAGTTCTTTGATGAGACCATTACGTGTTGCAAACCAGACGCCCAGGAAGAGAAAAAGAAAAGCAAAACTTCTCTTCGCAACAAACTGATTCAGACTCGCTGGTGGGCGCACGCGCCAATTTACGCAAGCACAGGAAACGTCTTTTACCGGAAAAACGTTCTCTGGATGTTTTTCAATCGCCGCATAACAGGATGACGCTCTATTTTAGGCCGTAACGGAGTGCGTCAGGAAAGTGGTGGGGTTTGGCTGGGCTACGGCTTGACAAATCATATGGAAGAAATGCCAAACTACGTATATTAAGTAAAGTTTTAAGCCTTATACACAAACCAGCTACGGTTGCTGTGTTATTCAAATCTAATTACATGGGGAGTCACACTGTGAAATACAATCACATTTACTTTACTGTGTCGATGGGAATTCTGTTTAACTTTGTCTCAATGAGTGAGAAATAATTGCTACTGAATTACAGTGCGAGTTTATCGCAAACACTAAGGGACTCATATCAGGTTTACTATCAGGCCCTTGCAACAAATGCTCTGAATGCAAATTTAAACAAAACGGTTGTTATGGCAAAGCTTAAAGGAACAAACTGCAGCAAGTTCTTGTGAGCAGAAGTTTTGGCAGAGAGAAAGACACAAAAGATGCAAAGAAAGTGAAAAGAAAAACAGGTGGATAACAGAGAAAGAGAGAGAGAGAGAGAGAGAGAGAGAGAGAGAGAGAGTTTCTTAAGTGCTGCTCTCCTCTTCCCAGTGGCTGAGCTAAGCTGTTGAAGTTGGTTATGGAGTGAGAGGCATTTATCTCTTCAGCACAAAGCATGCAAAGCTAATTAACCACTCAACTTTCTCAATTTCACTGCTTTTGTAACAGCAAGTAGGAGTTTTGACAGCGGTGTGAATCAATAGTGGTCAGTGAAATAAAGAAACAGGAAAATCCATAATGGGACAAAGCTTGAAGGCAAGGAAAGAAAACACAGAAGAAAGAAAGACTTGAATGGGCAGTGACATGGAAACACAGGATTCAAGATGGCGAGGTTGGACTGTACGGACCTCCACTGACTTCACTGGAGCTGAGAGCTACTAACATGGTAACTAGTTTAAAGAGATAACCCACGGATTGGCCATTAGATCTACTAGCCTATCTACTAGCCAGAAGATCCATCAACTCGCTAATGTCTAATCTATTGACAAGCCATAAGATCTATCTAACCTATCAACTAGCCACACGATCTAATCTATTAACTAGCCATTAGATCTAGCTTATCAACTATCCATAATATTTAATCTATCAATGAGTCATGTGCGTGAACTAGTCATAGTGGCTAATCTATCAGCTAGATCTAATCTATTAACTAGCCATAAAAATCCAATCTATAAACTAGCCAAAGATGAACTAACCATAAGATCCATCAACTAGCCGTAAGATGTAACTTATTAACTAGCCATAAAATCTAATACACAAACTGGCCAAAAGAAATATTCTACCAACTAGCCACAAGACCTAACCTATCAATTAGCCGTAAGATCCTGGCAGAAGAGTTTCTACCTTACTTTAGCGATACCCTAGCAACTAACCGTAACCTACCAAGTAAGCCGCTGCAATCTACCTCTCAGAAACCCAGCTGTGCTTGAGATTGCGATAACAGGGCAAAAGCAGCCTCACCTAGAAGCCCTAAAATTACATCCTGTGCTTCTTCAGCAGGGACAGAAATACACACACTTAGTTTCTTCACACAAGAGCACAGCTTGGGTGTGACACCACACAGAGAGAGAGCAGATGTAACAGAAAACGAAATCAAAGAATTACACCGGGCCGTGGTGACAGAGAGGACAGTCAGTAGCTGGCGTGGGGTTCGATGTGTTCCCGGCTTGAGATGATTGTGATGGTGGAGTGGAAGAGCTTGTTCGTTAGCCGCTAACACTGCTAGAACCCGCGACAGTGGTCCATTAAATTCTGTAAACAAAATTTCTCTCCTCCTTGAACTTCTCTTGCTGTTTTCACACTACTGTTCTAACCTTGGGCATAAAAAAATATATATCTCTGAATTTGTGAAACAGCTCCTGATTTAATATGATGGAGTATCGATTGAGCTGAACCAGGTATTTGAGATATTTGATGAGAACTACAATAATGTAATACTGGGTTTTCCTGAGGAGAGGTCAGGGAATGACTAAGCAAACACACAGACATACATTAAATCAGTATTTACTGTATTTACAGTATTTACTATTAATATTATTTGTAATGTACTTCAATATTAGCTTTTTAAAAAACACTGCTTCTCTAAACAGGTTTAAAATATTTAAAATATAATTTTCTCAGGTGTCTAAGACTTTTGTGCAGTTTTGATGATGGTTTAAATAACATTTACTTTTTAAACGCACAATATTATAACTAATATCACATAGCTGTATCAATCTGAGCGGATGGAAAAGTGAGATGGTGTATTTTTCTATGGGGTGAATGTCCTCCCCCTCAAATCGAGTTCTGGGTAAACCACTCCAGACGAAGCCCCTGTTCTACAGCAGTGGACCCTGTCTGTCTGCAGAGACACAACAAATATTTCTCATCAGCTACAGGCGTCATGTTTACTGGGATAAAACAGAAGAAGAGAAATTGATTCTGTGTGCTTATTTGTAATCTCTCATGCTGCTTTCCTTTGCTCTCTCTCACTGGGAGTGAGATTAGGGAGGCTGTCCTCTTCTTTCAATTGCCGCTCCCTCTTTCCCTTGGTCTGTCTCTCTCTCCTTCTCACTCCTATATTTCTCTGTGATCACTCTCTTGTTCTCTCTCTCTCTTCTATATTTCTCTGTGATTCCCTCTCTAGTTCTCTCTCTCTCTCTCTCTTCTATATTTCTCTGTGATCACTCTCTTGTTCTCTGGCTCTCTCTCTCTCTCCTATTTTTCTGTGATCACTCTTGTGTTCTCTATCTACTATATGTCTTTGCGGTCACTCTCTTGTTCGCTCTATTCCTATACTGCTCTGTAATCACTCTTGTTCTCTCTCTCTCTCTTCCTCTCCTTCTATATATTTCTCTGTAATCACTCTCTTGTTCTCTCTCTCTCTCTCTCTCTCTGCCTTCTATATTTCTCTGTAATCACTCCTTGGTTCTTTCTCACTCTCTCTCTCTCCTCCTTCTACATTTCTTGGTGATCACTCTCTTGTTCTCTCTCTCTCCGTCTATATTTCTTTGTGATCTTTCTCTTGTTCTCTCTCTCTTTCCCTGTCCATAAGAACAGAAGTGTCGTAATGTGTTTTCATTGGGTATGGAGAAAAATGGGAAAAAGAGAGAGAGCGAGAATAAAAAGAAAGAGACATGCAGAGAAAAGGTAGGAGGAAAAGAGGGGGGTAACAGGATTTAGGGCGATGGGCGAATGGTAGGGATGAGAGAAGAAAACGAGAGGATGCGAGTGAGTGAGTGGGTTCTGGCTTGGAATCGAGCTGTTGCAAACTTTAGGGGCTTATTTTTCCCCTCCATCGAGCTCCTATAACTGCTGCCATTTTGGATTTATAACTCCACCGCTTTAGCGAGTCTTACACGCTCTCTCTGATCTAACTCAATGTCTGGGAGCGAGAGAGCGAGGGGGAGAGAGAGAGAGCGTGGAGAACCCGAGGGGGGTGGAAGGAAAAAAAAAAAAAAGCAAAGAAGAATAGGAGGACAAGCAGAAAAAAGGGAAGAAAGTGAAGAGGAAAACATAAAATAAAAGTAGAGCAGGAAAAAGAGCAATAAATAGGGGGAGGCCAGGAAAAACGAGCAAAAAAACTTTTCATTTCCGTCTGCAGCTTCTCAACACTGCCCTCAAAAACCAAATAAATAAGCTCTCAATGCCCTCCAACAGCAGAGGTGGCGAATGCAATTTGAATGGTGTGGTTTCAGAGAGACCTTGCTGCTGTGTGGGAGACCCAACAGTACACACACAATCGGTATGCAGTCTGGACCATTATAGAGGTTACACAGTCAGAAACAGAATAAAAGCTGAATGGTTCAGGCTGCAAACAGTATATAAAACACACACTCAAACACATTTGTGGTCACAGTTAAATAAATGATTCCATATAAAATCACACAGTAAACAGTCAAAATATACAGTACAAGAAACATCATTCATGTTGGACATCTTCAGGTGTTACAGTAAATGTTAAAGGGACCTTATTTTTAAAAAATAACTTTTCCAAAAAAGCTGTTAGGAACATTTACTTGTCCAATGGTATAATGACATTAGGAATCGGATTATTTGTCAGGTTTTAACCCTCTGAGTTTTCTTCGTGGGGGGGAAAAAAGGGCAGGGACGGGGAATAACCGGGCAAAACAGGCTAGTTATGCGTTTTTAAATCTGTTTAAATCTGTTTATTGGTAGTTTGTTTAGAGATTAGGGACGTTTTGGATGCTAAGCTGAACTTTGGGTTTTCAGTGGAAAAAGTGGCATCTGGAAAGTTTATCCAAATTAGTCAAACGGTTATGTGTGTTTAGAAACAGGTTTATAACTGAGAGCTTTCCTGTTGCTATCGTCCAATCAAAGGAAGCACAAATCATTCAGAATAATCCTAAAAGCGTTCCGGATTGGGGGAAGGACAGCAGCTCTCAGTGTTTAGAGTAAGGTCGGGTTTAATTTGGTGTTAGGTGGTTAAATTCTGTTTATCTCTCTCTCTCTCTCTCTCTCTCTGTCTGATAATGGCTTTAACCCTTTGAGTTAAAAGAAAAATAAAAGCCCCTCCCTTTCTCGCTCTCTGTCTCCTTCCCCCCTCCTTATTTTACCTCTCTGTTCTTCTAGATCATTCCACTAACAGGCTACTATTATTTGACATAATTTGACTAATGTAAAGGTCCTGGACTTACTCCATGTAAAAATGAATGTAAAATTTGAACTAAAAAAAAATTGTACCTCTTGCGAATTATTTCTCTGCAATTTGGTTTCAGTTGGAGAAGAAAGAACAGAGTTACTTGAATCATAATGAGATCATTCCATTAAGTTGACATAAAAATGCCAATGCAGCATTCAGCATTTTTGAAATCCTTGCATTTTATGCGCTCTGTCTTTTTTTGGCTAAATAAAGTAATTCAAATTAAAATGTCTTAAACTGTCTAAAAATGTCTTAAATCTAAAAAAAAAAAAAAAAATCAGATGAACTTATATTCAGTATTCAAACTGTGATATAACCTCACTGCATCATGCATGGAACTCCAGATTGGGGGGAGTGACGTTACCGAATACTCTAAACTGCTCTGACCTCTTTTTCAAACTGGTTTTTAGTATCTGACTGAGGCTGTTTTTGCCGAATGTAGCCAGAACAAGCATGTGTTGTAACATCTGTACTATCCAGCTGTGGCGTTTGCCATCAGCATTGAAGAGAAAGAGAAGGGAAAAGTGGCAGGAGTCACAAACTAATAGCCAAAGAAAAAATCGATTTGAGAAATTAACCACCTAGATCGTCGTAAACAAGACATACGCGGGGTGGAAGGGTGGGGTGTGTGGCACTCAAAGGGTTAAAGTTGGAGTCAATTTGAATGCTCGGTCACGCTGATGGACAAATGATTGAAATTCAGTCCCTTTAACTTTTAAAGATGCTCGTGATTAAAGAGCACAGTTGGCTCAGACTGTTGTGAATTAGCACTGGCATCTATGGTTAAAGACGAGTGAGGAAAAACATTCACAACAGCCAAGTACTCTGGAATGTACAGTACAGTACAGTACGTGTAAGCAAATGGAGGAGGCTGTGAGCTGGGCGTTGTGGGGAGGTTAGGGGAAGGTTATGTTGGGGTTATTGGTAGGATTAATACTCTGAAGAGATGCAGGCCCATATCAGCATGTGCAGAACACACTTCTAAAGCTGCTCGGTTCATAAAGAACTCAATATGTATCAGTAATGTAGCCCAACTATCAATTATGCAATGATTCGCAATCCAATTTAAAGCAACACTAATCTTATACTTTCCTCGGCGAAGACATTTTAGACTGTAATTCAACACATTATGATGCGAGGGACACTTCATAACTAGCATCTTGGCATGTATTAGCACACGGTACATTACAAAAAATAAAATTATGAGCCAATAACTAAGTGCAGCAAGCTTTGATGGGTCTGCCCCTCTTCCAGAGATGAGGTTAAGTCAATTAGGCGGTTAGCTGGTTAGGTGCGATTAATGGTGTTTATTACCTTTGTCGAGTAGCCAATCGTCTACTACCCGACCAAGTCTGTACGGGATTCTTTGTCTGGCAATAGCCAGGCGCTCATTATCAAAGTTCCCTTTAGAGAATTTGGAGAAGAAAAAAAAAAAAAAACAAACAAACAAAAAAACAAAAGAAAAATTCAGCATGTTACAATCTCAAAAGGCTCAAAGGTTAAATGATTAGAGGTCAGATGGGCAAAATGGGCATAGACATAGGTTATGAACTTTAAAATCAGCTTTAGGGTTGTGGATCAGAAGCTGTGAAAGAACTGCACTTTCTCCCGTTAAACCGTTTTGTGGGTTAGATCGTTAACCAAGCTTTAGTTACCATGTTGTTTTTAAATAGTGGTTTATTTATGAGCTGGTGAGTTTAAGGTATTTATGAGAGATTTAGAAATTCAGTATTTACTGCTTCATTACAGGAACATGTCATATTAAGCACAAACAAACCAAAAACAAGGATGTTACATTAGGAGGGGGGAAAAAAACCACACTCAGGAATGATAGTCACCACAAAATGCTCCAGTTATTTCAGAACTATTGCACAGTTTTAATGAAAGGAAGACATTTCCTGTCTGGATTGCTATTAAGTGTGTCCTTCTTTGACAGAAGCAGAGTATAAACACAAGTCACAAGGTTAAATGGAGCTCTGCTGGAGCTAATTCGGCATGGATGGCTTTGCCTGGGAAACAAATTTTGCAGGAATAACAAATGCTCTGCAACTGCGAAGAGCATTAAATATAGATTGGCTTCAAGATTTTCAAACATTTATTCACTTTTACCACACCAAACCTGTTTAAAAAGGCACTTCTCTCAAGGCAAAGAAATAAGAAGATTACAACACACGGGGAAGGTTTCTCTCTCTCTCTCTCTCACACACACCCTCACACACACTTATATGTTTTATTTGCACCTTTTGAGACCCATAACAGCCTTTACAACACAGTGAGTGGTGAAAAAAAACTATGTTCTACATCACTGACAGCTGCACAAGGCCCTGAGGCTGGCGCTTTGTCTAAAGGAAAGGGGTCAGGGGACTAGACTTGGTTTAAAGCAATTACTTTTTCATTCGCTAGCTCCAGGTCTCAGATCAGTCTGCGGCGCAGAAATGAAAACCCGCACCAGCCCTCCAGGAGAAACGTCAAAACACTCTGAACTAGAAAACTAACTTCTCATTAGGATGCCTAGTGTCCGAGTCGCCCTGGCGATTTGGTGCACGCTGTACGCCGGGGTAGCTCAGAATCTGCTCGGTTGAACCCCGGTTGGCCGTGCTGCAGACTGGAATGCACAGTTTTTATCAGTTTGACAGGAAAACTACTTTTTTTCCAAGCTAAATAGCAGCCAGTCACCCATATCAGACAGTGACAACAGACAGAGACAGTTGCATTGTAAAAAGTTAATGTGGTTCATGGCAGAGCCGTTGTTTATCACTTTGTTTGCGCATCGATCCATGGACAGGCTGGTAAGTGAGCATAAATGGCCTCACTCTCTTTAGGTGGGCAGGAAAGCCCCGCCCCTTCCAGAATTGGCAGTTAGCGTCCAAGACCGTGAATAAAATAAACCAAGACAGGGTGTGCCACTTAAAGACGACGAACTGTGGCATTTTCTTCACGCCTCCCTCCTGTCCCAGAAGCAGACTTAACAGAAATAAAACTGTTTAGCTCATCAGAAAACGTGGGTTTAGGCTAAAATTAGTCACAGCAGTCTAGCAATCAGAAATCTTCTGTAATCACGAAGACATAATCATTAACGATTCGCAAAATAGTTCAAATTTCCCGCTGGAGTGAGTTTTTAATCTGCAGAACCATGCGACACAGCCGGCTGTCGCTTCATGTGTGGAGCTTTTCTATGATGCAGTATAAGTGAAAAAGAAAAAAACGGTGGTAGGAATTATGTCTATCCCTTCATTCCCAGCACCACGAAACTGGGTTACAAAACGATGGAGTGATGCACCCCCTCAGGAAAGAGAAGTTTGTGTGTGTATGTAACAAGTTTTAACGAATTTAAGTTTAAATGTAGCACCTATTGAGATTTTATACATTTCAGGTTCAGGTGAACTCCTATTTAATGATTTGCGTCAATGAGAAGGACAAATTGCTTCATTGTTCCCTTGTGTGTGTGTGTGTGTGTGTGTGTGTGTGTGTGTGTGTGTGTGTGTGTGTGTGTGTGTGTGTGTGTGTTTGAATGTGACCAGTAAAGAGCAAGTCTCCACAAACCTCAGACTTTTCCCTCCTTAGCCAGGCCAGTTTTCCACAGCCTGCCCACTTTCTTCTAGAGCAAACGAGCGGAGAAACACTCTCTTTTCTCCTCTGGTTCTTCTGACAGGACATTCAGGGGAAGCCCTACATGAAGTTGCTGCAAGTTTTAGTTCCTTTAGAATAAGTGTGTGAAGATTAGCTTCAAGAACTAGCTTTAACGCTACAGCTGACCAAAGTCCAGCCTGTGTGGAGGGGGACTGTTCCCCGGCCTGGCTGGGGGAGGTCGGGGTCTTGTGAGGTCAGGGGGGTGATCATGGCCTGGAGCTTAGTGCGCTGGGTGGAGTCAGCGCTGCTCCGGAGCGGCCAGCTGATGTGGGAAACGTTGCTGTGGTTGTTGCGGAGGTGCTGCTTGCGGAGGATGGGGTCATGCCAGAGGTGCCTGAAGCCTTGCTTCCACCTGGGAGAGGTGTATCAGGTATGAGACGTGACCTTGCTGGTGGGGTGGTGTTTTAACAGTACTTCCCGTTGCTGTCTACGTTTAATTGCTCGTTCCACACTAGAATTTAGCATTCCAGTACTCTGTGTTGTGAATGGTTCTTTTATTCACTGCGGTTGTGCCACCTGACTGCAGAGCAACAAAAAAAGCTGACAAATAAAGAAAGTTCTTCCCACCATACCAGTTATTCAAATTTAAAGACAAAATTGTCAGAAAATAAAAGCGATCTGAAAATGTATCACATGTACTTAAAAATCTTTAACAAATTGTATCACCTGTGGTTTCTGATTATGTATGACGTTATTTAAAAAAAACTTTAAAGTCTATAAATATTGTTTCAAGTGGCACATTTATTCCATCCATCCATACAGTACACACATATATATTAACTCACCTGGAGTTGTGATTGGTCACCCTGTCAGACACACTGTGATTCATTAAGAGGCTCATTTGCATTGTGCAGCCTTCTGTGATATCAGTATTGCAGAAACTGATATTGCAATAATGATTAATGGATGATATATTGTGCAGCCCCTGTCAGAAAATAAAAGTTCGGTCTAAAAGCCTTAAAAATTGTTAAACTTTCTAACACACAGCCTTATGTGGTTTCTGACCATGTATGATATTGTTATCAAGAACGCCTCCCTAGCTATGCTAATGTACTCTTGTCCAGTCTATTCAGTTGGACAAATGGTCACATGTTTACAACAAGACACAAATTATGTGTGAGACCACCTGGGCCCCACACTGCAGTGATGGGCAGGTTGACCGAGAACCCGCAGGTGGGTTCAGATCAGTTTATTACAGAATTTTGAGGGTGTGGGCGGGCTGGGTCCTAAATAGACAAAGCAGCTTTATGACTAAGTTAGAAATAAGTTACAGAAACATTCAGGTTCAGATTCTGGTTTCAGTTTGGATTCAGGTTGGGTTCAGGTTGAGTTCAGGTTGAGTTTGGGTTGGGTTCAGATTTGGGTTGAGTTCAGGTTGAGGTCAGGTTGGGTTCAGGTTGAATTTGGGCTGGGTTCAGATTTGGATTGAGTTCAGGTTGGGTTCAGGTCGTCGAGTAAAAAAGGTTTTTGTGGGACGGGTGTTTAAAAAGAATATTTTGACCCCTGACCACATTGCAACACTGGTCATCTGAAAGGGGCGTGACGCCACAGAACATGACTGATGCTGATTGGATGATATTGATAGATGGGACAAACTGCCTAGAACAGGGACAGAAAAGATTCCCCCTTTTTTCTTCTTGTCGCTCGACCACCCTGAAGAGAAAACTGCTCCTGATAATATCATAAACATGATAAATATTATATTGTCTACCTTTAACATGCCTTTTTATGTAACTAAGAGAAAGGTTTGGGTCAGAGGCCTGTCTGCACCCAGTCAGACACACACACACACACACACACACACACACACAAATACAAACATTTTATAGTGTTCTTATTTGGATCAGCCATGATGCTGCAAATGTCAAATTGTTAAACACACACACACACACACACACACACACACAAGGCTGAACCACAGGACACAGATCACCTCATGTCAAAGTCATAAATCATGTTTTGGCTGTTTAACCTTTTTTGATTGAATTTGATTTTGTTTAATAAAAGGCTATTACAGTGTATGTGTGTGTGTGTTTGTGTGTGTGTGTGTGTGTGTGGATTGTCCCTTGTGGTCTTTTCGAGTTATGTAATGGTTTGGCCTGATGCTGAAGGTCAAGGGCTTTAAAGAGACCAGTTAGTGCAAAACAGTAATTGGATTAATCCACTGGACTGGTGTTGCTCAGCAGTGAAGAAAGAAAGAGACAGAATGCCAGATAAGAGGAGAGTGAAAAGGACACATTTGCGTGATAAATATGGTGAAATTTCTCAGGACTGGGCTAAAACCTTTAATGGGTTTATTTGAGCTTTAAGAAGTTTTTACATGTGATCTGCTTTGCTGTTCCTGTACAGATCGTTGAGACCGTTTCCATGGCGCTAAACCCCCCAAACAAAAGACTCTGTAATCAACAGCTTCCAGGATTTAGGCCTCACCAGCACTGAAATATTTCAACGGCAATTAAATTTGCTTTATTAGAAACACCTCACACTTTCACTCACTGGCCATTCTTTTGGAAACATCAATCAACACCCATGTTGGTTTGTATCACATTGAGTGATGGGGGAGAGGGAGGACCACTCTACCCTCCCAGAGAGAGAGAGGACAGTTATACTGAGTGATGGAAGAGACAGGACCACCCTACCGACCCAGAGAGATGTTTATCAGTTCAGATATTAATGTACTTTTCATCAGTATTAGAGCAGGATTAGATTTACAGAGAGAATAAAAAGATCTAGGACAGATACAGTCATCTGACCTGAGCTGTTTTTTTTCTCTGCAGATGACAGAGGGACGCCTCTGCCAGGTTCACCTGCTGGACAACAGGACGCTGGAGCTGCTGGTTCAGGTACGACCTCACTGTGGAACATTCACATCAAATCAGATCAGATCAAGCCACATAAAAACACACCCAGCATTTATCCAGGAATGTGGACATTTTTTCACTGCATTTATTAATATTATTAGTAAATAAGAATATAAATAGCTAAAATGTCTCAGTTTTGTTTAAACACATAAGAAATACTCTTACTTTTATTTCGAATATTAAGGGGTGACAGAGCTTTTGCGGTAGTTGCACAAAAACTCTGGAATGATTTGCCACTGCATGTGAGGCAAGCTCCTTCACTTGTTGTTTTTAAATCTCGTTTAAAAACCCATTTTTACTCTTTGGCTTTTGATTACTCTTTGGCTTTATTGATGATGTTGTGGTGACTGAGACTCGTGGTTGATGATTCTCTAGTGCTTTATAAATAAATTGGATTGGATTTATTTCGAATCAAATGACCCTCAGAAAAACATTATATTTCCATTTAGTTGTCTTAAAGTGGCGGTTTGGGAAGTTCTGAAGTTTCCTCCCTTTCTATAATTGTATTATGAAAAGTCTTGCCCCTTCCAATGAAAAGAGCCAATCAGCTTGTCTGTAAAGACTTAAGCTCTCCATTTTTGGAGAGATGTTCATGTATAGTAGTTAGAACAAACCAAGAAACACCTATTTTCAGTTTTCTGAGTTTTTGTTAAGGAAAAATAAAACACATAAATCCATCTGTTCAAGGTGAGTTTGTGATGCTAAAGATGTTCTAGCACTATGCTAATTGGTGGGATATAAGCTTCTATATTACTTGTTAAATGCTCCACCACATTTGGGGGTATCACTTTAATCCTGTAAATAAAGTTCTTAACCCAATAAACTGTGATGTGAATGTGAGTGGTCAGCGGTGAGCCAGACATCAGTGCGGGTAAAGCGTGGTGGGCTGAAGTTATTTCTGTGGTTGAGATGTTCCACAAGAGTGTTTCCGAGCTCTTCAACGAGAGGAGAATGAGCCGGTGGTTTTTTTTAGACCAGTCCACATTAATCTTCCTCCCTTCACTGCTGGGTCATTCCGCTCACAGCAGAACCTGCCGAGGGTCCGCACCCGGTGCTGATCACAATCCAGAACAGGAAAGTCCAGAAAACTGGCACCAAAACCCAGAGGAAGGATATTTGTTTGGTGGTCTCACTTTTAAACGTGTTTCCTGGCAGTAAAATTAATTTCCTTATAGATACAATTTAAGAACATTCCTACAAACATATATGCAAAAGTATTGGGACGAATGTTGTTTTTAAATACATAGACTTTCATATGGAGTTGATCTCCCCCCCCAACCACTGATCTAAATCAATCTTTTATCACCATGGTCATAAACTGACAAGTATTTTGTGTAACAGCTGCATTTTTATATAACATCAATAAAACCATTCATTTGTTCATTTTCTGTAACCGCTTATTCCTTACTATCGTCACAAGTACCCGCAGCCTGTCCTCACACTGGAAGGGGTGCCAACCCACATATTCCTTGAAAATCAATTATAGAAAATATTTTTTTAATGATATACAAATATAATTGTTAATAGCTATTAACGTTACTGTATCATATAAAATTGTTACTTATTTTTAAAGACTGTAAAGAATTACTCCTGCATCACTAGTTACCATAGTAACTTCACTTTTAGCTTTTTTTTCTCTTCTGCAGCCCAAGCTGTTGTCACGGGAACTCCTGGATTTAGTCTCCTCCCACTTCAACCTGAAGGAGAAGGAATACTTTGGCTTCACCTTTGTTGATGACACGTGAGTAACTGACCTCTGACCTCCATCATTGGAAACAAAACTAAACAAACCTGAGATCAACCAAACGACTACAAATCCGGAGTAAATCCGGAGTAAATCCAGAGTAATTCAGAAGTAAATCCAGAATAATTACAGAACTAAAACTGATCTGATGTGCTTGACTGACAAACCAGCATGATACAAACAGTGTCAGACAAAGGATTCAGCATCTGAACACTCTTAACTTCACTATTACTCCAAATTAAAACTACTCATTCAAAAGACATTTGTTATTTTGCAAATGTATTCTGAATAATATATATATATATGTGAACTAAACTAATAGATAAATGCACATTCCCCTCTCTCCCTCTGCTAGTGGTCATTGTAAGTGGCTGCAGCTCGACCGCAGAGTTTTGGAGCATGACTTTTCCAAGAAATCTGGGCCAATTCCCCTCAATTTTCTGGTTAGGTAAGTAATCACTACTGCAGGATGCCTCCTACACACACACACACACGTCTACAGGAGGAATTACTCATAGCTGACTAGTGCTTGGAAAATTCCTGAGCTGAAAAAGTGCTGCTGACGGTTCCGGATATACAAAACGTCTCTGAAGCCTCAGAATCTGTCAGGGACGCATCACTGCTGCGTGCAAAAGTTTTAACGCCCCTGTTTTTTTACAACTCAGTTTCTATAACAAGCAAACTTGTGACAATTTGCTGCAGTGATTTGTACACGGTTTCAATTTGTTTAGCCGATTGGAAAAAGTAAAACTTAACACACAATCAACTCGCCATACATTTTTTGTTCCTCTGTAGGGGAGAACAAAACATATGTAATTTGACCATGGCCCAAACATTTACCAACTGTGATTGTAGCTGAATAATATAAATAATATAAACAGTATGTAATAAAAATAATGTTGCACTTTTTCAAAAAATGACAGAAACAGCAGAAATTCAATTCAATTCAATTTTATTTATAGCGCTTTTAACAATGGTCATTTTTTAGAAATGTAGAAGGTGGTGATGTTACCCGAAGAGCGTATTGAGTATCAGCCTGTTTATCACTGAAGCCTCGTTTTTGATGCTCATGCTGCCTTAAGCGGGTGACGTCACTGATTACATCATGTACAAAGACCCGTAGACAGGAGACTTGTCAAATCTCTAGGACTCATGGACACCAGCTTGTTCCCTAATCTAAACACTTCTGTCCCTTGAAACCATACAGTTTTATAGTCATAATCCTTCACATGCAGAACAGCGTCCCATAAAAATATACAGTAACCCCCCACTTTCACGCGGATCAGCGGTCGCGGTTTCAGTCCATCGCGGATTTTTCAACCTCCCGCCTGTAAGTACAGCTGCCTGTGACGTCCTGGCCTTGTGTGCCACGCGGCGGTTACCAAGGCAATCAGACACCTGAACGGAACGAACCTCCGCTGCTCAGCGCCGCCCCAAACATAAACAGGCAACACCAGGACGAGGGGGCGCGGCGCACGAGGCCCGGACATCACGGTCAGCTGTACTCAGAGGTGGGAGGTTTGAAAGTAGCCAATCCGAGAACGTTATTTATTTCTCCTTGCTGCTGATTGGCTGCTGTCCACTTCACAACGGAGAAAGTTAAACATGACAAAGGATGTCAACTTTCGTCTTTGACCCAAACACAGGGGTGTATAATGACCTGACAGTGGAAACACCTGGTTGGAGAAACATGTGACAGGTGCTTATGATAATAATGGTGCATAAACCAGAATAACAACAAAACTCACATGAACCAGGGACACAAACAATAACAGACAGGAACAACATTTTAATTTAATTTTAAAGCATTTTAATAACAATAACTAGATTGCATTCCCATGAGAAAATGTGAGCTGTGATTGTGTGGTTGCTATAAATCCAGTGTTTGAATATTATTATTTGTAATATTTAAAAAAGAGATATTTCAGTATTTCAAAAGTAGTATAGGTGTCAAATTCCTGCAAAACCCAACAACAACAACAATAATAATAATAATAATAATAATAATAGTAACACAAGAATTGAAACAATTAATAAATGATCTCAACTTTTACACACTAATGAAACTTTAGCAGTGAGGGTAGTAATTAAAGTAAAACTACATTATTGTGGTTTTTATTGTGGTTGACTAAAGTCTGATCTGTCTGATAATCTGCATCCTCCCAGGTTCTACATCGAGAACATCTCTCTGCTAAAGGAGCACACAACAGTGGAGCTGTTCTTCCTCAACGCTAAAACTGCTGTTTATAATGTGAGTCTGGTCTCCTCCTCTCTCTTGGAGCTCTGGTGGGTTTAATAATGTAAACGCCACGAGGCCCAGACTCCGTCAGCCCTGTGGTTTATTTACTGCTGAGCTGAGAGGAGTGAACTAGAGTAGAATTCTCTCACTTACCTGTGACTCATTCAGCACTACAGACACTTTACAGCCTTCAGTCTGACCTTTTTATTTATCAGTAGAATAATGTGTGGAATAATGTGTGTGGGAATAATGACTGTGGAATTTTGCTGTGTAGATCCACACGCAGTACTCCACACATGCTATTCTACAGACAGCATTACACACACACACACACATACAACTTGGATCACACGGCTGGATAAACTGAGAAATCATTAATGCTAAAATATAACTAGCAGGACTTTCCTTATTGGATCTTTGATTTATTTCTGCTGCAGTACATTTAATCAATACATATTAAAATATTTGTCTTAAGTATTAAGAATTCGTAGTTCACAATGGAAGTAAAAACAGCTTTAGGCTGAGGCGTCTGAACTGCTGACGATGATGTAAATGTAAAGCGTATTTTGACATTGTGTATTGTGCTGCAGGGTGATATTGAGGTGGAGAGCGAGATGGTGTTTAAATTGGCTGCACACGCTCTGCAGGTGAGAACCTCCCAGTCCTGATATCTTCCTTTTTTTGGAACTTTCATTAACTCTGAGAATCACTAATCTGCTCTGTTTTTACAGGAGGCAAAAGGGGATTATACGAGGTAAGGCAACCCAGCTCACACATCCATCCACTTATGACGTTTTCATTGTTTAACCAACCACAAACGGTCCTTATTCATCTTGAAATGACTGTGCCTTTAAACATCTATTACATGAACAGGGACTTTATTGATATTGCATTCAAATACATAGATTTTAATATGGAGTTGGTCCCCCTTTGCAGCTGGAACACCTTCCACTCTTCTTTTGAAGAGTTTCTGTGAGAGTTTGTGCCCATTCTTTCTATAGACTTTTTATGGGGTCGGGCACTGATGTTGGATGAGAAGGCCTGGGTCACAATCTCCATTCCAGTTCATCCCAAAGGTGGTGGGTGGGGTTGTGGTCAGTCAGTTCAATGTCTTTATGAACCTTGCTTCATGCAGGAAGAGAAAATGTTCTTCCCCAAACTGTGTCTACAAAGTTGGAAGCATGGCGTTGGCCAAAATGTCTTGGTCTGCTGAAGCATTAAGATTAAGGAGCTGAGTAGTATTGGGTGTGTCCCAATAATTTTGTCCATATGTATATGTGAATTAGATCTTGTCTGATTGGCTCTGAAACACTCCTTATGACTTTGCTGCGAATGGCCGGGGCTACCTGTCAAAAGTTTTGACCTTTAGCTTTATTTCCAAGATTGAGCTTTTGGTGTCTGTTCAGTGCTCAGTGTCTCCAAACTTTTGATGGTCAGCTTAATTTTCTGGATTTTCTTTCAACTGCAGTAAGAGAAATAACGAATGTAGCACTACGTAATTGCTTTTTCTTTTCCACTGGTTTAGAGTGATGAATTTGTATGGTTTAATTGTGTATGTGCTGTCTAAAGTATGTGAGTAATTCTGTATTCTGATGGATTTCAGTGATGAAAACACCAGAGCGGATTTAAAAAAACTCCCCACTCTGCCAACCAAAGTCCTGAAGGAACATCCATCTCTGGCTTACTGGTAGGAGTCACACTCTGCTAAAACACTGAATAATATTCAATTATGACTCATTTTGGGTGTGAGATTGTATCTCAGTGAAGCTGTCTTTTATCTTTTTAAGGTTTTATAAGTTTTTAGCCACAGTTTTACCCTCATCTCTTCCCACTACATTATATATATGTATATGTATATATGTATATATACAGTAATCCCCCAGTTTTACGCAGATCAGGAGTCGCCGATTCAGTCACATTTTTTGAGAACCGAACTCATAGTTTACGTTGAAATCCCCACAATAACGCGGAAACTGCAAATACTCTTTTTTTTTACTATTTTTTAAATCTTTTTTTGCTTTTTTGTGGCAATAAAAATGTTTTTTCTGGAAGTTTTCACACAAGGGGACCCGTTCACCACGCCGCGGTGTCCCAATAATTTTGTGCCGCAACGTTCCGAGTTGCATACCTCGGCAGGGAAAACACTCAAGACACTTCAAACTTCACAGTTTCGTAGATCCCCAGGAGACCTTCCCAACGAGCCCTCATTTGTATTTTTAGCCCGAGTAGATCAGGTTTTATTTCCCGAAAACCAGGTGTCCCAATACTTTTGTCATGCAACCTACGGAGTTGCATATCTCGGCGGGGAATTTAAATTAAAAGATGGGTTTACCTTGAAAATAGGTGAATAC
>JBBPCY010000082.1:1753499-1766349 GCA_037974405.1 Brachyalestes nurse
CGTGTTGACTGTTAATGTTACAGAGAACTTTTAATAAAAGTTGCTCAGTGTTGCACACCGTGTTCCTCCGCTGCGTGCGTGATGACATCATCAAACGACTAGTTGAAGTCGAGTCGACTTTGCTGACCGACTAGTCGACAATGCCCTAGCGCAAAAATAAAAAAACAAAAACAAAAAACAACCGGAAGGTCGATGAAGTACAAGCACTACTATCTGTCTGTGCTGAAGATAAACTTGAGTTAATTCTGTGAGAAACGTGACGGTATATCAGGACTTCGCTAACAGGTTAACTGGTTTTCATCGCGTGGCGAACTAGAAAAAATAAAAGACCACAATAACAAAAGCAGCTCTGACAGGGAAAAAAATCCATTTGACTTCATGTATGGTTTTGGGACAAGAAGCAGCCTTAAACTGTGGGAGGGAATTGAGTCAGAAACTCCGTACTTCCATACCGGTTTAGGTACAACACGCTTTCTGTATACCTGTGGAAAAGCGCCTTTAATGTGCAGTGCACCAGTAAGAAACATGGACAAATGGATTTAAAACAGACACCAAAAATTACTTTTCACACTGATCCGAGACCAGTTCAAACCACCATATTATACTGTCCTGTGTAGAAACACAGCAAAGCGCTGCTCTCTGCTCAGTCTAATAAAGAGTTATTATTTCATTGTTAGATTGCACACAGTTCAGGAAACCTGCAACACCGAAGCTTCACACAGAACAAAGCTACTGACATTCTCTTTGACTTACGCTGCACTCCGATACAGTAACAATACTGAGTGGACCGACTGAAACGCTTAACATTATTGTTCTGCCTGCACTGCTGAGAGAGAAAATACAGATGTGATGATAGCTGAGTCTGTTTATCTCTGTTGGCATGTGCTTAATTACACCGAAAATGTCTATTTATCTGTGTCTATTCATTTATTTGTTTTTTTTTTTTATTGTGTTGGTGATGAATGGCGGAGGTAGGACATAAACAGGGTGTTATCTTGTATCCTCAGACAGATTGTGTTTGTTTGTTTGTTTGTTTGTGCATAATTTGTCTGTGTTCAGAAAGAGAATGCTGCCTGTCATGTCTGCAGACTAATTGTGATTATTATGCGCTGTTGAATATCGGGGTCGTGGATTAAGCCCTGACTTGAGCTAAATGGCAAAGCCAGTAAAATATTCAGTATGAACACGAATGACCACACGCATCAGGATCTGAAGGACCGGGCATTTTGCATGAGTTCCAGGCACAGATGGGTTCCATTCTGCTTTTGTGTTAAGTATGAAAGCCTAAACTTGCAGTATATAGGAAAACCTGTGCGTGGCCAGATGCAAAATATGCGTCTCTCCCTCATGCGTATGGTTTTTGTGCCAACTGTCATGAAATAAAAAAAAGCAGGTGTAAATTTGCATTAGGTCTTACAGAAACACCTTCCTTGACAGAAATACGAGCCTTGAATATGTGCCGGCACACATGTTTGCCATCAGAATAATATTTTAACTCTCTGGATCAGATGGATGTGTTTGAGAAGACGCAGCAAAGAATGTGTGGCTGAAATTCAGGGTATGTTTCAAAAACGCTCCTTATATGCAGTGGAATTACATCCCATTGACGAGTCTGCATTATTTCTCTGCATCTCTGCTCCGGCATCAAGGCATGTTTTGCCCACCTGTTTCTTTAAATGAGGTCTGACTAGTTCAGAAAGATCTGACCCTGGTAATAACAAGTTGGTATAATTTGTGGAGTGTTTTTCTGTACCCAAGGACACTTAACAACTGGAGGATATATTAACATACTTAACAATTAACAGGAAACGCAGAAACAAATTACATAGGAAATGCAGGAACAGACAAAATAATTTAATCACATAATAAAGGAATGTAAAAGTTTAGATCGTATTAACTGCACGGTCTTCCGCATGACATTTTAAGCTCGTAATGGCCTAAATTACTACTGAAAAGTTATAGCCTATACAGACCACCGAGGCAAACGCTTGGGGTCCCTCACAGTTCATCTGTTGGAAGGTACGTTTCTTATAAGGCTAAATTCTAGAATAGAGTTTAGAGTCGATTACAAATGCAAGTTCAATAGATGTTTTTAGACGCAGTACAATTAGCTGTTTTCAGGAATCATTTTCAGTTGTGTTGCACGGCAACCATAGCGTACTGTTAACAGATTTCCATGGTTTAATAGGAGAATTGTTCGTTTCTTTGCATCGTGGCTGAAATGCCCCTTATCTGAAGTAAAATCGCTGTAATACATGGCCTTTTGTCACTTGCTGGGTTAATTTATAGTTTCTCAGGGTGGATTAGGGTTTGTAGTCAAACAGCCCACCAATTTGGTTCTGTCACAGTGATCCGTCTCTCTTACGTCTGTCAAAAACAGTGTCATTGTTAAGCATGATCGCTTCCAGTGCTGTGCCCACCATGGCTGATTTCTGGGGCGTCACTTATGATTCCATCCCCTCTCCTTCTTCTTAGTGTGAGTGTGTGTGTGTGTGCACACGGGGAAGGAAATTGCCCTCCTCACAGAAAGGCTAGTTTAGACGCTGTAGACTCAGTGAAGCAGAGCTTAGGAGCAGACAGCTATTATAAACGGCAGTGTGATGCTCATTTTCAGAGAGAAAAGAGATGCTGTATACAGTGTGCAGCGTATGGATCCACTGACAGTCCAATTTCGTCCCGGCAGCAGAATTAAAATCAGACCCTCACAGAAAATGGTTTGTCGAAAATAAAAAGACCTACAGCTCGCAGAGATAAACCCTTGCCATGCAATGCTAATGTAATATTGACCAGATAGGACCACGGGGCCTGTCCAGAGAATGACATGAGACTTATCTTTATTCATACAGAGGCACGGCTGTGATCCAGAGGCAAAAAAGGCCAGGAAATCTGAATAAAAGGAGAAGCAGGTCTAACAGTTTAGTCTGTAGCAGGTCTGCAACAATGGTGGCAGGATGGAACATTAGTGGGCCGTTTACAGACCAT
This sequence comes from Brachyalestes nurse, assembly GCA_037974405.1. Lineage (NCBI taxonomy): Eukaryota > Metazoa > Chordata > Actinopteri > Characiformes > Alestidae > Brachyalestes > Brachyalestes nurse. Next base: position 1,756,482 of record JBBPCY010000082.1, read on the forward strand.
TAGCAACACTTCCATTCAGCTTAATGAGAAACTTTTGCAAAAAAATGTATGTTAAATATAGTTTCATTGTTTATGCCAGTGGTTCTCCTCCTGGAGTTCTGTTATTGTGCACATTTTCGTTTCCCTTAACGCAGCTCGTGACCCAATTACAAGCCGTTTTGGAGCTTTCTGACGAGAACTGAGAACTGTTTGGATAGATAAGTAAGCTAATGGTAATTTTTAACCAAAATCTGCAAGGTTTCCATGAGCTTCAGCAACTCAACATTATGTAGCATATCATACCAAATGTCATGAATCATGATGTAAATGGGGTGGATGTGGCCCATGGGTTCGAATCCTACCTTCAGCACCACCACTGGGTTCATGATCAAGACCCTCCATGGGAGACTGCCCCCTGTAGTTAGGGAATGGAAGTCGCTTTGGATAAAAGTGTCTGTTAAATGCCTTAAATGTAAATTATTTTCCATAATTAATCAAGTGTCATTTTTGGCAGTGCTCTGTAAGGCATTTGTAGGTGGAGATTAGATAGACCACCTTCCAAAAGAAGGTGCGAGTGTTTTGTAAGAGGGCTGAAGATCTGATTTTTGCCTGCGGTTTATTGGCTGTGTGTTTTTGTTTGCCTTGCCATGTGTGGCTCCCCTTCTGTTGATGGACGGTTATTTACTGGCACCAGGGCTCAGGCCAGACACCAGGAGACAGACAGCAAACAGAACGTTACATAACACACAACACGACACGGCAGAGAGAGAGAGAGACATGAAGAAGGGATGGAGGGAACAAGAGAGAGAGAGAGGAGATCGGGATAAATAGAATGAGAGAGAGAGAGACAAAGCTGGTGATAGGGATGTATAGAATGAGAGAAAAAGACAGAGAAAAAGAGGGGTATATAAAGCAGGAGGTAGGGATGGAGAGAATGAGAGAGAGGGATATGTAAAGCAGAAAGCAGGGATGAGAGAAAGAGAGGGGGCATATAAAGCAGGAGATGGAGAGAAAGAGAGGGGGATATATAAAGCAGGAGGTTGGGATGGAGAGAAAGAGAGGGGGATATATAAAGCAGGAGGTCGGGATGGAGAGAAAGAGAGAGCGATATATAAGGAAAGGAGTTCGGGATGGAGAGAAAGAGATAAAGAGAGAGGAGTATATAAAGCAGGAAGTAGGGATGGAGAGAATGGGAGAGGGAGGAGAGGGAAGTGTACTGTGAGATTGCAGGGAAGGTAGTCATGAAAGACAGGCAGACATTTTGAGTTGCCGAGGATGAGAGAGGAGTGCTGTATCGAGAGAGAAAGAGATGATGGAAGGAGGTAAAGGAAAGAAAAAAGATCTAGAGAGAGGAGTGAGCAGTTGCTGTATGTTATCTAACCACCTATCTATCTATCTATCTATCTATCTATCTATCTATCTATCTATCTATCTATCTATCTATCTATCTATCTATCTATCTGTCTATCTATCTATCTATCTATCTATCTCTATATATATATATATATATATATATATATATCTGTCTGTCTGTCTGTCTATCTGTCTATCTATCTATCTCTCTATCTCTCTATCTCTCTGTCTGTCTGGGTACTGTGGGGTTGCTATATTATTCAACCCTACATGGGGCTACACTGTTGACTGTATGTTCTAAATTTAGTGTATCATAATTACGCACCAGTCTCATTAATAAATCAGTCTCATAAATGTATTTATCAGTCTCATATATTATCAAATCAAATACCACAATCTCTGTTTAGGAACTTAACAAACATAATAATAATAATAATACTCATCATCATCATCATCCGTTTAATATGTCTGTTTTTTGTGCAGTTATGTTCAATTACCAGTATTTCAATAATATCCAGACACACAACTTTGAGAAAATAAGCTATTTAAACACTTAAAAACAAATAAAAGCAGCAGCATCCGTCTATTGTTTAGCCATTGCTACTGAGAATGAAGCTCCTGACAATAAAGCTGAAGGTGTCTGAGCTATTTAAAGGTGAAACAATGGAGATGTATGTGTTATTTATATTTGGCTGACACTCTTATCCAGAGAGACTTACAGTCATTATTTATATGATGTATATATGATGATGATACAATGGCGGTGTCATAAAAATATGTCTAAAGTGCTGAGCATGCCGTGCTGGTTGAAGGTGGCAGGAGATTAAGATCTAATAAGGTGTATCTAAAGGGTTCATGATTGGGGACAGAAGGCAGGAGTCTGTCGCAGCTGTTTCACTGGCCAGTGTTTTAATATGAACTGTCACTAAAGTGACCTCTGCATTTAGATCCATGGGAAAGACGTCAATAAACAGGGCTGGGTGGAGAAAAACTGTGGCCCAAAGCATATTCAGTGAGGTTGATGCATGATGTAGTGCAATATGTAAGAGAATCTGCTCTTGAATGTCGGTGCAGGACGTGGTCAGACTGCGGGGGACATTTTTCTGGCATAATCTGGGCCCACATGTCCCTTTAGAGTACAGCTGCATGATATGGACAACATTTTAGTATTGTGATTTTCTTGCGATGCCTTTCAAGATATAACAGGGCCCATATCATCATTTTGCTGGAATTTAAAAGGTTTGAAGTCTATAAATATTGTTTCCCAACATCCATACAGTCCATAAATGGAAAATAAACTACATAAACAGCCCGTTTCCCGGGTCTAGCTTTTGTGATGTCACAAAACCAACACATTTAAATCTAACCCCTTATTCTGGCTACAGCAGTTTAGTCCCAGCTGTTCATCCACCGATTCACCAACATCTTTAATGGATGAGACGTTTTGGTTTACATGCAGACCTCGATTCGTCAGAACAGCCAGTAACTGACCTGTGATTGGTCGGCCTGTCTGAAATGCTGGGATTAGTTAGAGGCTCATTGGCTCATTTCGGCCTTTTTAATATCAGTATTGCAGAGACCGATATCTCAGTAACGATTAGTAGACGATATATTGTGGAGTCCTACTCTAGAGGAAAGTGTTACTGCAAATCAATACAACATTATTCTGACTGATCATACTTATTCCTACCCTGAAACATTTCCGTCCCACTGGGAGTGATTCCTCTCCAGGATCGCAATGTCTCCATCCACAAAGAACGAGGGGACACTGAATGGTGTGGTGCATGTGAAAAAGATCTAAATCAATCATCTGATCTCAACCAATTGCACCCAATTGCAATCTCTGTCTATTAGACTCCCCTCTTGCATCATCAAAACAACACCAGATGAGGGAGTATCTTTTAGAGAAGCGCCGAGGAGCTTTGAAGCTCTTCTGGGAGCTTGGGGTGGTCCAACACTAAAATCTGTGGACTAGAAAAAAAAAACTGTAGAATTTTTTTAAAAATATATTTTCACACACAGAAGTATGCAAGGTAGAAAATGTATCCAGTTCCTCAAGGCAGTCTGTTCTCTGCGTTCTCCTTTGCCGCCTTGCTTGCTGCTCTGCGAGTGAAATACGTTGTTAGTACTGTGTGCTTTTATCGGTTCTTGTATGAAACCTTATCGCCTGACAAGCGTCCAACATGTCCGTCAAACCGTGGCCTTGTTGCACATCCTGTCATCTCAGATAGCCAGAAGAGTTGACTGGCTCACTTTCACAAGGATTTCAAACCAAAATAACATGGCAAAGACTGACGGTGACATTTAAGAAGGGCAGTGGGATCTTTGTGGCTGTTCTGCACATTGCTCTGAAACTCTAGAAGCTAGTGCTTCGCGATATGGACAAAACATCAGTATTGCAATTATACAGCTACATATTGCAGCTGATATCATCTTCACAACGTTAAAGGGCTCATATCCTCACTTTTCAGGAATTAAAAAGGCTTGATGTGTATACGTTTCATTCCAAAATGTATTTTCTCTCTCCCATCCGTTGGGAGCTGCAGAACATTGTTTTTGTGGTGTCACAAAGTCATCATTTTCAAATCAAAGCCTTGTGGGTGTCACAAAACCAACACATTTCCATATATCCCCTAATTTAGCCTACTGCAGTTTAGCCCCACTCATTCAGTGTTTCCGCTCCATCTTCCTTTTTGAATGCGCTGTGATACTGGGCAGCCAATCAGAAATGAGCTCGTTTACATGTTAGTGTTTAAGGCACCGTTTTACCAAAAGTTGGGTTTGTGTAAAACAATGAAACAGTAAAAATGTAGAATATGGGCCCTTAAAAACACTTCAGTAAGGCAGAGTCTTTACTGGTTAAAGACTGGCCACAATAATTTGACATTTGTTGGGTTCCATGAAAACCTCGATTCATCAGAATACCCAGTGACTCACCTTGAACTGTGATTTGTCAAAAAAGCAGTAATTGTTTAGAGGCTCATTTGCATATTGCAGGCTTCTGCAATATCAGTATTGCAGAGACGGACATTGCAGAGACAGACATTGCAAAAACGAATAACAAGCGGTTTTTCGTGCAGCTCTGCTAGAATCAGTGATACAATGAAGGCCAGTATTATTACTGTAACACCCAGTCCTCAGCCTCTGAGAGTGAACTCATTTCCATGAATGCAGGATGTTGTAGGAGTTCTTTAGCTTGTCCATAATTCTGTAGTTCATAAACGGTTTGCTCGGTGTCTGTAGAGGGAGCTTCTGAGCGCATAGAAAATGGCGGTGTGTTTTACAAAAGTGAGAGGACCAGCGGGAAGCTGGATATGGAAGAAATGATTTTATTGACCCAGAAAGATGATGAGCTCATCAGGACCCTCTCTCCCAGCCACCTCTCTTTCATCTCTCTACACTCAATCCGTTCTTCCTTTCATCCCGGACACCCTAGAGTCTGGAGGCTGGAGAAGAAAGCTGCCTGCATATCTCTGGCAGCACTCGTTCTATCAGCTGTCTATCGATCTCTCCGTCTCACTGTTTCCCTCTCCTCGAACTCTGATTCACTTTGTGCTCCTGCAAAGGTCACCCACGTCCACTCGGCTGAGCTTCAGCCTGTCTATCAGCTGGCCCCTCACTTCTAGGGAAGGATACACTTTTAAAAGTAACGATGCCAGAAAGGTTTCTTTCGTGTGGTGCCATGGAAGGGCCCTTATTGATTCTCTGCAGAACCTTTTAATGGATGGTTCGTAAAAGCATAGGTTATCAAAGACTCAACCTTAAAGGGGAAAGAACCTTCACACAGAGGTTGAGGTGCTTAAACTGGTAAAGAACATTTGCATTATACTTTGACATGCATGTCAAAAATGGTTATTTGCAGGACTAAAATGGTCCATCTGTGGTATCTATTAAAATCTCATTGAAACAGCTACACCATCTTAAAATCCAGCGCAAGGCTGACGTGGGAAAATTCAAGAAGTAGCCATAAAAGATGTCTGAACTCCTCATACTGAGGTGTTGTCGCACAATTCCATAATAAAAGATGCAGAGGGATGTAGAATACCAAGATTGGTGTTGATGAAAACTGCATTAAGAACTGGCGTATTCAGAGTGGACACATTTTCGGGTTCTTCGATCACAAGGTGCTATAATTTGCGACAATGGTTATGAATGTTTTTAGTCATGAATATCTGGATCTGGAAGAGATAATGAACAGATACTGGGTTAACCACAGGGTAAGCAACAACAAAAACAAAAGACTTAATATCACTGATGCTAAGATACTATAAAATGGGAGCATAAAGATACGAAGGTATTCATTTGGCAATGCTTTATTATTCAAAAAGAGCAATAAGAAATCTGTAGGTTGTTTTCGATAACAGTTAGTTAATGCTATCCGTTTTAGGATTGAAACTCCGCTAATCGTTGTTGCTAGACAACAGCATTGTGTATTTTAACCCTAAGAAATGTAGCTATTTGTAACGGTGTTGTAAAGATCAGCTTTAGGGGCCAGCCCTCTCCCCTGCAGGTGTAAACAGACACCTGCACTGCGATTTGTGGGGTTGAACATAACACGTCTTCTCTTTCACCAAAGACAGAAATGACCTTCTGTGAGGAGTCTCCGTTATCTAATATAGATGAAAGCAAGGGGAGAAACAGTACAAAATCAATACGGAAAAGCATGTAATTACTGCTTTCTTGCCGTGGTGAGGGTAAAGTTGCATCATCCATGTAAACCCTACATTACCAGCAAGGACACATGCAAGGACAGTTCATACTGCTTTCACACCACACCGAACACACAGCTCTCCCGTCTTTAACTATTACTCTTTCATCACACAGATATGTTTATATTTACCTTCCCTAAGCAGGCCTCAGGGTTTTCCTCTCCTCTCTTCTCTCCTCCTTTCCTTTTCCCGTCTGTTCTGTTCTCTTCTGCCTTTTCTGTTCTCCCCTCTTCTCTTTTCCTCTGATGTGCCCTGGTACTTCTGATCCATCCCACCTTCTGTCCTCTATTCTTCTGATGTAACTGGTAGCTTTCAAGCCTCATTTCATCGTTTTAATGAGCATTTACAGTTTATAGTAAAAGTTACACTTTATCTAAAATCTAGTGCCTCCGATCTCTGTTAAGCCTAATGCTGCATTAAAAAAAAAAAAAAAAAAAAAAGCTTCTGTGGCAAATCTACATCCAAACTGTTCTTTAGCCCAGGGCTTATATGAGCCGTTCCTCTTAGAGAAGGAACACTGATCTAAGATCCTTTATCTAATGAATGCGATAATAAGAAGATGGCAGAGCTAATTCCAGATGAGATGCATGATACATACAGACAGGCACCCGAACAAGCCTCATATTTTAATTTGGATCGGAGAACTTATGAAGCTCTCGGCAAACAGTGATGGAATAAACTGCAGCGTTAATGATGACAAACAGTACAATTTCTGTGCATCTCTATCCGGCAAAGCAGCTCTTTATAGTTTTCTGGGATGTTGAAATACGCATTCGGTGTAGATGATGAAATTTCCATGAACCGCAACTGCAAATTTGCACCAAAATAATTCTATAATGTTCTTTGCTGGGTGTCATTTAGGGAATAGTTGGCCACAGCTTGCGTCTTAATGGAGTTAATTGAATGAATAAGCCGACTATAAACTGCCAGTGGTTGTACAATCTGTTTCTGTATAGGAAAGAAGTAGCATAGAACAGGTTAACTCTACAGTGGTTTATATCATAAGCAGTCATTTACATTAAGTTTTGTTTAACTTTATTTTGTACTTCGCTTTGCTCTCTATGCCTTTTATGCTTATTTTATCTCTCTAAAGTTCACTGGATGTCTCCTATGTTTGTGCTGTATAAATACATTGGGTGCATGATGAGGCAGGTTAAGACTTTTCAAAGTATGAGTTTAAGTTAGTGAACAGCATGGCTTCTGAAATGTGATCTCAGTCAACAGTCTGCACAAATAGTTACTGAACAGATGACTCATTTTCCACTGTTATATTCTCCAGGTGTGGTTCTGAAGGGCCGGTGTATTTCCCAGTTTGGTGATTCCCTTCCTCAAGCTCAGCTGACTCAGCTCACTTGTTTAGTTCATGTGTTTGAGCAGGGAAACCAGCCCTTTAGTAGCAGAGGTGAAGAACCCAAGAGGTTCATGTATTTGGTCCATCAGTGACCCTCACTGTGCCCACCAAACATGTGTGTCAGCACTGAGAGTAACTGGATTCACTAATTAGAAAACCTTTCTGGATACCTTTTAAACACCTTGCATACACTGCAAATTCATACTGGACTGAAATGTATTATTACTGTTAGGCTAAAAATCAATACACTGCAGATTCATACTGGACTGAAATGTATTATTACTGTTAGGCTAAAAATCAGTACACTGCAGATTCATACTGGATTAAAATCGCTCCACAGCTGTTTGTTCTATGGTGCAAACTATAATCACCGCAGATTCATACTGGATGAAAATTACAGTGCACCTTAAAGCTCCCGTAGGTTTTGGTGTATCTTTTGTGAATGTAACGGCTAGTCAACGTTGAGTACATGTGTAGAGTCTTATGATGTGATTAAGTAACTACACACTACTTAGTATTCATTAGAAGCATTTATCCATTAATGCTGATTAGTTAGATTAGATCCAAAGACCATGCCCTTCTCTTCACTTCCAGCCACCTTCACCCTATCAGCCATGCCATCAACTGGCTGCGCATGCTGAGAAATCGATAAGCAGGAAGTGTAGAATTAACTTGGTTTGTAGCGCGTACAGCTGACTAAACACGCCTTCTTTCTGCAATCGCATCACGCAGTTCTTCTGTGCTTCATCACACCATCCTTTCCTCCAGCTGTGTCTGTAGTGAAGGAATAGGATCAGTGTTTTCCACAGCTGTGCTGTAGCCAGGCATTATTACAATGACCAGACCTTCAGCTGCTGCTTTTGGTGATGGAATTTCACGTTCTGGTTTCAGCCGTGGGTTTTGTTGAGAGTCTGCAGCTTTTTAGGAGATCTGAATTCAAATAAGGAACATTTGAAGTACTGTAGGTTGAATTTAACCAGGGCTCACAACACCTTTTAGCAGCAGTCCAAAACAGTTGTGCACATGTGAGAGATAGAGAGGGGAAGTATATAGACAGTAATGTGGTCAGCTCATATTTGCACACTGATCATTTAAAAATACACATAAACAGCTCATCAACTCGACCTCTGCAATTCTCCCACATGCTGTGCATGTTTCTGACAGCTATTTGTCAGTACCTGTTTTTGTGCTCGCTGCTGCTGCTGCTGTCATTGTAGTGCCATTATGCCGTCATGTTTATTTTTTAGCTCATTGTTGTTGGAGCAGGTGACTCATAGGTGCTACAGGAACACCTTGACTTTCAGTGCCTTGCCCATGGCAGTGGCAGCAGTGGACAGTGAGAAAGGATGACATTAGAACTAGAGGTGCAGTGAATAGTTGTCAGCGGTCTATAATTCACAAACCCTGATTTAATCATTCTGACAGATTGCAGTACATCACAGGAAGCACAGGGGGCGATGTATCTTCTCTTGTTTCATTTATCCGCGAAAGGAGAATTCACTAGTGGACAACAGGAAAAAGAGAGGGACAACAGAAGTCAAGAACCCAAACTATCCAAATAGTTTACATGTTTTCTGCTGAGAAACATACTTATAACCTCACAATGGATGCAGCTTGACCCTCACTGTTTCAAAAATAACAGGGCACTGCAGCAGTTGCAAGGATAGAGTTACATATTAATGAAGCATGAATATTTTAAACAAAAGCATCCACTTTGCAGCATATCTTCTGCTAGTTAGCCATTTAACCTCTTTCTAATGGTGTTTTTAATCGCCATCCACCAGAGGAATGAAATTCATCTCAGCTTTTTCCTGGTTATGAAGCAAAACATGCTAAAATGCTGCCTGAGATGTGAGCAGCTGTTCCCATTCCGTTTCACCCCATTTGAACAAACTGTGAAGATAAAATATTAAAGTTTAATGTAGAAGACCATGTAGTCACCTCCACAACCTTTTTAATGCTACAGTAATGGTAATTTCCACTAGCGTATTCTCTGGGATTTCCCATATTATCTCATTGCTTATTTGATGCATGAATTGAAAACCCAATTAAGGAAACAAATTCGTACGTTCAGATAACCTCCCACAATATTCTCCCTGAGGGAAACACTGGGCGAGTCCTGCGTTCCCTGACCCGGAGCCTGCACCCGCTATTTTTCTACTGATTTCACATCCAATTCCTTCCAGAAGAGAACTAAACTGAGTGACGCAGCTGCTTCTGATCGTTTCTGAAAGCTCACCTTATACCCTCAGCCGTGTGAAGAGAAGCCTGACTGTGTTCTGCTTCTGTCATGCATTGCCTTGACCGCACATGTGTTCAGACATTTTTCACCTGTGCGTCAGAGCGAAGGAGACAGAAAAGCTAATCTAACCCCATCACAGTGTGGCACCAGCTATCAGCACCAGGTGTGTGTGTGTGTGTGTGTGTGTGTGTGTGTGTGTGTGTGTGTGTGTGTGTGTGTGTGTGTGTGTGTGTG
>JBBPCY010000082.1:1862154-1872520 GCA_037974405.1 Brachyalestes nurse
GGCTGACATCCGCGCTAAAATATCAAGGTGAAAGTCATCATAGCTTGCGTAATATAGACCCAGCTCCCTAATAGATTGACGGCGATATTTTTTTTAATCGCCCGATAAGAATCTCACGTTAACGCAGCAGTTAACCACCACATATATATATATATATATATTCATAATAAAAAAATTAGTATATTAGTGTGTGTGAATAAATAAAAACATGACCACTCACAAATGTGCATGTTATATTTACATGTGAAATGGTAAGATAGCAGAGAAGACACACACACACACACACACACATCACATGTGTGGAGGTACTTCACTCGGCACACAAACAGCACGGTAACCTGCACAATCTGCAAGTCGGTGTTAAAGTATAGTGACAGTACCAGTGTTCTGCAAGGCCATCTGACACGCAGTGGTGGAATGTAACAAAGTATCTGTACTTCGTTACTGTACTTAAGTACATTTTTACGTATCTGTACTTTACTAAAGTAAAAATAATAATGCATACTTTTTATTTTACTCCATTACATTTTGTGGTAATTATCTGTACTTTCTACTCCACATTTCTACAATTTATGCCGTTACTCGTTAAATTTTATGAACACAATTTCCTCAAAATCTTGCATGAAAAAATGGTTAGCCTGTTGCCTGGCATTGTTTGCCATTTCCTACCAATCAGGTGGCTGTATTAGCTGTAACAGGGCTGGGCTGGGACAAAAAAATCTTACCGACCCGCCCCCCTCGGAAGAGCGGGGCCAACGGGAATATGCGCCCGTATCCCTCACGGGGGGTTGGGGTGTTTACTGACGGGATTCCCCTCTCGCTGTTTTTCTTCGGGGGGAGGGGGGTGGTTGGGTGCTGACGGGATTCCCCGCCGGCCCAAATTTACCTGACCGGTCCAAATTTACCATCAGCCCACCGACGGCAGAGCACGCGTCAATTAGCAGCACAAGCTGGTGGACTGGCTTGATTTCAAGAAGACCTTGGTCGTATTTAAGAAAGTTATTTGAGTTCAAAGGAACAAAGAATGAGTCCTTGGGTTTCCAGTGTATCCCATGCCTGCCTCAACCCAAAGAATTGTTGACGTTTAAAAACTCTCCTTTAAATTTGAAGAAACATATAAAGGTAAGCTATGCTATGCTATGTTATGACATGTGATGATACTGTTATCTAGCAAAATGTATGTTGACATACAGAAATAGTATCAGAATCACACCAGTGTGGCTAAAGGTGTAAGTCAGTATATCTACTATTCTTTTACAAAATGGCCCAACCCAGACGTTGAGACAAACCACTGTGTGAGTACTTTAAAAAAAATGCTTTAAAGTAAATTTAAAAGTAAGTACTTAGTACTTTTACTTAAGTAAGATTGTTGAAGTAGCACTTTTACATGAGTACATATTTTGCAGGATATTTGTACTTTTACTTAAGTACTAAGCTTCAGTACTTCCTCCACCGCTGCCGGCAACCTTAAATGGCTCACAGCTGAATGTTTCTTTTCTTTTTTAATTAATTGAAAAAAAAATAATAATAAATTTCGATTAAAAAAAATAGCTGTGAATGATGATAGCACAGCTACACATACACACTGTTATGTGTTATCTGTGTTACTGACAGTGTTTTTACACTCATTTTTGTCATTTTTTTCTGTTAGTACAGTATACAGATAAGGTATATTCATGTCATTTTACTTTTTTCTGTGGCTTAGTTGTGTTTACATGTTCTAGGTTATGTTTGTACAGCTGTGTTAGGATAGGTGAGTGTCTTAGGCTGGGGTGTGTTTCAACATACACCAAAATTCGGGTTACATCACTGTCATAGGAACGGATCTGTGTCGTAACTTCAGGACCCCCTGAAATTCACCCATATTTGCAAACTAAGTTACTAAAGTTGCCGTCTTTAAGCCACTGTTATTTTTCCAATGTCACTTACAGTGCCTTGGTGAACACATTTGTAAAACAAGCTCCCTTCCACAACTATTGCCCCCCTTTAATTTAATACTCCTTGCAGCCTCCACTTTCCAAGATAACACCTCTGTTTCTTCTACCATAATGCGTAATGAGACTGGAGAACACATGGCAAGAGATATGAGACTATCTCTCTTTAGCTCATCCCTCGAGTTTAGATCAGGAGACAGGGGTGACCATGGCAAAAACCTTGTTTCTGTGGTTAGTGAGCCATTCTGAATTTTTGAAGTGTGCTTTGGATCATTGTCTTGCTAGAAGATCCTACTATAATCCAGTTTAAGCCGCCTGGCTGAGGCACTTTTGATTTAATATCCGCTGGTACTTGATGGAGTCCCTGACATCAAGTATCTGAAGAAGCTGTCCAGTGCATGTGGAATAAAAACATGCCAATAGCATCAGAGGTCCACAACCATATTGCACAGTAGAGATGGGGGCTTTTCTGCATGGTCTTCACCAAACCCACCTCTGGTAATTGCTGTCAAAAACCTCTGCTGTGAATTCACCTGACCATGGGACTGGGTCCCAGTGAGTTCCAGTAACATCTGGCCAAATGTCAGCACTTGAGTTTGTTTGTCATTAACAGCAGAGGCTTTCTACTGGCAACCCTCCCAAACAACTTGTGACTTGTGGATTTGGCTTGTGTGTCACCTCATTGTGTAAAACATTCATGAATGACCACTTAAATGTTGCTAATTGCTAACATTATACAACTCTTAAAAGAACTGTTGTGGCAGACGTATAAGTTTTATTGCACTCAGTGTACTTTGAAAAATATGTTATGTTTGTTACTATGCTGAAAAATGATCAAGATACAAAGAGATTAAAAAATAATATTTTTATAGATTTCTTTGTGTAAGCCCTCCCAAACAACTTTTTTTTGGCCTGTGTGTCACCTCATATTAATACCCCAGTGAAACAAAAGGTCATGAATTACCACTTAATTGTTTTTATTGCTCAGGTCAACATAAAAACAACTGTTGCGGCTGAGAAAATATTTATTTCATGATAAAATGTATGTTTTTACTTCAGTGCTTACATTTTGTTATTACGTTTTTGTTGATATTTAGAAGAATAATAAAGATAAAAAAGATTAAAAGACAATGTCATGCTTATCAGGCGTACCAATATTTGTGAAGGGCACTGTATGTAATTATGAGGGTAAGCCCCTGCAGATTAACAAACAAGATTTGGCACTTCAACCACTAAAAAACAAAAAACATTTTTTCTACATAGTTTTATCATAATTTATAGTTTATTAAGCTATCCTTATGCAAATCAGGTAGTCTATTAATGATACATAGACTGCCTTTAGGCTTCCAGGAATGGCATCACAATTATCTTTGTGGTTGCTTTTATTTAATTAACCATTTTAGGATAAACATTCTTCTCTCTTTCCAAGTGATTTACTCAAATGGATCTTAAGAAGCTCATTTTTACACCCCATCAGACAGATTAACTCCAACCCTTTACCTTTGGGTTAATTGAAAAAAAAAACAGACAAAGGAAAAGACCAAAGCAGTTTTTCACGTCCTAATCTTGTCATCCACCTGCACAGCACTGTCTCATTAACTATTAACAGTGACTTTTATTCATGTTTGTCAGGGCAAGAAAATCATGAAATCATGCTGTGCCACCTCGGTCATATTACATATACATATACAATATGAAATATACATATTTCATATACAATATTTTACATTTTTAAATGTAATTTCATATACTATATTGATCCTGGAGGAAATTTCTTGAGTCCTCCTCACTTAACCCATCCACCTGAGTAAAGCAGTAAGCGGGGATGGTATCTTGCTCAAGGGTACCTCAGTGGTGCCACCAGCAGTCCTGGGATTCAAATCCAAGGCAATCGGAAGGTTGCTGCCCTATTTAAATTTTTTATCCTATTTGAATAACAAGTTGTTGTTTTTATCCCACGTGATCTGTATTCTTTTCAACAGCCTGTACATTTAGTTTAATAGTATTATGGAATGGAGATGACTTAAAGTCTGAAGCGCTTTGGAAAAGTATTCAAGATCAAAATCATGGGAAACACACACATATTACTACACTTTAATGCACTCATCTATTTGGGTCTATGTATGCTTTGGTCATTTCACATAGCCCCCATATCACACTGACAACTTTAAGTTGTCAAACCCTGTCACAGTCCCTGTCAGTTCAAAAGCATCAACTGTTTGCCTGAACCTGTGACAAATGAACAGAATAATCATCATCCAAACCCACTGACAGAACTGTCTGACGGAGACGTGAAAGACGGAGCACCACTGTGCATTTGTATTAAAGTCCGAGTCTACATGACGAGATCTCATTTAGCAGCGTTACATGATAGCGTCGCCTTAATTAATTAATTTCAGAATAGACTGGACTCTCTCTATCGTGGCTCAAGAATGGCAATGCAGTTTGCAATTAGTCCCTCAATTTCCAAAAGTGACACGGGCCTAATGGCAGGTTATAAAAGTCTTCGTGAGATGAAGGCCTTAATGGACTTGTCACGTTGGGCAGATCTGAGTAACAGGTATATTACATCGCCACCTCGTGGCCAAAGTCAGAAGAACGCGCTCTTGGAAACAGGAGTATGCTGTGGGGACTATGCTGTGGAGAGGACGTAGCTTTCAGTCTCCACAGACGTGTTCATGAGGAACCTGAGGTCAGAAACGCTGCAAGGAGTCTGTTTACTCATCACTGACCGAAGAGTCTCTCTAGATGATAGTAATACAGAGGAGGTTTAGAAAACATATAGGACCAGTTTAGTGTTCTGGGTCTAGTTCTGACTGATCTGGGTCTGGAGATTATGGTGAAATTCTTCATCACCACACCATCATCACATTAGACCAGACAGACTTAAACTGGGCCCGTTTTCCCAAAACCAGCTCAGGGTTTGGCACAGTGCCTGAAATGGCAGAATGTTGTGTTACCAACGAACAAAATAAACGAATATCGGAGTAATAATGATAACACAAACAATGCTAATAACAACCACAACAACGACACGACTACTACTACTGATCCTAACAACAACAATAATGATGATGATGACGATAACAAAAACATTCCTATTAATAATAATAAAGAAAAGAGCAATAGGAAAATGTATTTAAAACACCCAAGAAACTGTTTCATCTTCACGTCATTGATTACTGGATAAAGGAATGAATGAATGAACCATGATGACGATGATAATCATGAAGATGATAACAAAAACATTAAAAATAATGATAAAGTGCAGTGTGAAAATGTAGGCTACTTAAAACATTAATGAATCTGTTTATCTGTGAGTACGCCAGAGCGTCTCTGATCACTGACTGAATGGATGAATGAGTGGATGAACAAATGAATGAATGAATGAACTATTTCTGCTACAAATCCCCCACTGCTCCTTCTCCTTTCCCTCCTGTCGCCTCAGGATGACACAAACACTCTCTTTCACACACTCAGTTTTTAGACCGAACCGGATGCTATGACGTCAAAAAAGTGTTTTTTTTCTCCCTCCTTACAGTCCAGCGCGTTCGGTGGCGCTTCAGTGAGAAGACCCAGTCCGGACCGCCGCCAGGGCGAGGAGGAGCTGGACGCGAGAGGTGTTGAAATAATGAAATAAAGAGAAGTTCAGCTCTCCAGCTTCTGCACCTCCATCTCTATCCCCAGCCTCACTGACTCTCTCCACAGAGCAACCGGTGGGGAGACCCTGGACCACAGAGAGAGAGAGAGAGAGAGAGAGAGAGAGAACACGAGAAGACTTGCATCGTCTCTCCACTGCGAGTGTGTGTGAGTGTGTGTGTATGCGCGCGCGTTTTTTTTTCGCACGCGCACACAAGGAGGCTTTGAGGAGAAGAGCAGCGCGGCATACCGAGGAGCACCAGCAGCAGCCGCGTCCTCCACTGTGTGGGGCAAAAAAGAAGGGTGGCACGAAGGCAAGAAGGCACTTTCCAGTCTTTGCAATGGACAGTTTGGCGACGGGAGCGCGTGCATGAGGACGGAGAGAAAGAGGGAGAGCAAGAGAGAGAGAGAGCAAGAGAGAGAGGAAGAGAGAGAGAGAGAGCGAGAGGGAGCATCATCCAGCAGGTGCGTTTTTGGGCAGGGTGGGGGGTTGTACTGGAGCTCCAGCAGACATGGCCAGGGTGCTGTGGGTGCTGCTCTCGTGCTCCGTCGTGTGCGTGCTGGCGCTGGACGGGCCCGACAGCAGCAGCGGCGGTGGTAAGAGGGACCCGAGCCAGACGCTGAGTTCGCGCCTGAAGCGGAAGAGCCTGTCCGTGGACTTCGCCGTGCCGTCTCTGCTGCGGCACTACATGGCGCTGTTCTCCAAGCGGCCGCTGAGCCAGGAGCGCCTCTCCGTGCGCGCGGGGCTCCGGATGCGCTGCGCGCCCCTGCAGAGGACCGTGGCCAGCCTGATGGAAGGGGAGGGGGTGGGGCGCGGCCAGCAGGACGGGGGGGCTCCCAGAGTGCTCCACGTGGGCCTCAGCAAGGCGAGCCGCAAGTCCAACCAGGTGGTGGTGGAGGTGGGGGAGGACATGGTGCGGCAGGGCTGCGGGGGGCTGCGCGCCTCCTCCGCCACTTTCCTCCGCATGGACCTGACCCGCGTGATGGAGTGGTGGCTCGGGGCCGAGGGCGGCCGGCTGCGCGTGCGGCTGCTGCCCGAGCGGAAGGCGCAGGTCCCGGGCAGAGAGGAGCTCTACTCCGCCGCCATCAGGGCCACGGACGCCAGACTCACTCTGCACATGGACAGCGGTGAGAGCACTTACTCAGTTCATTTGTTTGTTTGTTTGTCTGTTAGAAACTGCTGTGCAACTGAAGTTTTTTGGAAGTTTTAATGTGGCTGCAAACTAACTGTCGCTCTGTTTACCTGTCTATATATCTGATTATCTGTCTTTCTGTTCACCTGTCTGTGTCTATCTATCTATCTATCTATCTATCTATCTATCTATCTATCTATCTATCTATCTATCTATCTATTTATCTATCTAACTATCTATCTATCATTTCTTCTACCATTTTTATTAAAAGCTGCCATCCTACATTGCTAACAAAGACATTTTTTGACTCTAATTATGTAAACAATCTGTAGAAAATATACACTGATAAATTATTAGGGCTGTCAATTGTTTAAAAAGATGAACTATTTAATCACATGGCAGACTGTGATTATCTACCTATTAGTTTACCTTTAAATGAAACAATGAGATGATAAACAAGAAGGAGGAACAGAAAGAGGAGATTATATTTGTGTTTTAATACACAGAGCATTAAAAAAATGATGGGTTGGACCTTTCCGGCTTTGCTTCCAGTGGCTTCAGAATAAATAAACTGAATCAGTCGAAATGTATTTTTCCTTATCCTTGACCGCATAAGTGGGTCTACAGTCCATGGCAATCTGTTTTGTGATCGCACAACTCAATTTATCCGAGGCGAACTTTGCCTTTGGCTGCCACTCAGTTGCGGTTTGATGTTTGCTAGCAAGTTTCACACTGATGCTTAGTGTTCAGGTGGCACCTTAGTGTTTAGATATCTATTTTTATATTTTGCATTTTTTGTATATTGGACTTTTGTGCAGTGTCTTCTCACAACGTGCAATAGACTGTAACCATCCAGTGCAATTTGTATTTTTGTATTTATTCACCAGTGCAATTTGTATAAAATAAATGTACTACTGTTACTATTCCATTGGTCTTTAACCCTGTCTTATTTTATTCCTGTCTTTAACTATATGCCTCACACTGAGTCGACTGCACCTTAAATTTCGTTGTTCTTTGAAAAAGTGACAATGACAATAAAGATTTATCTTCTTATCTTTTTATTTTATACTGTTGTGTAGCTTAGTTTATTGTTTTGCTGCTTTTACCTTCGTTCTGGACACTTTCTGCCATAGCAATGCAAATTTCCCACCTGTGGGGCTAATAAAGGTTTAAACTTGTTGTAGTTCAACATAAAGGCAAATTCTCAAAACGGTTAGTTCATAACGCAATTGTTCTACACAACATTTAATCAGAGTTTGGCCTATATTTGAATAATCCTTTAAAAGGGCTGGAAATTGGCTTTTTCTAACAGACCTCTTCCCAATCGTTGTTTAAAAATAAAATCTAATGCAAACCTTTAATTGCAAAAGATAAAGTGGTAAGATTGTGTACATAACACAACATTTCTACGTAAAATTTAATAAGATTTTGGCTCATATTTGAACAAGCCTTTAAAAGGCCTAATTGGAGCTTGGCTGTTTCTAACAGTGTCCATCCCAAACGTTGTATGAATTTTATAGTAAAAATAATTAATAAAAAATATAATTGCAGTAGTTAAAAGTGGTACCACTGTGTAGATAACACAGTATTTCTACACAACATTCGATCAGCGTTTGGTTTAAAAGTGATGATTTGAGCTTGGCTATTTCTATTTCTTAGCTATTTTCCACCCCAAAAGTGACACTTATATTTTCAATTAAAAAGTGAATTGCAAAAACTGTGAACAAAACACAATACTTCTACACACCTTTTCATCAGATTTTGGTTTATATTTGAACAGGCATTTAAAAGAGCTAATTGGAGATTGGCTGTTTCTTAACAGCCCTACAAGTGCTGTACTAAGTAGCCTAAAGAACTCAACGACCATCAAGTTGCGGGTTCAAACCTGCCACATTCTACCATTGTGTCCTTGATCAAGACACTGAACCCTCATTGTCTCCAGGGGGACTGTCTCTGTAGCTAATGATTGTGAGTCGCTCTGGATAAGACAACAACATGTATTTGATGTCGAACTAAAATTGGTGTTACCCACCACCGTCCAGAAACTACAGATGCCTGTGGTGCTGTTCTATTACATCTGGCAGGAATCACACCTCAGGGCTAAATGAGAAGCTAAATAAGCAGAAATGTTTATAATTTCTCCAGTGAATCGACGCAGAAATGTCTACCCCGAGGCAGACATGCCACTACTGCACTTGTTTTTTTCTCCTCGGCATGTGTCGGGGACGAGACCTGTTGAAAAACTGTTAAAAACTACCCCACCTGCATGTTTCTGATGGGGCAATACTCCAACACTATAATCATTTCAGCCATATGGCGGGCCTCTGTAATGCAGAACGTGGAGCACTGGCTGGGCTAAATGAGCAGGTTTAATGTGCTGTTTGGAGTAAGGTAATGAAGGATGTTAATCCTAAGTGGAAATCTCTGGGTGAAAATGAACGCGACTTCGCCCGTGTTGCGTTACATAAGACCGGAATTTTATCTCTAGCCTTCTGTCTTATAGGTCTCTGTCAGGAAAGAAGTTTGTCAAGTCCTATTTATTTACTTTGACTTTACAGTATGTAAAAAAATATATAATTTTTTCTCCCTCTCTCTCTCTCTCACTCTCTCTTTATTCAATCATCTCTGATTATCCCTGCTGCTAATGAGCCTCATTTGCATCGTTTCTGATTAGCCAATCAGAGACAGCACGACATCGTCTAATAGCATGACTTTCTCACATTTTTCTCTCCATGACAGCGAAGCAAAAAAAGAAAAAGAAAAACGGACAGGTGATGAAACGCTGCCTACGTTAACTGCCTTTTGCATTCTAACCACTGTCAGAAACCACAGCAGGATTTTATCGCTGAAGCAACGTGAACGCCATGGTTGCACTGAAATCATTGTACAGATTCAGTTTGTATCAGTTTAGCAATGGACAGAAGTGGTGGTGCCTGACCATCACATCAACAGGGACTTTAATGACATTGCATTCAAATCCATAGACTTTAACATGGAGTTGGTCCCCCTTTGCAGCTATAACAGCTTCCGCTCCTCTTGGAAGACTTTTGGGAGTTTCTGTGGGAATTTGTGTCCAATCATTCTGTAGCATTTATGAGATCAGACACTGATGTTGGATGAGAAGGTCTGGATCACAATCTCTGTTCCAGTTCATCCCAAAGGTGTTGGATGGGGAAGACGGAGACCAAGTCTCTAACATCAAGCACAAAAGGCAAAAGGAAAGTTTTGAAAATGAACACAGTAATAGCAAAGCTGTATTTCATACCAGAGATAAAGGTTTCTCCTGGTTTGTTCATTCTTTTCAAAGCCTGGAGCTCTGAGATGAAGTAGAGTCTGCAATAAGCTATTAAAGGGGACCTATTATACAAAACTTACTTTAAAAAAAAAAAAAAAGTTATAATAGGTCTATGGACTGTACAAAACATGTTCATGAAGTTCTCTGAACAAAATCACTCTCACATAAAGAGATATCACCAGGTTTATTCCTCACAGTTTCAAAACAGGACTGAAAAAAGGGCTCTGTCCCTTTCCTGCAAATAAGCTGTTGATGGCCACGCCCCCGCCATTCCATGCTCCACCCACTCCTTACGCTGCTCATAACAAAACGAAACTTAACTGCGATAGAAACACAAAAGTCATTATTTGAAAGTACTTACATCT
>JBBPCY010000082.1:1897200-1902200 GCA_037974405.1 Brachyalestes nurse
GCTGTTTTATCATCATTCACAGCTTTTTTTTTTTTTTTTTTTTAATATTTGTTTTTTTATTTATTTATTATATATATATATATATTATGACAGACAAGACCGGGGGACATAAAGAGAGAAAGGAGAGAGAGAAAAAAAAAGAAATACGTAGACATTTAAGAAAAAAGAGATAAATAAAACATTAAACAAACAAAACAAAAAAAAAAAAAAAATTAAATTCAAATATAAAAAAAAAGGAATAGGACAAAAAAAAAAAAAAACAAAAAAACAAAAAAAACAAAAGGAATGGGGGGCGGGGGAGAGAAGCATTACCCTTAAAGAAAATGTATTCGCGTCTTTTCAAGGTGAACCCGTCTTTTAATTTAAATTCCCTGCCGAGATATGCAACTCAGAACTCAGGTTGCGTGACAAAAGTATTGGGACACCAGGTTTTCGGAGAAAAATACAAATGAGGGCTCGTTGGAAATCTACTGGAGATCTACCGAACGGGACAAAAGTATTGGGACACCGCGGCAAGGTGAATGGGTCCCCTTGTGTAAAAACATCCAGAAAACATATACTGGGGGATTACTGTATATATGGAAAGAAAACTTTCAACTGATATTTTTAAGGGACCATTTTATAAAGGAGTTTGCTTATTTTTGAACATACACCTAAACATTAACCTCAGAAATTCTTCCTCTGGACTCTTCCTCAGTCAAATGTCCCCACAATGTCATAATGCAGCCATCCTGCCAACATTTGGCCCCAGCAAAGAGATAATTACACACCCACACAACACACACACTCAAGCAAGTTGCTTAAGCTATGGGAAAACAAACACCAATTAATGAGAAACAAACATACTTTCATCCCGTCTGCTTCTTCTCTTTGCCAAACTTCACTAGTCTGTCTCGTCTGTCTGGCTTTTGAAGGGCAACTGGACGAGGCGCTACATCTCTCGCAAACTGAATATTCCCTTTATACTTCTGTGCCACAACCCTCCCCCGACACTGCACTTTTGTTTGCTTTTAATCTATTAGGCCTCTGTGAAATAAAAAAAAATAATCAAGTTTTGCATGTCTGGGGAACAGCAATTAAAAATTCAGATAATTTAAAAGAGGCATTTCTGTTGTTGGCTTCATAGAGCTGCAACCCTCAGCTTGCAATGGGGGACGGCTGCAGCCGAGTGTGAAGTGGTCAGTACGAGGATCAGCACTTCCAAGTCCTTGGTTACGACTTTGTGGCGGAAAAATGTGGCTTGTGCCCTCCGAGTTGGGAGTGAGATACTGCCACGAGTGGAGCAGTTCAAGTATATCAGGGTCTTGTTCAGGAGTGAGGGAAAAATGGGGTGGAAAATTGGCAGAAGGATCGGGGTCGTTGCGGTCGTTCTACCGGAGCAGAACCAAAAGGCAAAGCTCTCAGTTTACCAGTCGATCTTTTTCCATCCTTCATCTATGATTACAAACTCTGTGTGATGACCAAAAGAACGAGATTGTGAATACAAGCATGGCAGCTGGTTGTATAGTGGTTAGGCAGTTGCCCCTGCGATCAGAAGGCTGTGGGTTTGAATCCCAGGACTGCTAGTGGCACCACTAGAGGTTCCCTTGAGTAAAGTACCATCCCCACACACTACTCCCCAGGCGCTGTGTTCCTGGCTGCCCCCGGCTTTACTTGGTAAATGAGTTA
Source organism: Brachyalestes nurse (assembly GCA_037974405.1). Lineage (NCBI taxonomy): Eukaryota > Metazoa > Chordata > Actinopteri > Characiformes > Alestidae > Brachyalestes > Brachyalestes nurse. Next base: position 1,898,869 of record JBBPCY010000082.1, read on the forward strand.
AATACAAAGATGAAATTTCACACTGTTCACACTGGGCTTTGACACTTTACATGAGTGTCAGAACCCAGTTTCCTCCACAGAGTGGGTGCAAAGTGATCAGGTAGGGATCTCAGACATCTCAGAGCGTTTTGAAGTAAAGCTTCTGCTCCTTCACATTGAAAGACACCAGTAGAGTTAATTAATCTAGTCAGGGTGCCTCCTGGGCGCCTCCCTGTGGAGGTGTTCCAATCACGACCAACCTGGAGGAGACCACAGGCCATGCCTTGGGATCCCCTATGATGAGCTGATGGAAAGAAACGTCTGGACTGCCCTCTTCAGCTTGCTACCACTGCAACCCAATCCCAGAAAGGTAAAGTAAAGCAATATATGGGGGAGGTGGAAGTAGCCTAGTGGGTAAAACACTTGCCTGTGAACCCGATGACCACAAGCTTCTACCTGTGTGTCCTTGAGCAAGACCCTTGACTCTCAGTGCCTCCAGGGGGACTGTCCCTGTAACTAATGATTGTAAGTCGCTCTTGATAAGGGCGTCGGCCCAATGCGGTAAAACTAAGTGGCAAAAACGGATAAATACAACAGAATAAACTACATTTAACAAAATCTGCAAAAGTATAACAACATGCAGAGTAAGTAAGCATTAAAAATTAAACCGATGTAAACAGAAAGCACATTGAAAAGGGCTCTGTACCAGCCTGATAATGTAACGCGTTGCATAGCGTTAGTATGCATCTCAGACTCGAGGCCTCAGAAGGTAATGACTAAGCTCATTTCCTCACATATCATCAAATTCCAATCACTCACAGAGAAGCAAGACGGCTCTGTAACGAACTGCATTAGTGAAGACTTCTAAATGAAGGCGTGTGTATGTGTATGTGTGTGTAAGTGGTGCATGTTTAGCTTCTGATTGCTCCAGAAATCTCTGCCAACAAAACAAATTGTGCCTTATTGCATTTTAATTAGCTTTCCCTCTTCGGTCCGTCTGCGAAAAGCTTCCTGGCAGAAACGCTGCAGCCGTAAGGTTCCCATTAGAGCAATTTATCTGATTCATAAACGTCCCTAAGAATGTTCAAGGCATAGGAGATGTGTCATCAGTGCTACTCAGGCAAGTATTCCAGATGTGGCCACGATCGCGTAACCAGAAGAGCAATCTGTTAGAATAAAGAGGGATTGGCCACAGAACCAATGGAGCAAAGCTTCTGCAAATGAAGATGTTTCGGATCTTCTCTGTCATCTCCCAAAGATGCCTAAAGAGGCATATGATACAATTAAATATGAACAACATCACAGTGGTACCCAAAGGGGGATCCGGATACGGCTGCTGGAAGAAAAGATGACGGAAGAAAGAGGGAGAGAGAGAGAGAGAGAGGCTGGAAAGAAATGGTGTAAAGCCTAGAGGCACCCATTAGATTATTTGGACAGAAAACAGTGCAGTTTTTTTTCTTTCCTTTTTCTTCTGCAGCGATCCAGTGCTCACAGAAGCGAATGATGTAACATGAAACTCTATAAATGACTTGCAGTAAAAAATACCCTCCCCCCAAAATGCACGCACACACACACACACACACACACACACACACATACACACACACACATACACGAGTCAACGAGGTTCATAGCTTGACTTGCTTAACATGACTGATCATTAAAATCTCACCAGAGGCTCATAAAGCAATGGACTGTGGGAGCAAAAAAGTCAAAGACAGACAGAGAGAGAAAGAGAGAGAGAGAGAGAGAGAGAAGGAGACAGTGAGAAAGAGAGAGAGAGAGAGAAGGAGACAGTGAGAAAGAGAGAGAGATGGCCGGAGAGAAGCCAAACAGAGGCAAAAGAGAGAAAATCAAGAAAGAAAAGAGAACAGTGGGAAACAAACAGTGAGGAAATAGAGAGAGAGAGACATAATAAAAGAAAAAAACAGAGAAAGAGAACAAGAAAGAGTGAAAGAAAGATAGATAAAGAAAGAAAAAAGGAAGGAAGATAGAAAACAAACACTGAGGCGAGAGAAAGCGAGAAAAACATAATATAAGAAAAAACAGAGAGAGAGAAACAGAAAGAGTGATAGGACATACAGACAGAGGCAAAGAGAGAAAGAAAGAGATAAAGAGAGAAAAACAGAGAAAGGAAGAGAGAGAACAGAGGAAAACAAGCAGTGATAACAAAAAGACAGAGAGAGGGGCAGAGAGACAGAGAGATAGAGAGAAAGGGACAGAAAGAGAGAGAGAGAGACAGAGAGATAGAGAGACAGGGACAGAGAGAGAGATAGAGAGAGAGAGAGACAGAGAGGCAAAGGGACAGAGAGAGAAAGAAAGAGAGAGACACAGAGAGATAGAGAGAGAGAGAGAGAATGAGAAGGAGAGACAGAGAGATGCGGGGCATAAAGACAGACAGAGGCAAAGAGAGAAACAGACAGAGAGAGGGATAAAGAGAGAGAAACGGAGGCTGGGAGAAACAGACAGAGAGAGAGAGATAAACCCACTGTAAAATGTGTGTGTGAGACAGAGGAAAACATAAAAAAACATAGCAACAGAACCAGAGAGAGAGAGAGAGAGAGAGAGGGAGAGAATGTAGAAAGTAAGATACAGACAAATAGAGAGACGGACAGAGAAAAGGCAGCCAGAGTCAGACCAAGCCACACTTGGGCTGTTTTTTCCACATCACTGTAGCAGCTTTTATCACGCAGCGCTGTTTTCCCTCGGAGACTCGCGCCCCTCCAGGACAGAAATGAATTTTTAGTGGAGAACTCTATCAGTCACCATTGATCATGCGCTGCGCTATAAGACAAGGCTTAGCATGTGCCTGTAGCACTATCTCTAAATCATTTAATCTACTTAATCAGAAAGGTTGCTAATGTTTAGCGCTAATCCTCTCGAGCAGCAGCCAAAGCTGAGGTTTCTTCACACATGTTTATAGGGCTTGGAGTGAGAGAGCGCTAAGGACTTGTGTGCTGGAGATGTTGCCAAATTGGGGAGCACACACACACACATACACACACACACACACACACACACACAAACACAAAGAGAGAGAGAGAAAGAGAGAGAGAGAGCTGTGTTGGCTAAACTGTCAGAGAAGGTCTTAAGATGGAAAAGAAACCACACACACACACACACACATGTACACAATGTGTTTTGGATGTTGGACTGACAGACATTTTGGACCAGGAACTGTGCAGTTTCACACACACACACACACACACACACATTATGCGGTTTAACAGCTTGGCCTGTTTGCAAGGAGCAGACTGCATGCACTTGTGTGTGCTTTCTCCCTGGAGGAATGGCTCTCACCCACCAGAAGGAAATAAATGACTGAGACTAAGGCCTGTGTGTGTATGTGTGTG
>JBBPCY010000082.1:1944117-1969968 GCA_037974405.1 Brachyalestes nurse
GGAGGAGGATGTTGAGGAGAGACTGAGTGTGTTGGGAGGAGGATGCTGAGGAGAGACTGAGTGTGTTGGGAGGAGGAAAAATGAGGGGGAAAAAAGCTGCAAACAGTGGAAAATGAAGTATTGTTTATTTGAACCAGGCCAGGCCTTTTTCAGGCCAGGAGGTAGTTTCTGACCAGAGTTTGTTTCTGCCAGCAAAACCACAAGTGAACATTAGAATAAACACAATCAAACAAGAAAGCAGTGAAAAATCAAGATTTCTTTTTTTTCTAAAAAGCAGTTGATATTCTGTGAGCTTGTTAGAGGAACACAGTTTTGGTTCCAGATTTCTGCTCGATGCCTCCAGTCATTGCTTAGATTAATACAATTCCAGACACATTTATTTAATATAATGAAGTAAAAAGAGATGACCCAGGTATTTCATGAAGCTACAAGTAAAACTGGGCTTCCAGAAGGAAAGTGGTCTGGAAATGGTTAAGCAAACACTTTGCCAGACATAAAATCACTTTTTGCTGTACTAATGTTGTTTGTATTTATTGTATTATTAGTGTTTTAACACTGCCTTTACACTGCTGCCAAGTTCTAAACAGGATTTTAAGTATAATTTTCTCAGGTACCTAAGACTTTTGTATGTTATGATAATAAGTAAGGCATAAGCACTTTAAAAAACTTTCCATGTACTTTTACTCACCATTTTGTCAACAATGATAAGATGTAACCGCCTATTTGTTGTGTAATTAAATATTATGTATTCACACCTGCAGTATGGACACATTCGTAGATTATTCGACAATAATAATAATAAAAAATAATGCATTTAATGAATTTTAAATAATTCCTATAATGTTTCAGTATTCTTTAGTGTTTCTTCATGCTTTCACAGAGAGAGCAGATCATCTCTATTGTGAGCAGAGAGAAGAAGTACGACAAAATAATAATCTGTTCACTGCCACACAGCACTCACTGTGTCTCAGAGGAGCCAGAATGAACAAACACCCATCACTCCTGCACCTCAGCCATGCACACTTTACCCAGAACACAAGTAACATGCCAAACACACACACCATGTGTGAAATTAATATATGCCATGCATAATATAGTATATCATCACAGTCGTAACAAAATCTTAAAGATGAAGTATCTTATATACGCAAGCATATAATGTAAATCCACCTCCGAGGAAAGGGATATACTTTATACATGTTTGTATTAGTGTAGGATGCATCCTTGTGTTTTTTTAATGGACCAAGGAGCAAAAACCATCACACTTATCCAGTCATAAGTAAAATAACCAGCACATTTATATTTGTGGTTGTTTATATACACAGCACGTGTATATAGAGTTTTTTTTTTCCACTCTCAGGCTCTGTTGTCACTGATAAAACGAGTAGCGAGCTTTTTTTTTTTGCAAAACCAGGACATTTTTACCCAGAAAACGTACCAAAACAAGTTGATGAAGCCTCCGCTTTAGCAGGCCAGTCTATCTTAGGCTGTGGTGACAGTGTGAGGCCTAAGGGGAACCCAGTCTGAACCCAAACAGGGGCATAGATTTCCACTCTCAGACACCATGGGGCTTCCACAGTGTGACAGAACACCGCTTTGTTAGGCTTCGGTCAATATGGGCCAAATCAGCCTTCAGCCTGCCAGGCACACGTTCCTTCACCTTTTAATTACATGCTAAATAATTAAACAGGATTGAGGAACAACTCGGAGGTATATTTATCGGAATAGCAGGAAACTTTTAATGCAGCCCCCATTACCCTCAAGCCCTCAGACTCTCCCTCAACCCGACACGTCCTCACCTTTTCTTCTCTTTCATCTCTCTGCCTGATCTCTCTGTCTCTGCTGGTGACAGGACTCATCTTCAGTTCATTCTTCTCTCCTCTACTTATGCTCTTTTTAAAAAAAAAAGATTCTTGGCCTGGTTCTAGAGAAGCTGGTGAAGAATGTCTACACTGAGATTCTTTAAATTTTAAAAGCACTGTACGTCTCATTGGACCTCCTTGATGTTTTTTAATCTGCAACACAATTTCCAACACCGAGGGACAAAGGAATAATGTGAACTGTCAGGAGGGCCCTAAGGACTGTTTGGAGAACCGCTGCTTTAAAGAACCATCCATTGGAAGGATCTTTAGGAAAACAAATGTAACTCTTCTGTGGCAACTCTCCAAAGAACCATTTTGGCACCTAAAAGCAGACAAATATATAATGTACACTTTATGGACACACCTGTTTTTCAGGGTCTGGGCTAAACTTGTGGAAAGCCATCCAAGAAGAGTAGAAGCTGTTATAGCTGCAAAGGGGGACCAACTCCATATTAAAGTTTATGTATTTGAATGCAATGTCATTAAAGTCCCTGTTGGTGTAATGGTCAGGCGTCCCAATACTTTTGTTCATATAGTGGAGGGGAATCAAACTCCGGTCCTGGAGGGCCGGTGTCCAGCACAGTTTGATGGTTCTCCTCCTCAAACACATTCACTAAACCTGACAATTAACTGAACCAGGTGTTTCTGAGCAGGGAAATGACCAAAACGTGCTGGACCACACTGGAAAACGTACTGGAGTTCTATATCCATATTCTACACCATAGTAACCACCTTTTATACCAAAGCAATCATCTGGAAACTCCCTAGCAACCACTGCCAAAACACTATAGCAACTACCAAGAAACTGCTTAGCAACCGCCCCCTACACCACAGCAAGCACCTAGCAACATTCTAACAATCACTTTGTATACCACAGCAACTACTTAAAAACTCCCTAGCAACCACCTCATCCACCGTAGCAACTGCCTAGAAACTACTTAGCAACCACATTGTATCCAATAGCAACCATCTAGAAACTCCTTAGCCACAACTACCTACACACAGCAACTGCCTAAAAATGACTTAGCAACCACGTCCTAAACCATAGCAATCGCCTAAAAACTACTTAGCAACCCGTTCTGACACCATAGCAACCACCTTTTATACCACAAAAATAGCATTTTTGCACCAACAAGTTTATTTATGTGAAAATAGTTACAAAAATGTTACTGCTGGGAATTTAAAAGTGAATTTGAGTGGTTCAATTGTAACACTGCTTCAAAACCACCATGAGGAATTCTCACTGTGAGTTATTTCCTTATTTCCTTGTAAAATTATGACCACAAATTGGGAAATGCGAAAAGGATAATGTAGAGTCCTCCAATTATTCTTGGAAAATAAATCAGCCTGTATCGTATGCCCCTTCAGTGCAGTCCCGTGCCATTACAAGGTCATATTCAAGGTAGTTCAAGAAGAGGTCATCCTCCCTGTCCATATCTTCTGGGTGGAAGATACCGGTATTATGTTGACAGCACAGTATGGCCAGTGCAGTGGAATGTCATTTGTTCAGTATCACCGCAGACTGAGGACACTGATGTATAGAGGACGGCGTGGAAAAAGACTTAATAAAAGCCACACTGACAATGGTGTGATTTCCTGTGGATGAATTCCAGCCTGCTTTCAAAGAACTGAGGATGATGGAAAGCATACAGGAGTGAGATGAAAGCCGTTATAGTGGACATTAGTCCTGAAGCTTGGCCGCCGACCAACTGCCTGCCGCTACACTACAGCGTACTCTTATTAACATTCAGCTCCAGGCCAGAAAATCACCTGCATTCAACCAACGTCCTTACACACTCTACAAAAAAGGCGCTGACCTGGGCCCTTGGGAGCAACAGTTTTCGAGAACCACTTTAAACTCCGATCGTAACTGGTGGTGAAAAAGTCCACCGCCCCATTTTCTGCCCCGATCAAATAATGGAGTCAAATGTAATCTTGCGTCATTTACTAAACGACTGTGGCCTAATGGATTCTGGAATTTTACCTGGATCTCTGCATTCCTGGAGCAACCTGATCCTAATGTACGTCTTTGGAAAATAATCTTTGCATTTACAGCCGATTGCACAGGTTTGCAAACCCCAAGTCAAAAAAAGGAAAAGTAAAAAGGAGATGTGTTACTCCTTTTTGCTTTCCTTTTCTCATCAGAGAACAGAAAAATAAGAGACTTTTCCGCAAGAGTCCTATTTATTGCATGGATTTTCTGAGTTAAACACAATGGAAAATTAAAACCTGACGTATTAAATGTGCCATTGCTTTTGCACTTTTTCCAAAAACTAAGCAAATAAACAATTTACTGTAACAAGGGAAGTGCCAACTTTTGAACTTGACTGTAAATATTGCACAATAAAAAGTGTTATATATGATTATTAGGATTTAGAATACTTTTGGTTTTGAGAGGAAGCCTTTTTTAATTTGGAGCCAAAAACCCCTGTAGCCTATTGGCTGATCATCATTCGTTCATATTTTGCTTCTAAAGATTCATAATTGATTGTATTTTTAATGTAGTCTTGAGGAACAGTTCTCCAAGCTTCCTGAAGGACTCTCCAAGTTCTCTCATTTTCAGTCCAGTCCCTGAACCTGATCAGTTTCAGAGGAGTGTTATTTGTTTATTAAGACACATGGTGACCAGCTGGTGGCCTAGTGGTTAGGGCGTTCCCCCAAAAATCAGGAAGTTGTGGGTTCAATTCCCACGACTGCTAAGCACCTCTGAGGTACCCTGAGCAAGGTACCGTCCCCACACACTGCTCCCCAGTGTTCTTGTGCTGTTCACACTGTGTGCTGTGGTGTGTTCAAGTATGACAGAATGGTCACTTTCACTTAAGACCTGAAGCAGTGAAGAAACAGGTCCAGATGATCAGGTAGTGATCAGGATACTGGTGGTGCTGAATATTGAGTGGGTGGAACACCTTGTCTCTTTAGGCATTTTACCGTTTTAATTATATTAAGTGTTAGTTTCGCAGCTCAACAAAGTTACATCCACACTTAATCTGTCATGGCTAATAATGATGGAAGCAATAAAATAATGAACCGACCCAGACAAGACTAAGGGACAACACTAACAAAGTAAGCAACACCAAGAACCAACCAACACAGAGACACTTATTCTACAGGCAAACAGGGAACATCTGGGGGCCAGGAGGGGTTACAGATAACACACAGGTGCACACACTGAGGAGGAGGCAGGACTACGGCGGGGCAAGACCAAAACAAAGCTGCAGCACATGGCACAGAAAAATGTAAACAGAGTCATAGATAAGACAGGAGTTCATGGTAAAGGCAGAACATTACACTAAAAATCGTTTGCACTTACCAAGTCAATACTGAATGTTATTGCTTTGTAAATATTCTGATTAATAATAACAAACACAAATAAATATTTCATGATTGAACAAAATTGAAATTTCAAATATTGTCTAGTAGCTATTTTCTTGTAATTTGTATAAAACTAAATATGATATGATTAATGTAAGCTAGCTAATACATTTACAGCATTTATCAGACTTCAATTCCCTAACTACAGGGGGCAGTCTCCCTGGAGCAGCTAGGGGTTAAGGATCTTGCTCAGAGACCCAGTGGTGGTTTGCTGAAGGTAGGATTCAAACCCATGATCTCCTGGTCCACAGGCAAGTATTCTAACAATACATGTTATAAGATATGTGATGTAATGTGATATGAAACAATATGACATATGATACTACATTACATTCTCGATTCCATTTTAAAATAAATTGTTTTCAGTGGTGTGCTATACTTAAAATACTTAAATCACAGATCCCGATCTTACATTTAAATAAAACTTTTAATAAAACTTAGATGACAAATGAATGTAACTAATATCAGGATTTCTTACCCCAGGTAGTTGGGAACTTGGACTGGTAGCAAGGCAAGTCATACATTCATGTATTATCATCCTGTATGTGCTACAGTCATGTCTTAGCTGTTTTTAATTAAAAGTTTCACCCAAAACGATACTTCCATCCATACACAGCCACCATGATGAGCATTACATGTTGTTCCACTCAGATTTCAAGCAGTGAAATCATCTGTATATGTCAGTGTACTGCTCAGCATCCCATACATTTTTAAGAAGGTAGAAAAATAAGGCCTGTTGTCTTCTTGGGTGTCCAAGTTTGAGACACCTTGGCAATAAACAGGCATATCTACAGCAGACATGTTGACCAGGACTGGAGGAAATCAGTTTCGGTATATTTAGCCTCGTCTGACATGGGATTGGTTTGAAAAAGCTTTCCAGTTTCCCATCCAGATTTAGCAAAAGCTGAGTAATAGTTTGATCATCCATTTTCTGTCTCAGGGCATGATGGGATTTGATTGCTTTGATATGGTGCCCAGTGACTTTAGTCACTCATTTGAAGGGCCCATATAATAGAAGCCTGTGTTGTCTTATCCTGTTTGAAATAAATGAGTTTGTTGTAGCCCTTAAATGTTGCATGTAAACAGATTCTTCTTAATTCCCTTACATTCCAAACATGCAAACCAAGCAAACCAATCCGTTTGGAATTCACTATTTGTGATGTCACAAAAAGGTCTCATTATACATATCAGCCTATTCACCCAATAGCAGTTTAGATGTGCCAATCAATGCAGAGATGTCAGCCAGTCAGAACAAAGCTCATTTTAATAAATATGGCTTAAAGGCACAGAAACCAAGCAGAGTCTGTTTAATTCTAAGGAAAACAAAATACAAAATAAAGATAAAGATAAGATAAAGAAAAGAACTATATAGGATAGTGGCCCTTTGAGGCAAATAAATATTAAAAATAGTGAATAATTTCTCTGTTGGGCTATTTCTCTATTAAACTATTCAGTCACATACATATACTGTACATATACATACCCCTCTTTAGGACATTTTTTGGAATTTTATGGTCCTATAGCTAATAGAACATTAATATCAAGAGCAATAATGTCTTATTGTACTTGTGTTACCACTGTGAAAACCTCCTAACAGAAAAGAGTTCTACCATTGAGATTCAGGTTCAAATAGCAGGTGTGCCATACGCTGTCCTTGGGAAGGTCCTTGAGACTGGCTTCTTTTTTTTTTTTTTTTAACCAACACTCTAGCTGACCTTCGTCCCACTAGCATGAACATACACGTGGAACTGGCTATGAATATGAGCAAAGTCAGTTAATGATCATCTTAGGCTGCTTTAAATAGCCATGCATTGGAAATACACACCCTTTAATTTGTTTCTTAAGTAGGAATATGTGCACCAAACGAATCAGACAAGTAGTCTTTTTGAGTTCAAAGAAGCGAATCCACATGGCCTTGCTTCAGGCATTCCTGTGGAAAAGCACCAAAGATCGATATAGGATGTTTCTCTTCTTGTCTTACTCTTTTCATGTCATCTAGAGAGTCTGAGTTTGGAATCAAGCCCAGTTTTTTACAGTGAGAGGTAGAGAAAGAAGATGGTGCTGGCAATACAGAAATGGAACCATTTTGAAATGTGTCAAAAATGTATCAAAAACCATTTGAAATTATGGTCTTTCGAAGCTACTGGTGCAAGATTGGACACGTTTTATTGGCAAAAATCATTCTGCCTAGCACAATTTCTGTCAAAACATTCTCAATTTCAAATGATATTTATGCATTAAAGGGCAAACTTATGATAGACTGGGTGTTTTAAGTTGTAGTGTACTGTACAGGAGTGTGATCACAGATTCATTGTTTTCAGTCAGGCTAGTTTCGATTAGCTGCAACAACAGTGTACAGTCTGTTAGCAACTTAAAGTTATGTAGTAAATTTAAATTCATTTGGCTGAATGGGATTCTTGCCAGTATTCTCTAGAGCTGGTCCAACATGCTACCGTAGCAAGTATCAGTTTAGTCCGATCACCCACGTGAACTCAACTGAGAAATCACATGATTAGCGCAGATGAGCTAATTATTTGGCAGAAATTGCCTCATTTTTGCTTTGGACCTGTGAGGTCAATACTGGTAATTTGCTCATTTGGCCTTTCTGAGACACCCAAGTATTGACCCTGTCATTAGGAGAAGTCCAATCCCTGGGGACTACTCAGCCATCTAGCCTGGGAGTAGAAGTGAGCACAACTGGCCTCTCTTTAGGTGGGTAGGATCCCGCTCAAGACTAATGATTCAAGATTTGTCTCATATACAGTTATACATATACAATGTGGAATGAAATATGACCTTGAGTGGAATGGAAAATAGAATAATAGACCTTGAGTGGAATGGAAAATGGAATAAAAAGTAGAATTCTAGAATAATTTGACAAATACAGGGGGTCCTTGAGTTACAACACATACGACTTTCCGAGTTTATAATGCTTACTCCCACTCCCACTCGGTTCACACCGTTAGCCTCGTACTTACGGACTACAGGGGTGAACTAGTTTGGAAGTGCACGGTGGAAGAATACACAGTAACATATGTACATTTACAGTGGAGAATAAACAGAAGATGTGCAACCCATCAGTCAGCATGATGCTCACCAGTGTGGGCGTCTGTTAGCAGATTTAAAGGAACTGGTGGTTAGTGTTCTCCTCAGTGGGTGTTGAGCTATTCAGTGATGCTGCATTAGCTGCTGTTGACCTTCAGGTGACCAGTCTTTGCCTTCCCACTGTTGCTGCCACTGTGTGAATGGGGAAGTCATTGCTATGTAGGTGGAACTGAACATTGCTAACCGTCACAAAAAAAGTGATTGTCTAATATTGCATTGTTTCTGTCATTCCTTGCACTTGCTGTAACTGCCTCCTATGCAATAATCATACTTATGTGCCACACTAGTCATTCTGGAAGGTTCACCTGTTCACACTTTACTGTTACATTACATTACTGTACATTGGTATGGTGGGGTTTTTTTTTTGCTGTGGGGTCTGTATTGTTTCTGTCGTAACTCGCACTCTGTTGTACATTGAATGTTACTGTATGTTACACCATGGTCCTTGGAAAAACATCTCATCACACTATGCATGTGTTCACAGCTGCAGAAGAACCTTGAACTTTGAGGAGTGCATTGCCTTGAGCACTTCCAACATAATTTGTCTGGTGTCATGATCAGCAGCCAATTAGCATGTGTATGGAGCAACAATGGTAGGGACACATGCTCATCAGACCTTCATGAGCAAATCCCAAACCATGAATAGAGCTAATCCTAACAACTCTCTCCAGGTCCTACAAGGTCTCCAAGATATTAATTTGACAGTTTGAGCTGAGAGCAGCTAAAGAAGGCACCCCTCCCAGCTCCTACCACCACAACTTGCTGTACAAAGGGGTCAATCTCATGCCAGGAAGAATTCCCTCCAAAAGCTTGACCAAGAGCATATAAATTATAGATGTCCTCACGGATGGCTAGCATCACAGGGGTAATCAGGGGCCACTTAAAAGCTTCTGCATCCAATCCTGTCATTATAGAGTCACTGATTAAACTGTCCATTGAGCTGGATAAGTAACTAACGCAGCTCATTCCTGGGTTTCACATAAGACCCACTCATGTAGTCCAACAGCATGATGAGGGAGTGAGTTGCTTATTCTTTGAAAGCACTGAGGTCTCATTATATTTTCTGCTCCATGTGAAGTCCATTACCATATGTCTCTCAGCAGTGTGTGCTGTTAGAAGACGTGTTGAGCTCACGTTGTTTGGCATGCATCCCATATGATAATGTTACTTTACCTATTTTCTAAAGATCCTGTCAACATAACAGTGTATATTAAACATCTACTTCACAACGTTGCCCTTGTTTTCCAGTAATTGGTTTTTTTTTATGCCTGTAAGCATCAGAATGTTCAAAAAAATGTCAAACAACAGTCCAGTAATGTGTGAGAGTCACTATCAAGCATAATTTCAAGGTGGGACTTCCTATTCTGACGCTGGACCTCAGAAGAGCTTTCTGAAATTTTACACAGTAAAATCCATACATGACATGACACAACACACTACATGAAAAAAAAAAACGTGCCTGTGTCAAAATGTAATAAGTCTCTTATATTCCTCATATTTGTTGTCATTTTGCAAATATTTTGTGATTTTATGATGCCCTCTGAATATTATTTCATGATCTTTGAATGCATAATTTTCTCTCTAATTCCTTACCACTGTCCAACTAATATTTTTGGGTAGGGGGGATCAACGCCCACAATAAAAAGATTTATCAAAAAATATCCCTAAATTAAATCAGAAAATGATGCAGAATCATTTTTATCATGTACCATCAAAATGTGTGATGTAGAGGGATAAAGGGCCCATGTACTACATTTGAGATGCTTCTGATTTTTCTTACAGCTCACAGTATGTTTTCCACCTAAATCTTTTCCATCATGTCTTTATTGTTTTAGTGTTTGTTACTGTGCCTTTAAGCTTGATATGTAAATGACTTCTATTCTGATTACCTGCTTCATTCTAAAATCAGACCAGACTGAAATGCTCCCTATAGCTACATAAGTTTATTGGGGAGGCTTAACTGCTGCTGGCTGAACAGGCTGAATATGTAAATGTGATGTGTTTTGTGACATTCAAGCAAAGCTATTTTGAAACCTATATTTGCATATGTGGTATATTTTGAACCTTAAACCATGTTTGTGCATCTCAAATTTTAAAAATGCAGTCCTGACTGAAATGCTCCATATAGCTTCATTGAGAAGAGCTTAATAGGTGGGTATATGTTATTGTGAGGGTTTTTGTGACATCACAAAACTAGATAATCCAAAACAAGCTGCATTTGCATATATGAATGGTATAGACTGATATCTTTTGAAACAATGTTTCTGTTCAAATTCAGCAAAGTGAAGGGAACCCATGATTTCCATGAAATGGGCATAAAGCAAATCAGATGTTTCGCCAAACTATTCCTGTAACGTGGACGTGTAAATCAGTGGCTGCAAAACTAGAAGCATGTGAGGAGGCCAAGAAACACTGGACTGTGACTGTCAATTAGTGTGAAATCTCAGGCCGAGACTCTGCAGCGATCAATCGGCCATGCCTGCCTTCTCTTTTTTCCCCTGGAATAATCAGTCGGCTCCGCTCCGGTCTGACGGAGTTTGACGTCACGTTTTTGCACCAATACCTTTTCCTCTCTGCTCTCCTAGAGCCAGGCTACAGACGCTCTCCCAGAGCTTAGGCTTTCACACCAGGAGCCGAAAATAGAAACATGGGGTTGATGGGAATGGTGGGTTGGGGTGGGGGGGTATAGAGAGGGAGACTATCCATGTATTCCCACAAAGCCTTGTGTGTGTGTGTGTGTGTGTGTGTGTAGTTTCCGACTCCATTTAAATGGGGATTAGGTGGGAAAACGCTGGCTGGGACGTCCGACACCTCCTGGTCAGCCTCTGCCAAGATCATTTGCTCACGTCTGGGCCCTTTTCCCTCCAAGCCATGGGTGGATGTGGTAACACCTTCTGCTGTTATGAAATAATAATGAGAAATGAATTACGCAGACAGTGCAGCCTAAAGCCGTTCATTACCTTGAATGAAGGTAATTTAATAAAAGACCAATTCAGAAACAATGACCTAGTTGTTGTGAAGCACCTTCGCAGTTGCATAATGGACTTTATTGAAAAACGGATGAGTAATTTGAGTTTCTTTAATTACCTCAATAAGGTTTTCTCCCTCATCCTTTGCAGCAAAGCTTCTGACGTGCTTAATATAGAGCATCTCATGCGCTCCATTGAAAGTTATAACGTAAATGAATGGGAGCCTTTATTTGCAGCATGGTCTGAGACAAAGCCGGTTAGCTCATGCACATCTTGAGATGTTCTCATTCGTTAAGCTTTAAAAACAGCATCTTTAATGAACGTCAGTGGGATTTTTTTACTATTACGTATACTTGAGCGGTATTTTTATGCTGATGTTTTTTATGCTGAGGTTGCAGAGAAAGTACATGCAGTGCTACACACACACACACGCACACGCACACACACACACACACACACACACACACACGCATGCATGAATTTTAACACACCTCTGTCAAACAACCAAGTAAACTAAACATCAACAGCCTCGAAGAACTTTTTTCTTGTCCTTAAAGTGTATAATCTCGCTCCTGGGCCAACAGGATGTAACAGATGTAACCACAGTTCCATTTTTAATTTTGACTGGAGCATCACTTTAATTAGCGGATATATTGATGATGTGAGAACAAAAAGGTCGTTTTTCCAAAATAATAACTGTATAAAACAATTTAAACATACCTAACCTATTTTCCTATTGTTTTTAATGAAATTATTGAGGTTAATTAGATTAATGCTCTTGCTACTACATTGTTCTGAATTGTCCTTATTGCCCCTAGTGACATTATTGCCCCTAGTGACATTTTCCACTATTATAGGTTTTATACTCTGAAATTTTACATAAAATGAAAGTACATCAAGATCCACATAGACATTATCAAACTACACACACACACACACACACACATATATATATATATATATATATATATACACACAAGGCAAAATGGCCAAGGTAATCAGTCAATGCCACTGAGATTCCTAGTAAGAATTAAAAAGGAAAATGAAAAGCAGTTGAATTTCATACAAAATGGACTGGCGAGGCTGTTAAAAAAATAATGAATGCCCTCCCTGCCCTGTTCTAACCCCATATATTTCACACATCCGCATTTTGTTGCATGCATACAAATGTTATATCATGGGATCGCATATTCAGTGCTCCTGCTGGTTGTTTGAAGAACCTTTTTTTTCTGCTGGCAGGCATCCTCATATCTGATCATGTTATGCAAACTGATCTCTGATCTGATCTCTCCTTCACCTTCTTTCCTTCTCCATCTCTGCATGTCTCTCGTGGCCAACTCTCCTCGCTGTACCCTGGCAGGAACGGTGTTTATAGATTGGTAGGAGCAGCAGAGAAGCTACAATGCTGCATTTCTACAGATAAGTGTCCTTGGTTGAAGGACATAAAATGAATGTCAAAGTTTATGCCGATAAAACTCTGCAACTTTAACTTATAACAAACAATCATGCCTTCACCCTGTCAACAGCCGAACATGAGCGTTATACATAATAAAACTTAGAGTTGCCAGTAATTTAGGCATAATCCCATCAGCCACAACATTAAATTAACATTGATCAATTTACAGTGACACCTGTCATTGGGGTGAACATATTAAGCAGCGAGTTAACAGTCAGTTCCTGGAGTTGATGTGTTAGAAGCAGAGAAACTGGGCAAGCATAAAGATTCAAGAGACTTGCAAGGTGTTCCTGACATGCAGTGATCAGTGCCTACCAAAAGTGGTCCAAGAAGGAAGACTGATAAACCAGTTACAGGGTCCTTGATGCATGTGGGGAAGGCTTGCATTTCTGGTTCATTCTAACAGAAAAGCAGCTGTAGCAATAACTTCTGACAGAGGGAAGTCAAGATGGTGCATCACAGCTGCAGACCGGTCAGAGTGCCCATGCTGACCCCCCGTCCCCCAGCGATGAATCACATTTTCTTTTATATCATGGTTGTAGCCAGGTGCATGTGTGTTGTTTACCTGGGGAAGTGATGCAACCAGAATGCACAATGGGAAAAAGGCAAAGCAGTGGAGGCAATATTCTGCTTGGAAACCTTGGGGCTTGCATTCACGTGGATGTTACTTTGCCTTAGACCACCAACCTGAACACTGTAGAACAAGACCCATCATGAGTTCCCTAATAGCAGTGGCCTCTTTGCATGTAGGCTTGGCTTCTTCAATCCGTGAATAAATGTTTATCATTTGTTTTTGAGATTGAGTTGAAATGACAGTAGCTGCAATAACAGTCACAGATATCTGCAAAATGCAAAAAGGGGTTGCATTTCTGGCATTTGCTTAGTGACCTCCTTTTAACAACACGACAAAACAAAACTAATCTCCGACTCTTAAGGTTGAAGTAAGACCACATTATGTAATTTTTTTTGTTCGTTTGTATCTTTTTTATGAATTTTGGTTTTACATAATCAGCCTGCTTTATTGCAGAGCCTCAGCCACAGTTCTTTATTCATTAACCATTCAGCATGATGAGCTTATGCAATATCAATTTTTCCATAGCCTCACCATTTACTTCTGCTCTCATGAGCTACGCTGAGTTTTAAATGACTTGGCCCGTTTGTTCAGCTTTATATCTGATGTAAGTGTATCATTTCTCACTACAGTGTTTAGAAGCAGCTCATGTTTCAGTGAGAAGTTGGCGCGGGAACTGAAAAGAAACAGCATCTCCTCCACTGCGGGGCATTTGTGCTTCGAAAGCAGTGCCAATATCTCATCTCTGAACCAAACGAAACAGCATCTAACAGTTCATCTTCCACCAGTGGAGCGCTGGCTTCACTCTCCACCTGCTGCAACTGAAAGCAGCTCTTTTCTGGAGGCCCAATAGAGGCCATTCCAGTGGAAACTTGCTCCAGTGGAAAGGTGCTGGAGCCTATCCGGAAGGCGGGGTACACCCTGGACAGTCACCAGCACTTCGCAGGGCCACATACAGAGACAGGTAATCATTCACGCTCACATTCACACCGTTCACACCTAAGGAGAATTAAGTGTGCTCAACTGACCTATCCCCAATGCACACGGTCACAGGGAGAGCATGAAAACTCCACACAAAAAGACCCTGCGCCCAACCCGAGAGTCAAACCCATCTATCTTTGTGATCAGATACACTTGGAGAATGTTGGCTATCGGAGTGTGTTGTGTTGAGTCCCTGCGTTGAGCTGCTAGGGAGCAATAATGGGTAATATGGAAAGAATACGTGGAAAAGACTGAAAAGTATTCACATCTCCTGACAAAGACTCAACAGACAGCACAACTGCCACAGTTTGAAAAAGCATTTTACCAAAATAAAAACAGGTTTTGAAATGTTGACTCAAATATGAAGAAATCCAGCTATCATCTGGTCTTGTAAATCATACACATCCATCCATGCATTTTCTGAGCCACTTATCCTAACCAGGGTCACAAGGGATTGGAACCTATCCCAGTGATCGTAGAGAAAAAGGAACAGAAACATCCGGAGTGGGGCTCGGGTTTATTCAGTTCATGTGCATGTCTTTGGACCATTGAAGGAAAATTGAGCTCCTGGTGGAAAGCCACACAGAAACAGAAAGAACATGCAAACCATTTACAAAAAGAACCCTCGAGGTCCCGGCTGGGAACTGAACCCAGGGCCTTCTTTCTGTGAGCCGATGGCGCATGTTTAAACCATACACATTCCATTGAAAAAAAAAACCTGATACTGATACTGTGTAGTGGTTAGGGGATTCACCCTCTGATTAGAAAATTGTGGGTTCAAATACCAAGACTGCTAGTGACCCCACTGAGGTTTCCTTGTACTGTCCCCATACACTGCTCCCTGGGCGCTGTGTTTCTGGCTGCTTCACTTGTTAAATGGGGTAAATGCAGAGGAAAAACGTTGTGTTGTGGTGTGTTCACGTATGACAGAATGGTCACTCTACACATTTTTTTAGAACTAATAAAGAATGCTGCATAGTTCAAATGGTGATCCTTCAAAATAGATGGAAATTCTATTTCATGGCTACCGTGAAAAAGAGCTAAGCAAGACTTTTAGCTATTGGCAACAAATTGGTTCTTTAACAAGAACCACCACAAACAATGGCTTGTCCATCAAGTCTCGGGATGGACAGAATGTTTACAAACTTTCCAATTCAGAGACTAAGGCTGTGCCTTACTGTTTACAAAAGGTGCTAATTTCCAATTATTTTTGCTGAAGGGGTGGAATTAAGTTGGTTATCCAGCAAGAACTCTGAAGCTAATAAACAATAGCATCTTTAATCAATAACATATCATCATCTCAGTATAAACCCCTGTGTCCAGGCAGACCAGATGTTGACTAAAGTTTATCTTTTCATTTCAAAATGACTTGACTTGAGTCAAAACCATTACTCTGCATCTCATGATATTGTCTTAGTATGTTGAAATATTCATTTATTGCTCTTTAGGAAAGTTTTTAGTATTAATTTGAGAAAATGACTACTGATTTGAAGTATAAACACATCAATATTGTTTAATGATCATTACAAGCACAATCCAAAAGACAAACAACCTGGAGGAACGTTAAATGAGGCATAAAAACAGTTAAACATCCAATAATTCATATCACTGTGAAGTCAGCCTTAATAAAGTAGAGTTGGTGGTTCATTTTAGTAATCTGTTCCCAGTATTGTGGACTCTGAGAGGCAAATTCCGATAAATCAATAAGCAATGAGGCAACAGTGGCCCCTTCG
Source organism: Brachyalestes nurse (assembly GCA_037974405.1). NCBI lineage: Eukaryota > Metazoa > Chordata > Actinopteri > Characiformes > Alestidae > Brachyalestes > Brachyalestes nurse. The sequence continues at coordinate 1,960,167 of JBBPCY010000082.1, forward strand.
ATCTTATTATAGGCACTAATGGACGCTTGCTCCTTAATAAAAGAAACTGGATGGGTCTTTCTGGACAGACTCGTAAATTTCCAACCTTACTACATGGAAATTGCACTCAAATGCCTGATAAACCATAAATAAAAATAGAAACTCTGGCAGCTTGTACGTTACCTGACTTCATGACTTCACCAGGACTGTTTCCTAAAACCGTGGGAACACAATAAACCAAATTAGCAAGTATATTAATATTTTAGTATTTTTAATATTATTATTATATGAATACATTATACTATTAGTATACATTACTATTAGAATAGTCAACTGTTTATAAGCCACTATTAACCCACTAATATAACCACACTATTTAAAGCTCTGTATTGTAATGTTTGCAAGTGATTGTTGCCTTAAGCCTACCTGTGGATGTCAACAAGCCGTTAAACCTTCTTATAGCAGATGACGTCAAGGTTCATCCCACAGAATACATCATTCATGTGACTTGCCTGTTGTTGACGACTCATCAGATGCAAAGAAACGATTGCAGTTATATAACTGCTGCAATTTAAAACAGCATTTTACCAAAATAAAAACAGGTTTAGAAATGTTGACTCAAAAATATGAAGAAATCCAGCTATAATCTGGTCTTATAAATCATACACATCCATCCATGCATTTTCTGAGCTACTTATCATAACCCACAGGAGGGATTGGACCCTATCCCAGCAAATCGTACAGCAAAAAGCACAGAAACATCCGGAGCAGGGCTCCAGTCCATTCAATTTATATGCATGCCTTTGGGCTGTGAAAGGAAAATGGAGCTCCTGACGGAAAGCTACACAGACACAGAAAGAACAAGCAAACTCTATAGAAGAAAAACCCAGGACGTCCCAGCTGGGAATCCAACCCAAGGCCTTCTTTCTGTGAGGCAATGGTGCTTTCTATTGTGCCATCATATCTAAACCATGCACGTTCTACTTAAAAACCCACTGATGCTGTTTAAGAAATAAGTAGGAATACTGCATAGTTCAAATGATGGTCAAAACAGATGGAAATTGCATTTTACAGCTACTGAGAATACTTTTATTCATTGGCGACACACCAGATGGATTTCGTCGCTCAACATGGTTAAAAGCGGCCACAAAAACCAGCACAAACCATTGTTTTTCCATCAGGTGTCAGGAGACACAGATTAATGTTCATCTTAGCAACTCTGGCAACTTCCACGTTACCTGACTTCATGACTTTCGGCATCACCAGGACTATGTTTCCTGAAACCATGGGAACACAATAATAACACAATGGGAACCAAATTAGCAAAGCACTAATGCCAGTACTATTATATTAGTATTTTATTCAATGCAATACTATTAGTGTATTAGTACATTACATTTGCATACTTTACTATTAGTTTGGTCTTCTGTTCATAACCCACTCTTAACTCACTAATATAACCACACTATTAATAGCTGTGTATTGTAATGTTTGCAAGTGACTGTTGCTTTAAGTCTACCTGTGGATGTCAGCAAGCCATTAAACCTTCTTATAGCAGGTGACGTCAACGTTCATCCCAACGGATTACATCATTCATTTGATTTAGCGGTTGCCGACAAGAAGTCACATGCAAAGAAGCAGTGAATTGGTGATGAGAAAACTTTACTGGTCGTCAAGTGCCATCTGAATGCATGCAGACTATCATTAGGGTCTGTGCCACTCTGTGGGAGGATCTAGACTAAAGCAAACGTGACAAAGCATCCGGCTGCTCCGGGCCCAGCATGGAACAGGCGACTTGTCTGCCAGAGCATGCCTTCATTTATCTTTCCAAGATATCAAGCCGCCCTACTTTTAACTAAATACAGCCCAGCTGCGGGATGCTCAAACCAGAGCGGCTATTTTTAGCCCCCACTGGTGAGACACTGCTCAGGGAGGTACGAAAGGACAAGGTGAGAAAAGGAGACGGAGAAGAAAAAGAGAGAGAGCGAGATGAGAACACGGGGCACAGACTGTGATCCGGAGTTTTGTATGGGTTTTAGTGGACAAAGAGCAAGTAGGTGTGATAGTAATGGCCGAAAATGGCCCTGTGACGCAGGTACAGCTTCAGTCTGAAGGCAGAGACAAGGTGAACTGTGCTGTAATACAGCAGTAAATACAGCCAGTGATCAGACACAACAGACTACAGTGGATTTTTGCTTTAGGAGGTTGCAGCATACAAGCTAGGCTTGATTTCAGGTTCTGAAGCAAAACAAGATGACAAATAGATCACATGAAGTCCGAGGTGAGGTACTGGTTATTTTAGCCAACCCGGAAAAACCTGCTTTAAGTTACAGTGCACCAGCGAGCTGGAACTCATTACAGGACATTCTGGAGCTCCGCTCGCTGGCGTCACTTTCAGCTCTTAATCGCTAACCACATCCAGTAAGCCTGGAACTGTTTTATATGATCTTACTCAGCTTTTATCGGATTTTGTATGTTTTAGTCACTGTTAGTACCTTTATCACTTTGTTTTATTGTCATTACTTACAAAATTATTCATGTTCCTACTTGAAAATATGCTCATATATATCACGTGAATGATGCAGCATGCTGCTAAGAAACAATGACAATACCTATTTATTTCATTGCCTACACACAAACACACACACTATGTATATATAAAAGGAATATATTTTATATTATATATATTATGACTATCAACAACAGTGCCTGACATCATAAATGCTCTACAGAATGAATGAGCACAAATTCCCACAGAAACTCTAATATCTTGTGGAAAGCCTCCAACAAGAGTGAAAGCTGTTATAGCCAACTTCATAACAGGCTGACTTCCTATTGAAGTCTATGGATTTGAATGCAATGTCATTAAAGTCCCTGTTAGGCGTCGGTCAGGCGTCTCAATACTCAATACTTTTGCCCATATAGTGTATAGAGTGTATGTGAGTGTATGTGTGTTGCATACAATATTAGTGTGATTGTGGAAGGAATCCCTGTTCGCTGTAAGATTTATTACTGTTCTGCATCTGAGGCTGTTTGAAAAATTGCCACAGTTCCAACTCTGACACGTACAGTAGACCCCACCCCCTCCCATGACCTTGTATACAACTTTTCGATCCGTTGACCAAGGACCAAGAATTGATCGCTAAAAGATTGGGATTTTGTGGTCGAGTTGCCTCTCTAATAAATGAGGAGTGCGAGAGGTGGGATGAGTCACCTTGAAAATCAATAAAGAGAGAGGGTCTTCCAGTGATGTCAGGCCAGATGAGTCAAAAGTGCTGCAGTGTGGAGCAAAAACCAGCCAAGGTCCAATAAAGAAATGGCACTCTAGCTCAAATTTGACAGATTCTTGATCTAGTTAGAATAACTGACATTGGTTTATTTTTTGGGTCGGGCAGCTGGTAGCGTAGTGGTTAGTGGTAGCGTAGTGTTTGCCCTGCGATCAGGAGGTTATGGGTTCGATTCCCAAGACTGCTAAGCACCTCTGAGATACCCTTGAGTAAGGAACTGTCCCCGCTCACTGCTCCCCGAGCGCTGTGTTCCTGGCTGCTTGCTGCTTCACTTGGTGAATGGGTTTAATACAGAGAAGAACACTGTGTGCTGTGGTGTGTTCTTGTATGACAGAATGGTCACTTCATTTGTGTTTATAATTTCTTTTGGCCGTCCCGACTGGGAATGGCCATCCCGACAGGACCCGGGCAACCCACTGCACAGCTGTGCTGCTTGTTTCATTTTCATGTTAAAAAATGTAGTCTGTATAATGTTTATACACCAAGCTTGTCCTCTTTGTGGGTGGACCCAGCAGTGGGTGAAAACAGCCCCCTGAGGCCCATCTGCCGAGAAGTACCTGCATGTTTTCCGGTATTCTGATAGGACTGTAAAGCTTGTCCAGCCTAGTTATATTAAGACACGCCTGCATGGACACAGCATGGATTCGTGAGTCATTCAGTTCAACACTTCATTCAGTTCATTTATTGATTTTTTTTGGCTGTACTTTAAGTATATTTACATTAATTCATTCTATTTTGAGCTCAGTCATCAGCACCATTTGCCTTAGATCGCACATCACACATCACACCGAAGAGAAACACACTTCCAATCATGAAATGCACAAATCCTCAAATGTGTTTTGGGCCTATATTTAGTGCTCAAATATCCTTGAAAGATAACAAATCCATCTGTGGGTAAAACACACACACACACAAAAGGAGGAGGAATTATAACTAGCCTCCCTATTGGGCCGTGGGATAAAAAAAGTATAATCATAATCTAAAGCAAGCCAAGATAAAGCGCTGCTGGGACGGTGTGTTTGGGGAGGTGGGGTTGGGGGATTACGGCTCGAACGTGACTGGGTGCTAAGCTGTTGACATACAGGATTTCCCAGCTTGATTTGGGGCTGGATTTTCGAGAATTAACCTCATAAGCCTGAGTGCTCCTGATGCAGTTTGGGATAGGAATGACTGTAAATGGAGATTATTATCCCAGCCTTCTTTAACATGCTGCAGCTGCAGGGCCATTACGGCTGAAGGACTTCTAGGATGATCAACAAGTCGTATTTATTTCAAAAGGTGCACACAGCCGGTTCCTTTTGAGCTACGTCACATAGAACTCGCCTCACGCATTTATGGTTCTGCGTGTGTGTGGTTGTAACAGGTTCAGTGTGTTCAGATAGAAATACACTAATTAATGGATGCTAGTGATGTTTTATTGTACAGAACAAACAGATCAAAGATTTTAAAGACAGAAACGTTTGCTCAGTTCATCCATAGTCATCCATACTCAGTTCATCCATAGGAGCACCAGAGAGAAGATATTATTTGAGTTCTGTGGTGGGTACAGTCTTTCCCAAATTTCTCTCACTATATTCAGTACTGTGCAAAAGTGTTGCACCTATGCAAACGTGTTCACTGGCTGCCTTTCCTTGGACCACTTTTGGTAGGTACTGACCTCTGCATACCAGAAACATCCTGCCATTTTGGAGATGCTATGACCCAGTTGTCTAGCCATCACAGTATGGCCCAAATTATCCCTCTTCTTACACAGTCTCAAAAACTCACTGTTCACTCACAGCCTACTATATCCACCCCTTTGACAGGAGCCTCTCTAATGAGATAATCAATGTTATTGAGACACAATGTGAGACTTGAGTCATTTCATATAACAAAAGGTGAACCAGAACTGCAAAGAAAACACAATGCAAGACATGTCCAGAGAAACACGAGGCATGGCTGGAAAAATGAAGGAATGTAAGAGAAACAAACCACATACAGGTGGTAACACTAATGACGAGGGGGATAAGGGAGAAGACATGGGTAGAGACAAGAGGGGCAGGAGCCAGAGCAAGGACATGCTAACAACATGCAACAAACAGTTGCAAAAAAGATGCCTTCAACATGTTATTATTTCATCCATTTGTCTATTGTGTTATGTTTACTGTTGCATTCAAAATCAGATTCATGCATGAATAAAGGTAAAGCCCCACAGCTATGTATATGTATGTCTGCAGCATTTGATGAGGCACTATTTTTTTCCTTGTTACACAACCATCTGGGTGTGATAGTGAATACGAAATCATTTCAACATCCCCAAGTGCTATTCTTAGCAGCGAAGAAGCTTCAGCCGCTTTCCTGCACCCTTACTCTGCAGGGGGGCCGCTGTCACATGTACAGAATACAGAGCGGTGTGGATGACTCATTCAGCTGCAGCATGCAGATCCTGACAGCCACGGCACAGGTCCGTCTCCGACCTGCCACCGAGGAGAAAAAGAAAGGGCTAGATCGAAGGTACAAGACGTCAACCGTGTGAATGAAGCCATAAGACGTCATAAGACATACCGGAGCGGTGGTGCACCTGTCCGAGGCCTTCACTTACAAACCCAGGCAAAAATGATGGAATCGCTTGGAGCATTTTAAGCTTTGTTAACTTTGTAACAAATAAACAAATCATAGAAGTGACACAAATGTTTTATTTCATGGCTGAACACTTTTTGTTCGATTCAAACAGAGGAAACATGATGGAAATCTGGAGGAGAAAATGATGGAATCTTTTTGTAACTGTCGTTTCTAAAAGAAATGCTGGCCCAAGTTTAACAATGCACTCAAGTCTGCAGGTACAGTGCTTGCATGAGCTGTTGAACCCAGCTAATTGAAATTTATGTGGAATGTTAGTTGTTCCTAATCAACCGTGTGTAAAATGGTGTAAAACTGGTGTAAATTTAAACTCAATGGGAAGATTATTAAAGGAAAGAGCAGGGAAGATGTCAAAGCAACAGAACAGAAAACTCAAAACAACATCGAAGCCCTGAAAGAAGAAACTGCACAACAAAACAAATGAAAATAGAACAGAACAGAACAGAATAAAGTAAGCATTCACCTGGACTCTTCCAGTCCTCCAAGTCATATGGATGCAAAATAATAAGTAGTGAGATTATTAGCAATTAGAAGTAATTAGTAAAGTAATCTCATTACCGATTGAGAGATGTAATTAGTCATTTGTATTAGTTTATTAGATTACTTTATTTGAGTAACTACCCCAACACTGCTCATAATCATGTAATAAACTAATGTACAGGGTTAACACTTTCAATGGAGCTACTGTAATGCATTTTATGAATTTGTTTTAAGAAAATGTCAAAAAGTACTGTCAAAAATTATTTTGGACCACTTTAACCTTTGGAGTCTACCAATGACAGAAGCAGGATCCCTTGGGTTTAAAGCTACTCAGGAGTAGCTAATGATACACAGCGCATTACGTGGCATTATGGGAGAGCAGTGTAGGCTATTTCTGCAGGGATCCCACAACTGGGGCTCAAAAATGTGCCTACGTGCTGTTAGCGCCAGTGCTATAAGAGCTGCTAATCCAGACAGGGACCGAGACAGATGCAGCGGGCTATCCCACTGTAGAGAAAGTCAGTAAAACCCCACTAAGACCAGCTTTAATACATCCATTCACGGACACACACACACACACACACAACCATTAAGCTCAGGCTTATTTACGCCATGGATACAGACAGCTCTGTGAGTGCTTTGGAGTTCAAACACCATCAACATTTCAACCAAAATGATTCCATAGGGGCAAGGCCACTTACTGCCAGTGAAAGGCAATCTTAATGCTTCACAGCTTATCAAGACATTTTGGACAATACCATGGACAACTTTGTGGTGAAAGTTTGGGGAAGAATCTTTTTTATTCCAGCATGACTGTGCCCCTGTGCAAAGCAGCTCCATAAAGACATGGCTGGAGGAGTTCAGTGTGGAAGAACTTGACTGGCCACACAGTGTCCTGACCTCAACCCCATCCAGCACCTTTGGGATGAACTGGAACGGAAATTGTGATCCAGACCTTCTCGTCCAACATCAGTGTCTGACCTCATATATGCTCTACAGAATGAATGGACACAAATTCCCACAGAAACTCTAAATTCTTGTGGAAAGCCTTCCAAGAAGAGTGGAAACTGTTATAGCTGCAAAGGGGGACCAACTCCATTTTAAAGTGTATGGATTTAAATGCAATGTAATTGAAATCCCTGTTAGCATAATGGTCAGACATCCCAAACCATGGTCAACCATGTTTCCCATTGGAACATTTCTCTTGGTAGCCACATTTTCACATTTCTGTACCACTTTCTAACTGGAGCACTGGAAAGCTTGTTGTATATAATGCCAATGGGAAGCAATCTTTGACCATTATGAGTCTTTCTGGAGCCACTTGGTGTTTTTTTCATGTATATGTGCAGTAGCCAAGATCAAAGAAAATACATATTCAAGAGGATACAAAAGAAGCATTGTGGCAAAAGACCCTGACTTCCATAAGATTCATACTGCAGTGGTCTTTTCGTGCCTGAAGTGAGTGAATTTTAAGCAAATTACCCTGATCCAGCATGAATCACACGCATAAATAAATCCTGATTTACTCCCGGCCCGGGCTATTGCCTCCTTCGCATAAAAAGTCTAATGAACTTAATTAGCAGCCCATGGATAACACAGTCCTTGTGATCATTACAAAATTAGTGAAAAGCAAAAATCATACGAGGCCATGATGCATTATATGATGAGGTTAGAAGAGACAAAGGGCAATAAATAAAGAACTAAAATAATAACATATAAGGAAGGAAGGCTTGGGAAGTGCTCTGCATGCAACAGAAATTCTGACCGATCGAAAAAGCATGAGATTTCAGAAGACCCTCCACCCCCATAGGGACAGTGAGTTCCTTTAAAGCTCATTTATGGAGCACAATTGGATCTCAAGGACAATGCTGTACTTTGTGAGGGTACATTTACTCTGTTTGTACTTTAAGGGACAAAAATGTATCTGCTCCTTTTTTTACGAACAGTGTACTTTACTCAAACAGAACTGAAATAAAATACTAATAAAGTACTTTTACGTCATTAACTTTCCAAGAATAAAAACACATATAAGTACACAGAACCTACAGGCTGGTGCTGTTGTCCACAAAACTAATAGTGAAGTACCGTAATACAAAGTACAAGAAATTCTTTATTTTAATTTGTCACTGGACTACGTTTCAAGTTTTAAAATGTAACATGATTCCATTGATTAGGTATTACCGACATGTTTTTCTTCGTTCCCACAAATCACTTCAGAGAAGACATAGGAGGACATGAGGGCTCCTTTCAAACAGGTACGTCTCCAAATTTTCACGGAGAATCGACCCGCCCTGTCCTGAAATCGAAAGCGCTCCAGAAATGACCAGAAAATCTGATTATCTTAAATTTGCATCGAAATAGGTCCTAGTGGGCGGAATTCCCTACTTTTTACGTAACGCATTATTGTGTATTCATTCCACCCATCTTAAATCATCCCACCCTTTATGAGGTTAATGCTTCACGGTTACGCAAATGCTAACTCACCCTGCTCATCTGCTATCAAATCCTGAAAAAGCCTCAGCATTCTCAGCATATGCCAAGTGCTTATAGGCTAACACCGCAGTCAGGGAAGGGAGGTCGGGAGTCTAATCATTTTCTGTCCTGACAACCATGTATTCTAGAAGAGTGTGAGAGAGCAATATAAAAAAGGCTTTGCATGGTAATCTGTAGGTATTGCCATGATGGAGGTGCCACAGGTGATTCAGATTAATGACTTTAGGTAAGCTATTAATTGGAACTTCATTGATGATTTAGGCATGCAAACATACAGCACTTGGATACAAGGTGGAGTATAAGCTTCCATTAGTGATATAAAGGAGGTTCAGTTCATTGGTTGAGTTCATAATACTCAACATGGCATCTGTTTATAGAGAACATCCTGTTGGGCAAAGGGCTTAGTGGGAAATCCCACCCTCATTGACTGTACAGTAATCCCCCAGTTTTACGCGGATCAGGACTCGCAGATTCAGTCACACGCTGATTTTTTTTTTTGAGAACCAAACTCATAGCTGTACGCGGAAATCCCCACAATAATGCGGAAACTGCAAATATCCTCTACCTTTTTTTACTTACTTCTGGATGTTTTCGCACAAGGGGACCCGTTTACCTCGCCGCCGTGTTCCAATATTTTTGTCCCGCGACCTTCCGAGTTGCATATCTCGGCAGGGAAAGCACTCTGACACATCAAACTCCACAGTTCGGTAGATCTCCAGGAGACCTTTCCAACGAGCCCTCATTTGTATTTTTAACCCAAGTAGATCAGGTTTTATTCTCCGAAAACCGCGTGTCCCAATACTTTTGTCACGCAACCTTCCAAGTTCTCGGCGGGGAATTTAAATTAAAAGACGGGTCTACCTTGAAAAGAGGCGAATACAGGTTTACCTTTACATTTTCTTTAAGGGTAATACATTAAACTGAGTTTAAAATGAAATTAAAGT
>JBBPCY010000082.1:2030021-2042501 GCA_037974405.1 Brachyalestes nurse
AGTAAACACCGGTTCTAGACTGTTTTACACTGTTTATATTTACTGAAATCAGAGTTTACTGATACACTCTGAGCTCTAAGGGTTAAAAAAGCTTTCAGACCCGCTGCTTCATGACTGTGATTCCCTCCTGTCGGCTCTTTCTCACCTCCTTCCCTTCCCAGGAGAGACTTGTGGAATAGCGGCGGTGTGGTCTGTCTACCCCGCTTGGCTCCGAGAGAGGTTAAGAGCGCAGCGCTATTACTTATTAATGGCTGGCTCTCAGAAGCGGCGTACATCGTGCAGCTGGCCTCCCGGTGGCTGGCCCTGAGCCTCAAAGCAATTAAAGTCGGGCTCTGAAACCTAGCTGGGTCACATTAGGCTAGCCCAGCGAGCTACTACAAACTGCTGAGCCTGTGTAGGCCACAGAGACCTGGGGCTAGAGTTTAATCTCGCCTGGGTCAGGAAGCCACCCTCTGGGGCTATGATCCAGCAGTAAGTGCTAAGAAACCCCTGCAGGCTAACATGGCCCATATGTTGTGGTGTCGGCCTTGCTAAGTGATAGCAGCCTATTGCTGTAGCTGCCTGGCTCTAGGGTTGAGCCCCACAGCAAGGTGGCTAATGGCAAACATATTTGAAGACAAGACCTAGTAGCACATTTCCTTACCTTGGTTTTTTTTTCTTTTCTGAATGTGAATGCACTCAAAAGTATAACTTGAATAGTGGGATATTCATCAACTGACAGTTTTCCCGGTTTTGACAGGTTTCCCTTAGCAAAACGTTTATTCAAATGTATACTTATTTTATACTAAAACTGAGGCAGTATACTTAAAGTTTACTTTTTATATACTGTATTTTATATACTATTATATAATATAGTGAAGTATACTTGACTTATATGGATAAGTATAAAGAAATTACATAAAGTATACTTTTGTAAACCTAAAATGACCTTATAAAGTATACTTAAAGTATACTTTTATATACTTAAAAAAGTTCCAATTTAGTCAGAAGAAGTATTAAATTGGTATACTTTCTAGTACACTACAAGTACATGGTCCGTATACTTGCTATACTTATACTCAAGCATACTTGATAAAATGAACTTCAAGTATAATACTTTTTGCTAATGGGTTGGACGATCCAAGATACTGTGTTCCATAGCTGTGCTGTATTTATCAGTGACAAATTGTGATTATTAGAGACAGGCCTAAAATAGACTATGAATCTAAAAACATGGCTGCTCATATCTAGAACTTTCAGATGGTCTAGTGAACTTGTCCATCATAAAATTGGTACCACTTGTAATAAATCAAAATTGCTTGGTTCGGTAATGGTTTATTCCATTGTTAGTTCCGAATTATGGATAATCTGTGGTGAATCTTCAACAGTGGGAGACTATTCCAGCATTCAGAAGACAAAAAGCAACAAACAGGTCCACCATTCATCACCGCCAGCCAAAACTTGCTGAATTTAAACGCAAACCTGCTTCTGTTAAATAAAAAACATATTATTTTTCATTCCCAGAAATCATTATGCCCTCTTCAGAATTTTTAAAAGACACAGATGGCATTTATACTTTTTATGTGACTGTTAAACACTGTTTAGTATTGTATGTCTCAACTATTTGTAAAGCAACCCTGAGGTGCAATAAAGGATAATGATGATGATGATTATTATTGTTGTTGTTGTTGCTATTGTTTTTATTCTTATTATTATTGATATTATTATTATAATTATTATTATTATTATTATTATTATTATTATCAAATACAGGTTAAATTATGTTTTTGCCTTGTGTTATACTATAAAATACAGTCACGTAATAATTTATGTTTACCGTCCAGTACACGTTGTGCAGTGGGCTAATTAACAGCAGCTGGTCTGTGTTGTTAGGGCGTAATGGTTTATCAGTGTGAGCGTTTAAAGATGCTCTCTATTCACGTGTTCTGTTGAGTGCTTAATACCTCCAATGTCCATTATAATGCCTAAGAGGCCAATAAAGCTTAGTGAAATAAAACGTTACATCAGAGGTGTCCGCTAGCATGTAAAACTGATGCTAATGGTCATTCATCTAGTTCTGTGTTTATGAAGCGCTAAAGTGGCCTCTCTACCTGCCAAAGTGGGGCTCGTCGGAGCTTCTAACGTCTGAAAGGACGAATAGCACATGCATGTAGTTGTCCTTTTAATGGAGCACTTAAGATCCACTCTTATAAGGTGACAAATTCTCACCTTCGCCTAAAATGAACACCCTTTGCTGTCAGCATTTTAGCATATGGCTAACTCGGGATAAGGTGGAATCAGATCAAAATTAACATTTTACTCCACTGCAGCTCTGGCCTAACATTTGAAATATAGCAGATGTCTTTTAGCCTGTGTGTCCTGTGTGTTACCTTGTCTGTTTTGTCATGAATTGATCTAAATGTCATATTATAATGTGACACATGCTAACGCTGGGGTGTCGTCAGGCCTGGGCGTCCGAGGCTACAACCCTGAATGTTTTATGAATAGCCCTGGATTTCAAATAGACCCAGATCCATTCTTGTGTCATTTTGATTGTTCTAATGCTTACAGATTGGCGAATCTAACAAAATGATCACGCATCTACCCCCAAAATCCTCCAACCAACAAAAACTGGGTATAAGCCTCTAATATTCCAAGACTTAATGATGCCTCTGTGCAAAGGCGGACTGGGACCAAAAAACGGCCCTGGACTTTCTTCCAAATAGGCCCACCAGCTGGACATGTAGAAACACTAGCAGGGTCCTCCTGATATCGCTCACCAAGTAACATCACAAAACCAGTGGTGATGATCGGGGCTGTGTTTATGAAAGTAACCTAAGCCTTCAAATACAAATACAACAGCTATATACCAACCTCCACAATAGAAAGACCCACTCTTTTCTGTTGGCTTTTCCCTATGGATTTAATGCCTGATAAATTATTGTATTAGCGCCCTCTGCTGGTGTTAGCTGATTTTTCAGTTAAAGAGAAAGGCAGCCCGACGGCCGTTCTGGACTTTTCCACTCACAGATTACCAGTCCGCCCCTGACCATTGTTCTTTACATGCTATGTCCAAATGCAATGCCAGTGAAACAATAAGGCACTTTGTTGACTTAAAGTGCTATCCTTGCTAATAAATTCCTGGTTCCTAGAAGTGAAGTGAAGTTACCGTTTGTCATATGTGAACACAACAAAGCACACCGTGTCGTACACAGTTCTTTCTCTGCATTTAACCCATTCATCAAATGAAGCAGCGGGCAGTCAGTAACACAGCGCCCGGGGAACCTCAGTGGTGCCACTAGCAGTCCTGGGATTTAAACCCACAACCTTCTGATCGTAGGGGCAACGCCCTAAGCACTAGGCTACCAGCTGCCCTAAATGCTATAGTTATGACTATGCAAGTTTATTCTAGTGTAGGAAGGTGGGTAACACTGCTTCCTTCCACACCGCAAACTGGGGTTCAATTCCACACCATGCAACCCCAACGAGAGTCCTTGGACAAGACTCCAAACACATTTGTCTACATCTATAACCTGTGAGTTGCCCTGGATAAAAGCATCCACCAAATCTATGAGTGTATGTACATAGATCTAAACGTACATGGGAATGAAAGGTTTTCCACGGATTTTCCGAGGGAGGTGTCAGGCCACCATGCTGAATGATTTTTCTCTTTTGGGTTACACGTGTAGCTGTGTGCACTAGCTTAATATTTTCAAGGCATTTTGATTCATACATCATAAACTTTGCCAGGGCATCCTGGCGAACCGCCACTAAGAATTTATACATCCCTATAAAAAGTCTGACACATGAAATAGCACATCACATAAAAAGTAAGGAACAATTTTAGATGCAGCTTTTTCTTCCCTCACCTCCAACCTGACAGAAGTAGGGGTTTCCCCTGGGCCCTACCACCCAGGTCTTCAAAATCACTCAGCACCTTTTATGATTACAAAAGGGGGATCTCATGAGGTGAAACACAAAATAAGAGCGCAGGGGTGGGGGGGGGGAGAAGCCTACTTCAATGAATAAGTTATGAGCACTTGTCTTGAAGTGACAAGCATTATGATGCATAAGTTCTGCTGCTTTGAGAGTCCCTGTCCACGCTCAAGGTGTGTTTCGCAAGTCTGCACAGACAGACAGGTAGACAGCAGACAATGGTCAGAGTGTGTTTTCTGAAGCCTGTGCAAAACGCGCTAGAGAGGAAGATAAACAAAAAAGCTTGAGATGCAATTGCTCCGCCCACATTCCAAGCTCCGCCCACAAATTCTGTTGGACAAGCTATTTAGAACATTAGCAAAACATTGAATCCTAATGAAAACTTGCAGCATAAAATAAGCACATTATTCATATTGGACTGCTACAGTGTTTGTCTGAAGTTGCTTTAGTTGCTTTAGTATTGATGTTACACGACAAAAAACACCCTGATCCATCCTAACATGCTCACGTTCGCTTGATCGTGACCTGACAAATCATTAGAAATTTTCTGTAATGTACATAAAAATGTATATAATGACAATTTATGATGCTGCTAATCACTGCTTTCTATTTTAGCAGATGTAAAAACATTTTTAAAATCTAACATGTTACATAACAATAGTACAAGTGTCACCTGTTCTCTAAGGCCTTTGGACCTTGACTTAATAATTTATGTAAAGCAACCTTGGGTTTCTTGAAAGAGCCCATATAATAAAAGTTATTATTATTATATTTCTTAAGAGAATATTTGGCCAGATTCTGAACGAGAGTGTGACAGCAGGTCAACATCAAATTCCTAACCTGCCACTGACCCTAAGACAACTTTGTAATTGCCATACATGTGAGCTGAAGTACTACAATTGGAGAAGAATCCAATTCAGAAAAGAAGATGCGCTGTGTAATGCTTAATGCTCGGTCTACACTGTGTGATTTATGCCCAGCGTTTCTGTATATTGCATTTTGAACTTTTACTTTAAATTTTCTATTGTTCTTGTTTGATTCTGATTTTGGCCTGCCTGAAAGGGCTGTGGCAATTTCTTTGGTCGCAGCTCCTAAACGGTGGTCTTATGTCGTCATATGAGAGAGGATCAAAGACGGCCGTTGTCACGGTGACCTAAGACCACCCATGATTATTTTCTGACAATGTCTCGCAGCGTGTGTGCTTCTACAATCTATGTCTAGCAGAAATGATACGAAATTACGAATTTATAATCGTGATATAGTGCTTTACAGTGAACTCTACAGTTACTGTCTGGAACAAAAACACAACAGACTGAAAGAGAAATCCCTATCTGAGCTGGTACACTGCAAAATGTGTGTGATTTGTGCCAGCACATGCTGTGGTCTTGGCTTTGGCACCTGAGGGAAAGAACTCCCGCATTTTGCTCTCAGGGCTTGAAGGTTTCACCGCACAGGCACGCCTGGGAAAATTCACTCAACCTCAGCTGACACCATCACAAACAAAACAAGGCCACGGCCTCTGCTGCGACTTCCTCTACTGCTTTCGCTGTTTACTTTCGGTCTAAACAACTCAGTGCTACTTTACACAGGCAGAGCTGAGATACAGCCAGGTCCACTGTCTGCCAAACCACAGATACTATCATAGTTAAGGTAGCCGGACTGGAAAACAGTCACTTTGGAGTGCATATGTGTGGTTTAATACCACTATTAAGGGATTTGTGTGCTGTAGACGAAAGTGGTGCTGATAGAAATAAACACTGTGCGTCACAGCACTTTGCATTCGTCTTCAATCTACTTAGTCCAACAAGCAAAGCTGATCATTTTTAAAGTACACTTTAAAATGTGATTAAATATGGTACAAGCTATATAGGACAATTAGCACCACTTTACTAAAAGGACACCCCAATAAATGGGCTTATAATTGGTTTTAAATGAGTTTATTAATGAGTGAGCTATTGCTTGCCAAATAGTGAGTCCACATACATCTCCTCTGTAAAATTCAGATCTTACATTCTTCTCCAGGGCGGTTACTGATCTTACGGTCTCCTCCACGTCACTGTTGTCCTTTTCATTTTTGTGTTAAAACTGCTTGTTAATGATTTTTGAAATGACCTATTTTTGAGCAAACCACTCGTAAAGCTTTTGAGGGTCTGATTGTAATAAGTGTTACTGAACAATGTACTGTGTTTTGACTCATATTTTGATTCATAATATAATGTGTATATAAAATATACAGTATAATGTATTGGGACTGATATTTTGATAGAATAGAATAAATGATGCCCTGAATTTACAAAGGTTTTTTTTTACAAAATATTTTTGGCAGCAGTGTGTTACTAAACATTTTTTATGTCAATATACTGAGGGGCATTTTGAGCAAATAGCAATATTGAAGATTGAATATTAGAACTGCAGCTTGTTGTTACACACAGGTGAATGTTCTTGGAAGTGATGCCAAAGAGCAGCGGTTCTCAAGTCATTCCTTTGGAACCCCAGGCGGTCCAGACGTTTTGCATTGCACCATGTACTTTTATGCAACCCATGTGTTTTTAAAAGTAATTGAAAGGGCTTTTTGCATGATCCCATAGAAAAAAAAAACATTTTTGGGATCCCAAAAGAACCTTTTAGTAGATGGTTCTTAAAAGAATTTTAGTAGATGCATCTGTGAGGAACTTGAATAAAGTTTAAAGAACACACATACACACACACACACACACACACACACACACACATGTATATACAGCTCTGGAAAAATGCAAAAATGTTCAGTTTCTCAGGTTTAATCTTTTATAGATATTGAACGGAACAGCTTTGCCTGTATTGCTTACAATATCCAAATAAAAATATTGTTCTTTAAAGCATTATTTTTAAAGGAAATGACAAAATATCAAAATAAGAGAAATGATGCAGCGTTTACAGAACTTAAATAATTCAAAGAAAACAAATCTCTTGTTCACTCTTAAACAAAATGGCAATAATTACCTTTGAGGAACTTCTAGTAGTGTCCAATTGGTCTCACTGTGAGAGGAGAGTATATATATATGTATAGAGAGAGAGAGAGAGGACAGAAAAATCCTTTGAGAACATCTTGAGAACTTTTCAGCAGACGCTTCTCAAGGAAGTGCTTGTAAATGACATGTACCAGTGTAAAGAACTTTTACTGAAGGTCTATAAAGGTTCTATTGAACCATTTCTCCAAGAAACCTCGTCAAACCAGGACCCGTTTAGGAACCTTTACTGACAGGAATACATCTGATTGCATGAAGATCTCAAAAAAAATCTATTATATTCACCTTGAAGGAAGCATCACTCATCTCTCCGTCTCTGACTGAGTGTGTGTGTGTGTGTGTGTGTGTGTGTGTGTGTGTGAGAGAGAGAGCGCCTGTAACAGGGCTGTAAATAGATAACTGAGGCTGCACTTATCAAAGATCTGTCTCTCTCTCTCTCTCTCTCTCTTTCTCTCTCTCAGGAGATGCAATCTACACACCTGCCACTCAAACCTTGGGCTGCTGCACACTCTCCCTCCTTCTCTCCTTCCTTCCTGTCTTCCCTCCCTCCATCCACAGGAATATTTAATATGTTCGGTGCAGGATTTTGCATTGATTAAGTGTCATTCGTCTCTGAGCCACCAGCAGAGTATCATTTTCTACCTTCTGCTACAGCTGCCTATCCTCTCTCTCTCTCTCTCTTTCTCTCTCGGTCAGGGTTTGGAAATAGAGACGTAGACTTGCAGGCTCGGGTTGGTTAAACACAGTGATTATAAATGTCCTGAGTAATGAAAGGCTAGAAACTCTGAAATGTGAGTGTGAAGACCCTCCGGGCAGAACAAAAAAAGTGGAGCAGTAAATGAGGGAGTATCGTTCCAAAGCAGAACCTGAGTCTGAACTCAACACACAGTTTTGCACTGAAACTGAAAATTGATCATATCAAGCATTCGGGCACTGAAATAAGACAATGTTTGCTGCAGTTTTAAGTCAAATCTAACAGTTATAACCCATAGTACATTAGTAAAATCTGATTTAAACGAATTAAAATGGTCGGCCGCCCTCCGGACCTCTCCCACTTGTGGGCGGAGACTTCCCTGAAAGTTTTCCTGGGTTCAAAGATCTTGTGTTTTTTCTTCCATTTGTTCCTAAAACATAAAATAAATATGTTCATTTTTGTTCTTTATGTTCATTTGCATGTAACGCTGTTTTTACATGGTTTTTGTTATTACACGTGGCACAGGAACACCAATCAAAGCTCAGCATGACATCCGACACCTCGAGCATCAACACAAACCAGGGGAACTTCCATATAAGGAGCTGTTTGATCGTATGATGACCATTTAACATTTGTTGTGCTTCTAGCACGGATCCATGCTGCTCGTGTCCTGAGAGTGAAAACCTTTTTAAGAGCTCAGCACACTCAATATATATTACTTAAGCAATATTCTGTTCAGTGTGTTTGACTTTATCGGTTGGTGGGCAGTTTCTGCAGACTGTTCTCTACGTTCTCTATATTTCTCAACATGTAACTCTTGATTACAGGTTGATTAGGAACATTCCAACCTTTTTTTGCCTCTGCCCTTTAAATTGTGTATCAGGTGATACTGAGTACAATCTGCTGTTTTTTCAAAGGGAGGACTGGAATGATGAGCAATTCTGGAAAACTGATACATTGGGACAAAATGGTCTATAAGTACACATGTTTTATTATAATAATAATAATAATAATAATAATAATAATAATAATAATAATAATAATAACAACAACAACAACTAAAAGGTGAGGTGTGATTGCATGGTTGCTATAAAACCAGTGTTTGAAAACACTCAAACGTTGGCTTTAGGACCAAAATAAAGTTTTTAAAAATATAAATTGTACCTCATGGTGGCGCAGTGGGTAGCACTGTTGCCTTAAACCTCCACTGTTGAGGGTCTGAATCCGGGTCCTGGTTGTGTGTGTGGAGTTTGCATGCTCTCCTCGTGGTGGTGTGTGTGTCCTCCAGGGTCTCCGGGTTTCTCCCACAGTCCAAAGACATGCGTGTCAGGTGAACTGGGGATTCTAAATTGACTGTGTGAGTGTGTGAGTGTGTGTGTGTGTGTGTGCCCTGTGGTGGGCTGGTGCTGTGCCCAGGGTGAGTCCCTACCTTACGCCCAGGAGAGGCTCTGGGCACCCACGACCCTAGTAAGAATTAAGCGGTTACAGAAAATGAATGAAAATAAAAATTGATCACAGCATGGTGTTGAATCAATGCCTCCCTTGACTCTCTTTATTCAGCCCACTATGTTTTACCATTAAACCACCAGAGGTGGGGGCTTTAACTCACTGTCTCCTACCAAGCCTGCAATCACACTAATAATTTTTAGTTAAAGAGCTTCTTTCTCAAACTCAAGGTTGCTTGACAAATAGTTGAGATCTAGAACTAGAATAAGCGTTTAACAGACAGTAGTAGAAAAACCATGAAAAAGTCCAAAGTAGCAGGAATTAATGGACAGAAACAAAATCAGTAGTTCAGAGAAGAGGCACTGAGAGAAAAGCTAAGTTTTAATTGGGTTTTGAAAGAAGCAAGAGAGGAAATATTGTGAGGGATGAAGCCACAGCACTAAAAGATCTACCAACCATTGAAGATAAGTGAACCAGTACCAAACAAATGTAAAAAAAAAAATGTGTAGGAGTATATGAGAGAAACAATTCAGTGAAATAATGGAGAGCAGAACCATGGAGAGCTTTAAATGTAACAAGAAGAAGCTAAAACTGAATACGGTAAGATATGGGAAGGCAAGTTTGTGGAGAAGTTGCAGGAGAGAGTGTTCAGGTACTGACATTAAAACCAAAGATATTTTGTAGATGCATATTCAGTAGTTTTAGGGCAGTATGTGCCAGCAGGGGGCGACCAAGTGTGAGTTTTAAAGACCAAAAACTTAAAAGCAAGTTCTGAAAACGCCCTTCATACAAGAGTTTTTGGTTTCTAATTAGTTTGTTCACTCTTTTATGGATCAGCGTCTGAAGCTCCAAGCTCCAAGCTGAAGCTCCTGGGAGGTGGTGGATCTACTTGTGATGTTTGTTGGACTTTCACAGCAGTTTCCCGACAGTAACTAAATAAAAAGAGTTATCACATGACACATATATTTTTTTTCTTCCCTTCGTCTTCTCTGTTTGAAAAAAAAATGAGATTCTTAATGTGAAAGACGGGAAAGGGAAAAACGGGCCTGCGGTGAAAAGATCACACAACGGCTAAGCATTAAACTATAATTTAGCACAAAAAATACTGTTTCTGACGCCGCTTCCTCGATGCGGCAGCACTTCACGGTGAATCATTCACACCGGCGAATTTGTGCCATGTGTGTAAATGAAGTAAAACCAGGACTGGAGTTTGCATACGGCAGATACTCACACATTCGAAGCAGAAAAAAAATGGACACGTTCTGAATTCAGTTTCATAGTTGATATCAATGACTATAAAAAATACATCTGAATACATTTTTCTGTTTATGTAAGATTAACTGGTACACAGTAGTAAAGACTGATGTGAAACAATCATAGAACTTCAATATAGAGTAATAGATTACTTCAATATAGAGTACTGTGCAGGCTATGAGTCACTACTAATTTCTTTCTATTTTGCTTTAAATCTGCTGGTAAAAAAAGACTACAGGGCGTCCTTGGGTTATGACAGTCTCGACATATGACATTTCGAGTTTACAGCGCTCTCTCCCATTAAAACTCACAATCGAGACGTGAGTGTTTTGGTGTACGGACCTCGTGAACGAACTAGCTTGGTTGCGTGTGATGGAACAATAGACAGTAACGTGGCGTATGGGTGTGGGTGGCGTCCCCCAGTTCAGTACAGTGAACAAGTACAGTATATTTATGTCCTTTTCCTTTTTCTGTGGCTTAGTTGTGTTTTTATGTTCTAAATTATGATTTTACACCTGTGTTAGGACAGATAGGTCACTTAGGCTAGGGTGTGTTTCGACGTACGGCAAAATTCGGGTTACGTCGCTGTTGTAGGAACAGATCAGTGTCGGAACTCTGTATTTTTTGCCTGTCAAACTGTCTTGACTGTTTATTAGCTGAATTTCACATATCGGGAGGAAGAAATTAAACGTAAACTAACGTTTATTTGTTTCTTAATTTGTTTTTTCAAAGCCTGTCATTTCACTTGGGGTGAAACCTCTCAACCTCAGAAAAAGCCATGTTTTTTCCTCTCTGCTGCAGTTGTGCGTGTGGTGATGCTGGAGTGGACGCAGTTCTGCTGTGGTCAGCACCCTGGCAGCGGCAGAACACTCACCTTTCCTTCATTACAAGAGAAGAAAGAATGCGGTCCAGCCAAGTGCTCACCTCTTTAAACCACTGCGAGAAGTATTGAGCCAATACTTCCAGCCCGACTGAAAATGAGAGCCTTTGAACTTCCTTCAGGAAGCCTGGAGAACTGTTACTCAAGACTGGATCTTTGGAAGCGAAATATGAAGAAATGATGTACCACAGCAAGTGACAAAAAAACAGACCATAGGACATCATATCTGGAACTTGAATCCGGACTTTTGTAATTGATTAGCAGGTATCACAGATCAGTTACAGCAACAGAAATTAAGTCTGGAAATGTGATTCAAAGACTAAACTGAATCGTAACTGTATCTGCTCACAGCAAAGTATCAAACTGGCACCTCAACACGCTCCCCCTGACTAAAAAAGTGTATACACGTGCAATCCTAAAGAATGTTAAAGAATGATATTAAAGAATGTTTTAATATTGGAATTCTATCAAAATGGGCTCAGACGAGAAGTGGCGCCAAATTCCAGCTATAAAAAGAATAGTAATAAAAACAATAAGAACAACAATCACGTGATTGCTTGGACAATCATACTAATCTGGGTACATCCTACATAAGCAACGAGGGCTTTTTCAAGTTTTGGGTTTATTTTACAGAACTAATCCAATCTGTATGGTATATAATCGGAAGTCTTTATAATCAGAAGTCTTGAAACCCATAAAATATTGACAAATCAAACCAAATCTTGACCTCAGAATCCATCTGACTATCTCTAATGAGGGTGGTGGGGTATGTGGGGGGTGGCAAGGGAGTTGGGGTGCCAGAGCCTATCCCAGCAGTCATAGGCTGAAAGGTGGAGAAACACTCTGAGCAGGTCACCAGTCCGTCATGTAACCTCAGAATCGATAACTGTATTGACCATGTGTACTGTTGTACAGTAATCCCTCGCTTTTCGCGGGGGTTAGGTTCTAAGAGCACCCGCGTGTAGTGGAAAACCCGCCTTGTTGTGTTTTGATTAAAAAAATGCCTAAAAATGCCTATTTTTATAGTGTAAACCCTAAATATGCCCCCAAATATGCCCCCAGAACACTCTAATTTCATTTTAACCTCAGTTTAATGCATTACACTTAAAGAAAATGTAAAGGTAAACCCCTATTCGCCTCTTTTCAAGGTAAACTAGTCTTTTAATTTAAATTCCCCGCCGACATATGCAACTTGAAAGGTTGCGTAACAAAAGTATTGGGACACCCGGTTTTCGGAGAATAAAACCTGATCTACTCGGGCTAAAAATACAAATGAGGGCTCG
>JBBPCY010000082.1:2050224-2067035 GCA_037974405.1 Brachyalestes nurse
AAGTCCTGAACCAGTGAAGAACCAGGAGCAGATGATTCCAGATGATCAGGCAGTGATCAGTATACTGGTGGTGCTGACTCAGTAATCAGTAATCTATGAAGTAACCTGTATCTATCACACATCTCCCTGCACCCAGACTACAATTTCTAATGCATTTATAATTACAGCCTGGTCTAATAGCCTATCAGCAGCTTTACTGTGGATTTGGTCGAAGCCGCGTTTTCGTGCTGATAACAGGCTTGTTTTCTCTAAGTGGATTCCTGTAGTGGTGTCTGTGTTCGGTGAGACAGAAGAGGCTGTGAGTGTGAGTGTGTGTGTGTGTGTTGTTTTTGAAACGTGCACTAAATAAGAAAACGCTATCGGTTACTCTATGAATATGGATGCCGTCGCCATACAGGCTAAAGTGGGTGTTGCTGGTCAAGTTGGGCTCGGGTTGTTGATTAATGTATATTTTTAGGTCAGGCGGTGCGGGTTCTCATTACGGGTTGGGGGGGGTTTCAAAATCCTGTGTGTATCACTAGTGCCTCTGGTACTGGTTTTAGCCTCTGAAATATTGCCTGAACAGCTCATTTTCGTTGAATTTGCAGTTTCCTGTTGTTGCTAGTGCTGTTGGTTCTGCTCTCCTCATCTGCTTGACATTAATGGGAGAAAGATAGCTGTTTTCATTCTGTATTTCAGATATAAAAAATGATTCATTAAATCCTACACATCACGTCTTACTAAGACTTTTGAAAGACTTTTGAAAGACTTTATTAACAGAATAACAAATTAAATGGCTTTTAAGACTTTATAAGGATCTGCAGGAGTTTTCTGGAACATTGCGATGAGAGTTTGATTGCAATTATCCATAGAAGCATTACTGAGGTACTATTATTAGTTCTGGATCACAAACAGTACCCCAAATCATCCCAAAGGTACTGAATGGAGCTCCATCCTTCCTTTTCACCCCTATCTCCAATGCTTGGCATTGATCAGCATTTTTCTCCGCAGATTATACAAACAATTGCAAATAAACACCTGCATCAAAACAGGGGCACCTTGAAGTGGCTCAATTACTGATGTAATGAAGTGTCTACATACTTTTGGACATGTATCTGTATGACTTATTAAAACCTCATGTTTTTTTCTTATTCTTTTCCCAATTTATGCTTGTGTATTCCTTACATGACTTACACAATTGTGTGAACATTTATGAATACATTTTCCTTCTCTTGTACTACTTTACAATAAGACCACCCATATAAAAGGTTTATAACCCATTAAGCTGTTATAAACAAATTACAACAGTTGTCATACGCTGATGCAGGCTCAGTATTTGCCAAAATCTCAGATCTCTTGTCTCTTTCTCAGGCGGAAAGTTAATCTTCATTCATCAGGGATTTTTTAACACGTTGCTACCATTAAAACACCAGATCTTCCAAATGGTGAACATACATTAAAGTATGACTAGTGTTATAACTTGTTTATAATTGCTTATTAATTACTTATAAACCCTTTATAGGGGGAGTCTTAGTGTAAAGGGGTACACTTTCTCCTATTAAACTAGATAAATTGTCAAAATGTTGTGAAATACTGTATATGTGAGTTCAACAACAGGACCATGTTCACAAATAAGCCTAAAATTAGTATATATTTTTTAATTTTATAATCATGTATGAATGTCGTACACGTATTTGTGTCTCTCTTGACTTACCCCATATCAGGTCCGATGAGAGAGTGCCTGCGTAGCATAGCTCTGGCCTGAGCGTTGGTCAGGTTCCCCGCCGGTTCTCCGTTGATGGCCAGTATAAGATCTCCAACCCCTAAACGCCCATCTCTACTAATGGAACCTCCATGAATGATACTACGGATCAGCATCCCCACACCGTCCTTCACCGCACTGACAGTCATACCTGCAACAGAGAAAACAGGTATCTGGAGTAACACGGATCAGTGTGTAATATATGTGGAACCCATAAAACAAGTTAAGGACAGCTCAGATCAAAATCGTGCAGTACTCTGTCTGAATGACTTATTAAAAGCTCAGCTGCGCTGAACATCTGCTCATAGTCTTCCACTGTAAATGTGTTTTGAGTCATTTTCTATTCATTTCTTTAGTATTATTTATAGTGGACTTTATGTTACAGATGATGCAGATGAAAATTCCTTTAAATAACTTCTAACCTGTCCTGTCATGTATGTAACAAAGGTTAAGGCTAATGGGACTTTATACAAACCAAACAGATTGATAATACTGTATCTACAGTCCCATTAAACTGCACATTCAATCACATTTTATTTAAAAACTCAATGTTTCCATTTTGCTGGTGTACATATATATATATTTATATATATATAGGAGGCAGTACAACATCTGATATTTTGTACAAAAATGACAAACCTAAACTTGAGTTGCCCTTGACAACAGTGATGGTCCTCTCGAAATTGCTCCCCGGAGTCATCCCGGGTTGATCGGGCTCTTCTGCGGTTTCGACCGCGGGGAAATCCTCTTCCTGTGAGCGGACGCCGTTTTGCACGACGGCGCCAAATCACAGCAGCATAAACAGAAACAAGCATTACCACTCAAGGCAAGGACACACGGTCTGGAAAGAGCTGAAAACAACCTGCAAGGCTCTAGAGTGCTGCTTTGTGTCCACAGTTTCTAATGGGATAAGAAGGGAGAGGAGAGGATGGGGTGTTCAGAATTAATGCACGCCTCTGGGACTGGGAGCCTGGGACGCTGGGAGAATTGGAAAGATTTGCCCTCCGTTTCAATACTGTTTCTAACATGTCCTTGTCATTGTCACTTAATGGAATAGATCAGTCAATGCAGTTACAAAAAATATAACTGTATAAAATTTTTGCTACTGTCCAGAGAACACAAAGAAAGGCGTCTTGGGATGGTGAAACACCGCTGTACTCAGAGGCGGGAGGTTTGAAAGTAGCCAATCCGAGAGCGTTATTTATTTCTCCTTGCTGCTGATTGGCTGCTGCCATGTGACGCACCTCTGCATCATCAGTTTCCCCCTGTATTTTTATCACTACAAATTAAATGAATTTATTTCTGTATTTACCTGCTTATACCAAAGAAAACACGCTGCATGAGTTACAGTCCAGTCTATACAGGAGTAACATCAGTATTTACACTCTAGCACTGCAGGAGTTCAGTGTAAACTGTACAGTGTTTTTTGGGAGCATATTTGGAGGCATATTTAGGGTTTACACTATAAAAATAGGCATTTTTAGGCTTTTTTTTTTTAACCACATCACAGTTTCGAAGTTTTCCACAATTTCGGGGGTTACTACCCAATGACTAATTTAACAGCAAGAAATTGAGACTAGTGCCTTCAGTTTCAGACACAGCCGCTTTCTTCCATGTTGTGAGGTGTAGTCTAGTAGGACGTGTTAAAAACACTAATGAAACGTTTCCCTGTTTGTCTTTACATTTGTTTAGGCTTCCACTGTAAATGAAAAATGTCTAAGAACAACCAAATAACTTAAGTGAAATTTGAAAAATCCACTGCTCTTATCATGCTTCTCCTCTCTCCTGAAAATATAAAAGGAATTTCATGCTCCTAGATAACGCAGAACTCTTTACCTCCTCTTGAGGATCCCCACTGTAAATGCTTTTCGGAACTCGAAGCTCAGGCAGGACTGGACCCGCCTCTGAATAAAACGCTTTTATGAGCTCCTCCTCTTTAGAGACAGAGGCGGGGCTATCTCTAGATATTCCAACTGTGGACATCAACACGTCCATCGGTTCCATTTCGTCTAAGCCCAGGTCCGCGATCAGATCCGAGTGGGCGGAGCCAAGTCTTAAAGCCCCTCCCTCGTGCCTCATGGAGGGCACCTCCTCTTCCTCGGGAGAAAATGGTTGAGTTTCATCAGGGATTCCGGACGTCAAGAAGGGGTACTCCATGAAAGAATCCAGGCAAGTGTTCCTCTAGGTAAGACAAACATGGCCACATCCGCTTCGTATTACACCAGAACAGTTTTCACCACGACATGTATCTTGATACGGTACTGTGCAAAAGTCTTAGCCTCCTGTGCAAACTGTTTAACATAACCAGGTTTTTAAATAAATAAATGTTCTCAGGGGTCAAAGACTTTTGCACAGTACTGTGCATTTTCTGAGGCTTAAAAACAAACTGTTCCAGAAAAGCATTGGTGCCTATTTCTCAAATTTACACAAATTTCCATTTATCCCAGAGGTAGTTTGTGTGTTTCTATAGTTTAATGCAGGAACAATGAGGCTAAGGGCCTCACTAGAAGTTAATAGTCACCCAACTCTTTTTTTGGAAATAAATTCTAAAAAATTCTCTCAACCTGCTCAAACCACATCCAGCTCTTCCGAGATTTGTCCACGTTCTGTAGCAT
Source organism: Brachyalestes nurse (assembly GCA_037974405.1). Classification (NCBI taxonomy): domain Eukaryota; kingdom Metazoa; phylum Chordata; class Actinopteri; order Characiformes; family Alestidae; genus Brachyalestes; species Brachyalestes nurse. The sequence continues at coordinate 2,054,581 of JBBPCY010000082.1, forward strand.
GTAGTCAGTCAAACAAAGTCCCAAATCATGAGGCCTCGTCCACATGGGCGTTTGAATCTTGGATAAATGAACGCACTGTGCTTTTCCAGAACGTCAAACGAACGCCATGTAAACGCAATAGTGTCATTTTCTTTGTTTCGTCGGGTTTGACACCAAGAAAACGTTGCATGCAGCGTTTATTTGACGCAAGCTGAACGCACAGCCGACCGAACGCAGGTGCTGAGCGCCCTTGTGGACGCATTGATTTGCTCCAATGAGCAGAAAAACAGTCGGCGCTCAGTCCACGCTCACCTGACGCCACGAACGCCAGAACAACTCCCGATTCAAACGTCTCTGTGGACAAGGCCTAAGTAACTTTGTGCAAGTTGAGCGGGGTTTGGGTGACACTGACTCGCTACATGAGCCATGTAGGCTTCACTGCCACGCTGGTTGTTGTTTACAGGCTTAATTGGTCTAAATCTGTCTTTTATATGACCTATGTTGAGCTATTTATCAAGATAGCGCTAACACATCATCATGTTGCCCACCCTCTGCCACGTCCCAAACTTTATGACCGCAATTACAATCTCCCGATCAGTACCAATCAGAGCGCGAGTTTTGTTCACAGAACTACGGAGGATGAATGACAATAATATTCACACGGACCAGATCCTCCCTAATTCGCGACTGCGGCTGGGCTTCAACGCTTCATCTCTCTGAACGACTTCAGGGCAGAATCAGCGCCGAAGGCGAAGAGCAACGGCACCCGCTAGTATCAATAAAAACTCAAATAAAATCAGAGCCGATGGGCCTTGCTGCAATACAGCCCCCAAAAGATGACGCGGAGAGACATTATACAGAAGAAGCTGAAGTGCTTCCTCTGAGGGGGCGGTGGGAATGGGCTACTTTAGCTAATGACACTCAGAGGGGCATTAGAGATGTTTGGGTGGGAGAAGGCTAATTTGTAGAAGGAATTGGAGGGGAGGTTGCTGATATACAGGCTGGACTGCGGTACAGGGGACAAGTGGGTGGCACAGAATGAATAAGCCATGAGTCTATAGGGAGAATGTACAGCCTACTGCTTCACAAATACAGACACTGAAAACCAGCCGAACAAATTAGCAGCTTGATTACTTCCAAAACATTAAGTGTGTTATAGTGGTTCATAGTGGTTTTACATAATGGGGATATTTAAAGTGGTAGGCCTGAATGTTGTTGACCAGTTGTGAGATATTACGTATCTTTTCAGGGTCAAATCTGAGCACCAACTAAAGAAGCAAAATTTTGATGCCTAACAAGTTCTGGCTGATGGACTACTTTTGTGGTAAGAAGAAAACTATAATTAGTGTGACGGCTTTCTTCTTAAGTTTTATTATTCTTCGTTTTATTATTATTATTGTTCTTTTTTAAACGAAATAAGCCACTGATCCTTGTCCAAAAACTGAAATTTTGGCAACACTAAAACGTTCAGTAACATCCGGAGTATTGCACATGTACAGCCTTTTGACCGGTTGATCAAGGGCTGAGTACTGATCGTTTAAAGATTCAATTTTAGCGGTCGAGCCGCCTCCATAATGTACAGGGAGAGAGAGGAGGGGTAAACATTGTGATGTCAGGCGACAAATCAGTCACTTTGCTCCGGTTAGTTATAAAAAGAGGGACGTGTGTCATAGTTTGTTGTGGTTTTTAAGCTGCTGGCCAGCTCAGTTCACTGATTTGAGGATGTTTCTGAACTTTTCTGGGTTCATATTGAGCCTGAAGGACACTAAAGGGCAGTAATGTGCCTGCAGGTTTTGTGCTCAGTGGAGTTTTTTCGCTCTCTGCAGCCACAGACATACTTCCCAAAACTACCCTAACTCTAAATGATCAACTTTTGTAACCCAAGCAAAGGGTAAAAGTAAAAAGTGTCTTCATACTGAACCGACTTTAATCTAGATGGTGGTTACAGCAGCTATGTTAAGTCTGATTGACTGTAAATACCTGGGGCGTGGAGGCCTGCATGGTCATCTGATAGGTCAGGTCGGCGCTGCAGGTGCTTCCATGAAGGGCGATCATGGACGCCTGAAAGGTGTCGTCTTCCCCGTGGCCGTACTGACGATCGAACGCCTTCTCGTCCGACAAGTCGGCATCACTAGAGTCAATCTGGAATCAGTCGTGTCAATCAGATCTGACTCATTCCAAGACTCAATACAATCTTATGGGGGTTTTCCACTGACTGGTACCAGCTTGGTTCAGTTCAGTTCGGTTCTACTCTCTTTTGGATCTACAGTTTTCCTCTACAACTGGTTGCTATAGTGATCAAACATTCTGAGAAGCAGCACGAGCGGGGCACTCTAATCGGAGGTAAACAACATCATTACAAACAGGCATCGTTACAATCGATAGCATGGATGAAATCAAAGGGATTTCATTTCTTATCCTTGGTTTGTGGCTGTTTGCTGAGGCAGAGGAAGCTGTATTGTGAGGTAAAGTATTCTGAGGTAAACAATAGCAACCACCAATAATTTTAGTTATGGAAAAGCAAAAAAAGCGAGTACAGGCAAACCAAACCGAGCTGGTACCAGTCAGTGGAAAACCCATTACATACACTGTTCAAAAGGTCTGGATTTCTTTTTGGTCCTACATGGGCCTCTAATACTTTGTTTCTATATACTTTAACCCCTAGAAGTCGGAATTATCATTAGTATCAATATACATTTTTCTGAAGATACAGCTCTGGAAAAAATAAGAGACCACTGCAATTTATTTTTAAATCTGCATCTCTATGACTGTGCCCACCTTTCCATGCCAGTGTCTGTTAAATTCCTACACAAGCACCTCATTCTGCTTTATGAGGGACTGATTAGTGATCACCTGAATCACATCTTATTTAATGAGGAAAAGTATAAAAACACTGTGAGTCTCACAATGGTCTCACAATGAGACCAGTTGGATGGTAAAACACTACTAGAAGTTCCTCAAAGGTCATTATCGCCATTTTGTTTAAGAGAGAGCAAGAGATTTGTTTTCTTTGAATTATTCAAGTTCTGTAAATGCTACATCATTTCTCTTATTCTGATGTTTTGTCATTTCCTGTAAAGTGATGTTTAAAAGAACAATATATTTCTTTTAAGCAAAACTAAGGCAAAGCTGTTCAGTTCAATTCATGCACCTATAAAAGTTAAAACCTGAGAAACTGAATGTTTATGCAGTGCTGTCCGGAGCTGTACGTCATCAGCTGAGCAAAGAGACTGAAACACTTTGTCCCGCCGCTGTGTAAAGTTGTTGCTTAGTGACACTGGTTATGGTGCTACTCAGTTCCAGAACTATTCAGCTCCGGGCCCTGCAGCCTTCCCTCTAGGCGCTGACTCCTAAAGTCCCTATTAGCACTCGGGGATGCCTTCGGCGATTTATTCTGGACAGAGCTCAGGGAGAACTCTGGATACGTCAACAAGCAGGAAACTAACACAACATAATGTTACTGGATTACTTCAAATCTGATTATAGCTGTAGTAACACACTGCATTTTAAATGGAAAAAAATCATTCTTTAGCAGACCTGCCAACCTTTGGAAATGTTTTTAAGTACCACAATTTTTGAGACGCACACGCGCTTGGTGGGCGGAGCCGCAGTGCGCTAGCGGTGACGTCGGTAGATTGCGCTAACATTAGCATTAGCATAAGCTAACTCAAGTCCGAGACCAGAAAAATATTACTGTTAAAAATGACGGAAGTGTTAAGACAACTGTGTTAGACGTCTTAGGCATGATATGTTTTTGTTGATGTCTGTGGACTGTGGAAAGAAGCCACCATCAGCTCCGGCTGAGCACCGGCTCCGACACCGGCACCAGCACCGGCACCAGCTCCAGCTGCAGCGCGCCGGAAAAAGGGGAACAGTGATGAACAGCTGAGAGTAATGTGCGGATTTCTCCTCACCGCCAATCTTCTACTATCACTTTTCTCGCCCTTTTACTGCCTCCAGGGCACATGTGTGTGTGAGTGTGTGTGTGTGTGAGAGAATGTGTGTATGTGTGTGTGTGTGAGTGTGTGTGTGTGTGTGTGTGTGTGTGTGTGAGTGTGTGTGTGTATGTATGTGTGTATGTGTCTGTGTGTGTGTGAGTGTGTGTGTGTGTGTGTGTGTGTGTGTGAGAGAATGTGTGTATGTGTGTGTGTGAGAGAGAGACAGACAGACAGAGAGAGAGAGAGAGAGAGAAAGAAAGAAAGAAAGTGTTTGTTTGAGATGACCTGACTAGAGCAAAAGCATTTCTCAGGTACTGGGGGTTTGGTTTATGGCTTTGTGCTCTTAAAATATGGGTTCTTTGGATAAAGGCCAAACAAGAACAATTTTGGGAGAACTTTTCAACAGATGATTCTTGAAAGAAGCACGTTTGTTAATGAGAGTGTGAAGAACCTTTACAGAAAAACTTTACATGATGTAATTAATACCAGTACCGATTTTTTTACACCTGTCCATCCATTCTGAGCCACTTGTCCTTAACCAGGTTTGTAGAGGCTTCTGGAGCCAGTCCCAGCGCTCATAAATGAAAAGACAGGACACTGTGGATGCGTCACCAGTCCATAACAGCATTACTTTACATGATTTCCGTCAGGGCATTCGTGATGAACTGATGTGTGAAAGGAATGATCTAATACCTGTGGGACGTATGTATGGCCGCATGTCATAACAAGGTGTAAAAATAAACCTGTGTGTATGTGTGTGTTCTGATTTGTTGGGGGTGGGGTATTGTGCTGCTCTGGTGCTTGTGAGGAACTGTTCGCCGCGTGTGCTGGAGGAGCAGCATCATCCGCTGTAAGCAGCAGAGCATAACCGTAATGATCTCTTACCTGTTTCCTGTTCCTGTTGAGCGATGCCAGCTGTCACCATGTTGGTCACGACATTCACTGTCATGCAGCGGTGCCTTCAACCAAAAAAACCTCCATTCAAACCTCTGGACACAGCATCTTTGTATTAATAGTATGCATTCATACTACTTAGTATGTGTACAGGTTTCACTACCGTCATATTTTTCAGCAGAATGAAGATTTTGATTCACTGCCAAAAATTACATCATGATAAATCTAGTCTAAATAGGTAATATATTAAAGTATATTAAATGGTTAACTAATTTCTTTTTACATGTTTTAAGTAAGAAAGTTGTTTTATTACATATTCCAAAGAGTCAGGTTAATAATGGTGAATATTTCTTGTTTTGGAGAATTGCTTTTTAAAACAAGGAACACTTAAATGACTTAAAATGAACTATTTTGACTAGACGTGTGGTGCAGTGTAATTTTCTTTTCCATTCTGTGTAATATATCTAGGAGCTACTGGTGTGGTTCCAGTGAAAAATAGGGACTGCAGAGAGACCAGTTTATTAAATTAGTAAATTCAAATGAGTAATTCATTCAACTGTCTTTAATTGAAATGTCTTATTTGTTAAAATGGTGTGATGTTTGATTTGGCTGTCCTGGTAACCAGTGTGGCTGTTTTTCTTCTGGTCTCTGTTATGGAAAAAAAGAAAATAGTAAGGATAGGGCTATGTCTAGACAATAGTATTTTTTAACGCAAAAAAGAACTTATATGAGTCCTTGTGCATCACCCACACCCTCTCAACCCACACTAAAATGCTTCCAGTCTTTTCCGACTTTCTGGCTTCATGACTATTCAGTGGCTGTGACTGGATGATAACTGTTTACAGTTATGCAACATCTGAAGTGTTTCAAGCACAAATACGTTAAGTCATAATAGTATTTTTAATAAAGCTATTTTAGTAGGATTTGTCAGTGGTCCGCTGCTGGCCTGCTTGATAGTTAGTAACAGGATAAAGATTGTCAGTACTGCACTGTATGTCTGTTCTACACTGTGCTATTGGTCAGGGATTCCAAGTCATAGTCCTTGTTATTTACATGCTCTACCACACCTGATCCAGAACAGGAGGAGCTTGTTAACACCCCACTGAGCTGAATCAGGTGTGATAGAAGAGTGACAGCACAAAAATGTGCATATCTTGGGGTCTTCAGTATTGGGATGCAAGAAAATGCTGTAGAAATACTTTTTTACACTTTTCACACATTGCTTGTATACATTTAACTACAATGTTGTAAACCTGCATTGTGATTTGTTATTGTCAAATTGCCTCATACAAGAAAAAGATGACTGGTTTTATTTTTTTCCCCTAGAGAATAAGTATAATATATATTCCTTTTATAATATATATTAAATTATAATATATATTATCACTATATGTATTTTAAACTGTAAATGTAAGTTAAAGCCCTATTTTTTTAACTGTGCAGCCATAATTAAGGGCTAATGGATCAGTTTTGTTCACTCTTCAGACCTCTCGGGAATTTCACGGGAAGTGCGCTACGCTTCAACGTTGTCTTGTGTTCACACTTTCCTGTATAATGACTTTTTAACTCATTGCACACAGTGAGAATGTGCGAATGGGCTTTTAGTTAAGCATACATACCTTTATCTTGCGGCCTTGCTGATATGCTTTTAAAGCTCTATTGACTTTGGTAAAAATGCGTGGAAATTTAAATGTTCAAAATTTTGTCCGAATATTATCTACTAATAGGTTTGGTCCTCACTTTGAAGGTTTTGGAGCTGAGCTTCTGTTTTGCTATTGATTGTTGTAGCCCATATCCAAATGTCCACTCCAGAAATGGCATCCTGGTAACACCACTGGAACTGCTTATCGTCTGCTGTGAGAAGCAGCGTGTGACCGTCACAATCTCCTGTTCCTGCTGGGAAGTGCCAGCTGTTGCTCTGTTGGTCTCTACAACCTTAGCCATGTAGCGGTGACTTCACCTCACGTGTCCAGCTTGCATGCCTGAGACCCTTCAGTCAAGCCCAAACTACAACATGACACCGGAATCACATGTTTATTTGTTTGTGTGGAGATCTAGTTTGCACGCGTCTTGTTGCAAGTCGTCGAAGTATCGATTTGTCCTTTGTCCAGCCAGCAGTGGTCTGCCAATATCTTTTTTTACACATCAGATGGTGCAGTGCATGGCCTGATTTGCTTTACTTGGACATTTTGCCTTGAACCGTATAGCTCATGTGCTTCCCTCCTGTAATGCTGCCTTGTCATGAGGACTAATGGAGACTAATGGATCGATAGCCTAATACACTTTAGCCTTTATGTAACTTTAAATGCTCCTCATGGGCAAATTTGCATATTTTAATAGCATTTACCCATCTCTAGTCATAGATAAAGTGGCCTGACTTTGAGAAATTCAAAGAGTGTCACATTGTGTGTGTGTGTGTGTGTGTGTGTGTGTGTGTATTGGGAAACCATTTTGGAACAGAAGTGATTTTATTCTGTCTAGTAGATATCCCTCATTCTGTTTATTTTATTTTGTAATGATTTGTTCTTTCCCTCTCTCTTCCTCCCTCTATCTCCTTTTTTGTCATTCTCTCCAGTGACAGACGGTCCCCTCTGCTCAGTTTAGCCGATATTACACGCTCTAAAACACACTGATTCAGGCGAGAGAGAGAGAGAGAGGGAGAGAGAGAGTGATTAGCAGCTCTGAGATAGAAGACGTCGGACAGATTAAGAGTAATGGTGAGGTCTTGTGATTATTAATGTGCGCCGGTCACGTGACCCATAACTTCTTTGTCTGAGTGCTGCCAGGGTTTTTCAACACTTGACTCGTTTATCCTTGGATGTCTCTGACTGCACACACACACACACACACACACACACACACACACACAAACACACAGAGGTTTCTCTGTCTCCGACTGTCATATGAGCTCTTCGTGTTTGGATCAGTCAATAGTACAGCGCGGTCAATAACTGTGCTTGCTTCTGCACACTGCACTGACATTTGATCAAGCAACAACAGATGGCATTTCATAACAAGTCTGTTGTAACGCTAAGGCGAGACGCTGTTATACTACTCTACAGAGTGCTGCTGAAGGAACTGTCACCACTGTGTAATAGAGTTAATACCGTCCCACTGATTTCAGCTTATTACTGATTTAGAGAAATAATGTTAACATCTGCTGCTATTAAAACAGTCTTGAATACAGCTCTTCATTTTCATTTACGCACCTCCTGCCTCCCTCCAGGCTCCGCCCACTGTCGGCTGGCTCCCTCCCCTTTTTTATCAGTTCCACCTGTTTTGCATTCTGGACTCAATTACTACCATATTTACACACTTTCTGGGTTCTGTGTTATTTTGCAAAAGCTCTCAGTCGTCATTTCAGTGTCTAAATGACTGACGTTCAAATGTTTTTCTGAACCCTCGTTTACCACATTTTTAGACCATATTTGCGAACTGTAGCCAGTTTAGCATTTTTCAGTTAACAGCGTTCTCCAGAACCTTCTGAACTGATCTGGAAATATGCCATGTCACAAATGGAAGTGGATCATGGTTTCTTGTTTTCTCGAGTGCTCTCTAAAAGTAGTTTTAACATGAGTTCAAGAAGCCAGAACACATTTCCCATTGTTACATGGCATATTTCCAAATATTAGAGAGCTAGCAGAGCCTGGCCATGGTGGGAGACTTTAATATGGAGTTGCTCTCCCCTTTGCAGAGATAACGGCTTCCACTCTTATTGGAAGGCTTTCTACAAGATTTTGGAGTTTCTGTGGGAATTTGTGTCCATTCATTCTTTAAAGCGTTTATGAGGTCAGGCACCGATGTTGGATAAGAAGTCCTGGTTTGCAGTCTTCGTTCCAGTTCATCTCGAAGGTGCTGGATGGGGTTGAGGTCAGGGCTCTGTCCGGCCAGTCAAGTTGTCTTAATGGACTGGGACACAGTCATGCTGAAATAGAAGGTTCATCCCCAAACTGTATCCACAAAGTTGGGAGCATGGAGTTGTCCAGAATGTGTTGGTATGCTGAAGTGTTAAGATTGTCCTTCACTGGAAGTAAGGGGTCTAGCCCAAACCCTGAAAATATGTGTGTCCCAATACTTTTGTCCATATAGTGTAGCAATTTTAATAGATAACAGTATCTATTAAACAGTATATAAACAAGAATATTCTTGTTTATTCTCTAAGGGTAATTGCTCTATATGAGCTTCCATTACTTTAGGCTGCGGAGTAGATATTGACCTCATACACCAGATATCTTCGATCAGTTGATTACATTAGGGGGAAGAAAACATGGTACAAATGAGATTTTTTATACAAAGTTCCATTAACAAAGTCTCATCCTTCATAACCAGTCTCTTTGACTGTTACATTACACAGATGGAAGAAGATGGCAGAAGGAGCACCTGACACACTCCTAATTAATCTGACCCCTCAGGCTGAATTCGATACCGAGAGTACTGCTATACGTGCGTGTCGTGTTGTCTGTGGTGTTCTGCCCAAACTTGTTTCTTATAAGCTGAGGGCAATATAGTGTCACCGTGATGAAAGTGATAATGTCCTGTGCTTGTGTGTGTGTGTGTGTGTGCGTGCGTGCGTGCATGCGTGTGTTTGTGTGTGTGTGTGTGTGTGTGTGTCCTTGGCTCCACCTGGTGGCCACTCCCTTTAAAAAGAACGACCTGGGAGCCTTATTGGTGACTCTGCAGAAATCTAGGAAGATTTATAACCACATATTAGTAACTGTTTCTCTCCCATGTTTCTAAGTCAGACACCCTCATTTAACATTTATGAAGTGCAATTTTATAATTTTATAAGTCTAGATTATTTTGATTGTTTTTAATTATGTAGTGTTTAATTGAACTACAGTGCCTCATATTCTTTTTCTTATTATTAGTATTAGGAATAGTAGTAGTAGCATTCCATTTAAAGGCTATTTTATCTATAGGTTTTGAGGTTTTTAAGTTTCTTGTGAAGATTCCAATTTATAAGGTTTTGTTGTTTCATGTAATATATGAAGTATGCTTTATAATTGACCATTATAATTAGATTTTTATTTCATTATTATTTATCCATATAAAAATGATGTTTTTTGGAGACTTTGTGTCCAGCTACAAAAAGGACTGGTTTATAACATGAGCATGTGCCAGTTTTTTTCTGTTGTGAGGCGCTGAACCTCATCACAGTCATCACCTCATTGCTTCAGTAATGTTTTCACAGCTCATGTAGAAAATCACGTTGTTCTAATGATCTCTTGAATATGTAAAAATGTGCTGCCGACTTTAGCGAAGCTCAGCAAAGCCCTGATCCCTCGCAGTGCTGTGATCCACGGGGGGCTTATATTAATCACAGTATAATTCTGATAGATTTATCGGCATTATTTCGGGATGTGGTTTCTCTCTAGAGACGATTCAGCCTGGAAAAGCTTCAAATCTAAAAATGGGAAGTGAGGTGGGAGAAATGGAGCAGGAAAGAAGGAATGGGAAAGAGGGAGGGAGGGGGAGGGAGGGAGAGAGAGATAGACAGAGGGAGATACGCTGTGGTGACTAATCATTCCCATTTGAGATTCAGAGAGACAGAGACTCCCTGAGGCAGCACCCCCCCTGCAACACGCGTACAAATTACGCATGCCGTGTCAGGGATGTTAAAGTAAAGCATGGATCTGTACACCAGATTCAGCCATTGCAATTCCATGATGTGCTTTTACACACACACACACACACACACACACACAGACTGTTAATGTTTAAAATGCCGTCCCCTGGGTGAGTCTGCTTGGAAAGGTCACTATGTGAATAATAAAGCAGCATATTTTAATAAGCCAACTGTGCTTATTAAGCTTGAATAACAACACCATTGTTGTGCTCTCATTTTTCTGTGCTCTCTCTCTCTTTCTTTTGCCCTCTCTCACTTTTAATGCTAATTACTTCTCTCACTTTTAGTTCTAATTAAAAAGCCGATTAAACCTTCTAGTCAAGCAAGTCCCTGTCAAGCTAGTCCCTGTGGACTTAGAAAATAGGTCTAGGCTCTGTGTTTGTGTGTGTGATTGCATGTGTGTGTGTGTTTGCAGGTGTAAGGTAATGGTTTTAAAATGCTCTTTCTCCATTTCCTTATAGGAGACAAGAAGGAACTGTCATGACGACCGAAATGCAGGAAATTGCCATCACGGAAGACAAGCCTTTACTTACCGGTCAACCAGATGCCGTGAAGGTCAGTTACACACACACACACACACACACACACACACACACATAGCTGTATAACCTATGTTTCTGCTCACTGGCCTGAAAGTGTACAAAAGAAAGCACAAAAGTGGCATGTTTAGAAGCGTTATTTGAATATTGTGCTAATATAGGCATTATATTCCTTTTGCAAAAAATTTAATCTGAATATACAAGCAGACAAACATCATTATATGATTATACACTCGAAGCTGATGTCACAGCCATACATCTTGTGTTGGTGTGGCTCCTTTTCCTCCACCATAGATACTGTATCAGGGATATGGTACCTCAACACATTCTGGAGTCCATTCAGAACTAGACTTGAATACTGGATAAAATGTCCAGTGCAGTAATGCAAGACGGATGATTTTGATATTAAGAAACCAAAATGAGCTGAACATAAGTCACTGACAATAGATTTTGGTCTGAGGGATTTAAACTATAATTTTAAAATATGTTATAACAGAGGCATCCCCTGTGCATCATTCGAGAACCTTGTTTTTTGCATATTAAAAACATTGCATTTGGCTCCAGTTTCCTTAATATTGAAGAACTGCTTGTTCCAGAGATCTTTATTTCTGCACTGCCAGACGAAGAAATAAGCCCAGCTTTTTTTGGCTTAGGGATTTTTTTTACGTCACAGCAGATACTGCCATCAGAGCTTTTGTTCGCGCCATCCCTCCTCATGAAGTCACGTGGAGCTTTGGTCTCAGATCATTCGAGGGCTCAAACGATCTCATTCCTAACTAGTGCCAGGATTACTGCTTCCATATAAAGCTGTTTCTGAGCTTTATGTTCTGGGAAATAATTATTTATCCATATAAAAGGGATAGATATATGCTGCAAGGGATTGGTGGGCTACTATAGATTTTCAGTGATGTGTATAGACTCAGTCCTGGTCTGCTGCTTAGTACTTATAGAGACACCTGCTGGTGATGTGTCAAACTGCATCTGAGATGCAATAGAAACTACTCACTCAATACTTAGTTCAGGTAGAAATGTATTTGTACTGCAGCATACACAGTTCATGGGCGGACCATGGGTGAATGGTTTACAATGAAATATTTTAGTTTTATTTTAAATTCCTAGACATGTTGGATGACTTCTTTTGCTCCGTTCAGTACAAATTGAATGGTTTTCAAACAATGTAAAAACTATATAAAGTTATAAAAACTATAAAAATGCAGTCTAAACATTGCCATTTATAAATAAATATTGTGTATTTATTGTTTATCCATAACATACATCAATTATAGATATCTCATAATAGTCCAGTCGAAATTGCTCAAGATTAAATCGTGAATTTTTCCTTCTTGTCACGGTCTGGAGAGGACGCCACAGAAGTAAGTGAACAGAAGTAGATTTTAATGAAAACTCAAAACACTGGCACAGGGACCAGGCAAAAACAGGAACACAAAAACAGAGAAAACCCCAAACAGAAAACAACCC
>JBBPCY010000082.1:2077338-2087884 GCA_037974405.1 Brachyalestes nurse
GAAGAGTCAGCCTCTGCTGGAGGCTTGGCTGGGTGCACAGACTTGTCCATGTTTTTGCTAGCAGTGCTGGAGTGGAGGGTAGGCTCTCCCATTGGTGCCCCTCTGCAATACCTCTGCACCCCCAGTTTGGGAACCACTGCCCTAGAGTCACCTACCGATCCGTACAAAGCTGTGAAACCATGATCTAGAGCAGCAGCCGTCCTTTTTTTGCACCACGGACCAGTTTCATGGTCAGAGTGTTTTCAGAGCGTTTGTTTTTTACTCATGTTTGCAAGCTTGTGGGCGAAATGTTTTGATGTACGGTATCACGTGACTGAGACGAGGTTTTTTTTATTTAAATAAAAGATTCTGATGATAAAATGTTTTTTATTCTGTCCTTCTGTGCCCAGGACCAAACGGCCCGATAACGGTCTGCGGTCTAGCGATTGGGGACCTCTGATCTATAACAAACACACAACTAAGCCTCAGGAAATGAAAACTATGAGTGGGAGTGAACACTGTAAACTCGAAACGTCGCATGTGGAGACTGTTGTAATCCCGAGGACAGCTGTACAATCGTCTACGCGTTTAAAAGTTGGTTCCAAGGCACAGGTTTTACAGCACTTTGGGCTAGGACTGTAACGGTACATGTACTGGTTCTGAACCGTCTCGGTACACGGGTCCCGGTTCGGTACATGATGTCGTACGGAGAATACACGGTACGACGGAGAAGACGTGATCGGAGTAATACGGAACTAAATTTACAAGCGTGAAAAAGCACTCGCAAACGGAGCGGCCATGAAAAGAAACTCAGAGAAACTTCCCTGCACTACTACACACCTCTGAAAAACTACATATCCCAGCATGCATGGCTCCTTAAAGGAACAGGCTCTGTAACAGTTTCATATGGAAAAATTAAACAGCGACCTTTAAAACATTTAGCCATCTCACTTACTTTCTATTAGGTAAGACTAATATTAATTACTATTTCCTATTAATAACAAGATGTTTCAGTTGTTTTTTGTCATCCATACATGAAAATATAATCAAGAGTGTGTTTACTGGTTAATACACTGCTGTTTATTTAAAATAAATGAAAACAAACCAAGCCTCATTTTTTAGAACTTTTTGTTACTTAACTTCGTTGTATCAGAACCGTACCGAACCGTGATGCCAGAACTATAGTGTGAACCCAACCGTGACCTTTCTGTACCGTTACACCCCTAATATATATATGGAATTTAAGCAATGGAGGGTGGGGTGTCCTGTGCCCCAGTAGAGCTTTATGTTTATTATAGTAGATTATTTTGGGCATTTCCGTTTCTCATTAGACTAGGTACGATTTTTGAATGGAAACGATCTGTAAAGCCTGTCCAACCTCACGACCTTCGCTATAAAGGAAAACGTTTCACCTCAGCATCTTTCACTGGCTGCTTTAGAGCCCAAAAAAAGTGTCTGGTGTTAAATTATTTGTGCAAATCCAGAACCTTAACTGACACTGATTCGCTTCGATTTCCACCCGAAGCGCGTGTGCGGTGAAAGGTGAGGTGTGTGTCTCCACATCCGGAGCTTAACGGCGAGGTGAGCGTTAAGCGTGGAGCCTGCGAACGCTGCGGCATGGTTACGTGTGTGTGTGTGTGTGTGTGTTCCTGTGGAGATGGCGGCGGGGGGTCCGGTGCTTTTCTTGGCGGATGCTGCAGCTCTGCATGATGCTGTCGCGCCAGTTTCTCTCCTTTCACTCTGTTTATCTCGCTCTCACCCTCTCTCCCCCACTCTGCCTTCCTCTCTCCCTCGTTTCTCCCTCCTTCTGCACCGTATTTAATTCTGTCCTCATTTCGAGTATTTATCCTTGAACGTGACGGAAAACTCACAACATTAAAAAAAAAACACGTCTACAATTAACATCAGAGAAATTGCTGCTCACACGGGGCACCATTCGCATTCAGACTAGAGGTCTGGTCGCCTTTATAAGAAAAGTCCAAGAGGTTCCAGGTCCAAACAACACAAGGATATAAAACTACCTTCATCTATGCTCCAAACAGTGCAGTGACCTTGAAATCTAATATCAATAAAAGCTCTGAAATTATGAGTAGAGCCCAGGATACTTCTAATGTGCCTCTTTACCCCAATCGATAATTCCCTTATACAGTTTTTTTTTTATTGCGGAGCTCATCCTGAGACTCTAATAGAGGCAGAGTTCCCCTTGTGCCTTGTTTGAGGTCTCTTTTCACGAAGACAGCCTCTTTCTGTGCTCTGCCGAATGGGATGGTTTTGTTTTGTTATATTTTATTTGATTTTTTTGCATTGTATCTGTGTAAGTCGTGTGTCGTATGTTGGGCAATATGAAGGACTTGACCTATCCATGCTCTACCCATAAACACGTTCTCTCATAGAACCTGTTGTTGTCAAGTTTGACCCGTTCTACAGGAACACAGTCAGCCTGATACAGTTCTCAGGCTCACAGAAATGTTTCATTTCCAAAAACGGTATCCTACCAACCTGGTGTCGCTTATAGTTTTCTCGGTTGGGTGTGGAAATGTAATAAAAAACGATTCTAACTAAATATTAACAACATTAGCATTAACTTCTTGAGGAGCATACCCTACTCTTTTCAGAGTAGTAGCTGAAAAAAATAACTATTAAGACGCCAAAATATTAATATTAATATTTCTTGCAATGTTTGGTGGCTGTTTTCTCCTGGAAATGTAAAGAATTCTCCAGATTATGGTTAACTTCAGCTGCAAGTGAGTGCAAGTGAACACCCAGAAATATCAACTCTTTGAGCAGGTAAAAATAGAACTGGACCCTCAGTACTGGTCAGTAAATTCCAGATTTATTGGGCCAAAGGTTCTAGTATTTTGTGACGTGGAGAAATCATCCTAGACACGTTTATACACTTTCATTTTTACACTAAGGCCCCGCGGTAGCACTGTTGCCTCACACCTCCTGGGTTGGGGGTTTGAATCCGGGTCCTGGCCCTGTGTGTATGTGTGTGTGTGTGTGTGTGTGTGTGTGTGAGTGTGTGTGAGAGAGAGAGAGAGAATGGTGTAGGTGTGTGTGTTTGTGTGTGTGTGTGTGTGTGTGTGTGTGTGTGTGAGAGTGAATGGTGTGTGTGTGTGTGTGTGTGTGTGTGTGTCCAGGATAATTAAGTGGTTACAGAACAAAATCATAATTTTTCATCATGATTTTTGCCCTGTAACAGTTAACACAGCAGCACATGGAGCTCGTTAATATTCTGGTGAGATTATTGGTCATCTAACAACGTTTGGTGACTGTTTTCATTCGGGAGTGTAAAGAGTTCTCCAAGAAATCACCCAGAACCACCATTCAGTCCTGTTCAGAACCAAGGAGAAGAAGCTCAGCTCCAGATTTATGGTTCCAGGGGTTCTAGTGTATTATAATATGGAAAAATCACCCCATATAAATGTATATACTGTCATTTGTCATCAGACTGAACATGATTTGGTTAGATAAAGCTTGTCCAACCTCACAACAACCTCACAATGCTATAAAAGACAGTGTTCATGGGTGGAGCCTGGATTGTGGGTCATTTTTCTTCATCAATCTGTGTGCATGTTCACTGCAACTTGTCACTGGATGCTTACTTGTGCTTTCTTCCTTCTGTCTTTCTTTCTGTCTGTCTTTCTTCCTTTCTTTCTTCCTTTCTTTCTTCTTTCTTTCTTTCTCCATGCTGTCCGTTAAGAGCCCTACAGAGAGACAAGTATGGGAGTCAAGCTAAATATTGCTTACCAAATGTAATTGCCCTCATATTTCCTTCTTCCACGCTATATTCTTTCCTTTTATTTGTTTTTTTTTTTTTCAAGGTGTACTCTCAAGAGTTGCTTATTGGGAAATGTAGCCTCCATAAAAGTACAGGCACCATTTAGAAGAAAATGAAATAATAATAAAAAAAAAAACCTTTTCCTTTTCATTAATTAAAGTGCTACCTGGTAAAACAGTTTGATTGATTTTTTTTTCTTTTTACAGTCAAAGAAAGTCGAACAGGTTTATAGGCAAAACTGTTCTTTACTGGACTTTCTCCATGTGATGTAAAGAGGCTGGGTTCGTTTTTTTTTTTTGTTTTTCTTATTTAAAAAGAGAGACGTGAATAGAAAACGTATCTATCACCCGCTCCCACTTTTTCTCTGCTATGATGCCAAGAGAAGTTCTGGAGACTGTAATGAGCGCAGATCCACACTTTCTCTGCATGAGAGAGCCGAGATGTTTCCATCCCCTCTCCTCCTCCTTCTCCTTCGGCCTTATTTAGCACATTAAAGTGGAGAGAAATAGAAAATAAGACTTGTTTAAAATACAGAATCTTAAAAAAATAATAAAAATACCAAGCCACAGTAGCCATGTGCGGCTTTTAGTGCTAAATAAGAGCCAGTGTTGATTGAAGCCTGACTTAAAACTGCTTATACATCAAGCCTCGGCATGGCTGTGCTTTAACTGTGTTTGTGAATGTTAATGTAAATGTGTGTGTGTGTGTTTGTGTGTGGTTCATTGTATTTGTCCATAAAAGTGACTTGATTTGATTTGACTACCCGGTGGGACAGCGTAGTGGATTGCTTTGGTTATAATTTGATTAAACGTCCTTAAATTAGAATTATTGAGGTAAGTTCATGTTAGGATGAATTATTGTTTAGTACTGCATTCAAACTGGTTTGGGAATCCAACTGGTTTCGAACTGGTTTGGGAATCCAGTTAGTCATGCATAACCTGAGCTTTGGGTGTGTGTGTGTGTGTGTGTGTGTGTGTGTGGTCTGTACTTGTGTGTGTGTGTGTGTGTGGATGACTGTGAGAAGGGATGCGGGAAGTGGGGGACCTCAGAAACCCCACATTTTTAAAATAAAAGTACTAAAAATTAAAAATCAATGTTCCAATGCTTTAAGAATAGTTAAGATCTTCATGAGCTTGTTTTAGCTTGAATGTTTTATTTATACATTTCAACTAGCTATATACCTTAGACCCCAACTTTAAGACCCCCCCCAAATTTGTAGCATAATCTTCATCATTTAATGATACAAGATACTTTAATTGTCACATACATGGTCGTACAGGTACAACACGCAGTGAAATGTATCCTGAACCGCTCTTTTGACTGTTATCTTTACATAAAATATAAAATAGAATAAAATAAAGTAAGGGAATAAGTATAATAAAGTAAAATCTAAGTCTAAATGTAAGTGCAATTTTACATTTTTATAAACACAATCTAAAATTTAAGAAAAAAATACAGTCAAGTAATAACATGAGCACCACAAGTATAAAGATGTAGCTGATAAAATTATAACATTGAAAGTAGTAATAATGTGTATTTATATAAGCGTAATGGCAGTATGTGCAATGTGCAAATGGAAAGTTAAAGTGCATTAAAGTGCATTTAAAGTGCATTTTCAGCGTTTATCACTGTAAAACCAAGCATTTTGTCATAAAAACAGAAGAATTTGAGCGAGTGTTATATATCCATTATAGCCCGGTAGGGGGGCGGGGTAGTGAGTGGTGGGCGTGGTAGGGGGCGGAGCATCGGTCAGTATGGTTAATGTAACGGTAATGTTGAAAACACAAAATATATATTTGTGAAACAAAACAGATCATACCCTTATAACATTAGCTGAAAGATATAAAAATTGCACACAGTGTTTAAACAAACAGAAATAGCCAAATAAACATTAATATGTTTAACTACTGGGCAACATTCTGGGCGTGTCCTCAGTCGCTCATTTAGCCCCGCAGAGCTGAGAGAGCAATCTCATTGGTTTAGGTGATTCCTATAAGAAATGAAGAGCCATAAATCTATCTAAATAAAGTATAATTAAATAGCTGAATGATGTTTATGCACTTACTTTTGAATGGAGATTGAACCAGTAAACAATGGAATATAAACTTGATTTTCCATCCAGTTAAACAACCGTGAAACCACATCACTAATGAAAGATTAGTCTTTAAAACTTTTGCACCCAGTGTGACCTATTATTGTAACCATCGTATCTCCCACATGGTTTAATTAACTCCAGTTATAATGCTGATGTGATTAGTCTACACTGGGTTTATTCGCGTGAGGTTTCTCAAGTATAAAGAGGAGAATGTGCATCAGCACTTCTATGTTTATATAATTGTCTTTTGTCACATTATAGCCGTTTAGGAAAAGTTTCGTCTTGTGAAAGTCAGAGGTTCTCAAACCAGTCCAGATTTTTGCTCCAACCCGACTTGCAACACGCAGACAAAAGCAAAACTCTCTGTCCAGGGTTCTCTGACGAACCATGGAACTGTAGAAAATGCTGGTTCTTATTATGTCGATTATGTAAATTATGTTACGCATAGACTTCTTTAAATTTCAGCACCAACATTTTGGCAAGGCCTTCCCGCGTCCCTGGCCGTGAGCGCGCATGATCGTTTGAAATGAGCCTGTGAGCGTACATGCATGGGTTTCTTTCATTAGCGCTTACTCTGAATCTCTCTCTTTTCAGAGGGAATACTGAACAATGCCCGGGATACAAGTGTCATGGATACTCTACCACTGAATGGTAACCACGGCAACAGCTACAGCCTGGCCGGCGCGGACTACGTGAGCGACTGCGTGCGGATCATCGAGCGCGGCTTCGGTGGGCCGCACCCAGAGACCACGCTGGAGAAACGCATCCTCAAAGAGCTCACCTCCAACTACCTGCCCTCCTACCTGAACAACCGCGAGCGCTCGGCCGAGCACAGCCGCAACCTCGTCAACAAGCTGGTCAACAACGTCGGAAACGTGGGCCACATGAGCAACGTGAGCCACGTGAGCAACCTTGCGAACCTCAGCAACAACGGCAGCATTCGAGGCAAGGATCCATCCGTTTTGCCCGTCGATCTCGCACTGGACCTGGACGACTCTCCGGCCTTCGCGCCGGACGAGGGTCTGGGCCTGGAGCTGATCCGTGAGGAGTCAGACTCGGATGCCCCGCTGTTGCCGAGGCAACGCCCCTCCCTCCCCACCCAACCCCTTTCATCTTTTGGTTCTGGCCCCGCTCCTTCCGCCTCCCGCCGGCGCCTCCCTCAAGAGAACAGCGAGAGCTTTTTCCCCCTCCTGACAGAAGAACAGCGAGAAGAGACACCCGAGCCCCACAGAGACTCGCCCGAGTCCCCCGAGTTGCGGCCGGATTCTCGCACGCTGCCCAGAGGCGGCGGAGAAGGCCACACGCATGCTGAGCCTGACGACGTGTACTACAAGAGCATGCCCAACCTGGGCTCCAGGAACCACCTGCACCAGCTACACTCCTACTACCAGCTGGGCCGCGGCAGCAGCGACGGCTTCATCGGCCCCGCGAGCAACAAGGACGAGGCGTCTTCTTCATCAGCCGACGGGACACCGCAGGAGCCCCCCCACCTCGTCACCAGCTTATAGAGCAGTTTATAGGTAACCGAACCCTGCTCCTGGAGATCGACCTTCCTGAGGAATCCTACCAAAACTTGCCCGTGTGGCTCTTTCATAGGTCCGTTAATCAACTCGTTTAGGCTCAGCCCACAAATGCATTCTTCTTGCAACAGTATCAAGTGTTTTTTTTGTTTTTTTTTAATATTTAGCTGGAAAATGTGTGCACCGAAAGCCCTTCTCTGGATGCAACTGTACCCTTTCAGCATATTGCATAGGATCAGTTGTACAAACCAAGAAAGCCATTGGAACTTTATCCAACAGACTTCAGACTTTGTCAAACTTACCAACCGTACGGAATAATGCATTTGTGGGCGGAGCATTTGTGGGCGGAGCATTAGCAGGCGAAAATGGGGCAGAAATGTATCAAACAAAGTAGCTCAAGTAGGACATTTAGTGAAAATTAAATGGTACCAAGAAGGAATGCTATGATTGGATTATTACGCATAAAATTACACGAGGTTGGATAACTCGATCGCAGTTTCAGCTAGTAAAGTAGCTGTGATGACTGCGGAGGTAGCCAGCCCTATCACTGTTAGAGCACTTTAGAAGGGCCTTCTTGTACTCGGTTTGTATTTCAGGTGGTTGCTAGGCACTACAAACACACTTAACAGTGAAGCTCTGATTTTTCCGGTGTGTTAGTGTTAGCTGAAGAAAGGAGCTAACATGCTAGATGTGACTTGAAAATAAACTTTGCTGCCAAAAAGTGGATCTCCAGGAGGAAGGTCGGTGACCACATCGCTGCAAGCGCTACACACAACCACCAGCTCCCTCTTTGCAAACACACAGACACATACAAACACACACCACTCTGATTCTCTCATAACACCCCCCCCCCCACCGGCGTGGTCTCCTTCGCTTTCCTGTACCGGTCACTCGTCCGCAGTCGTAGACATTTCTTGTACGTGTTCTCGTCTAATCGGATAAACGAGGAAATGAAAAAAAAAAACAATAAATAAACCTGATTTTTTTTGTATCTGAATTTCAAGAGGACTGGAGGATTGTTGGTATCTGGACCCAAACACGGATTGGACGTATTTTTTTGCAGACTGTCCCGCAGTGGAACCGGACCCCTGGCGGATTAATGTATTATTTAGCAGGACGAGAGATAAACTCTTTGTGTGTCGGTACGTCCCCAAAGGATTTACAGAAAAGAGACGATTCCATTACGGACGAAATGCAAAGACGGATGATACGGAGGGAAGACGGGGAAAAAAAAGACTATTTTAATACACTTCTTTCTCTGACATTTGCTTTTTAAATGTTTTCTCTTCCTGTCCGATGAGGTCGGTACACTTCGCTGCAGTAGTCCCAGTAAGGCGAGCGGGAGGCTGGAGGCTTTTACGGAAAAACGTCGCAAAAAAAAGAGGACGACTCGGATCACGCGACACACCGTCGAGCATTTTTTTTTTTTTTTGCTGTATTAATAACAAATATTAAAAAGTGGAGACAAAAAAAACTAATATCAGAGAACTATAAGATATTTCTATGTAAGTGTACAGCTACTAGCAACAGTCTGCTTTTTTTTTTTATCGTTTTCTTTCTTTCTCCGTTCCTCCGTAAGCGTGGTGATTTAGAATCGGTTCTCGGTCTGGACTTCAACCCTGCTCTCATCTTCTTTACCTTTTGTCGTTTTCTTTTATGCTTTCTTTCCTTCTTTCTTTCTTTTTTTTTCCTTTTCAGTACAAACAGCAGCAGCAAAATAAGCAAAAAAGCAGTAAAAAAAAAAAAAATAGTAAAAAAAAAGTGAGCCATGTATCCACTGATTTTTTTTTTCTCCCTTTCAACTTTTTCTCAACAAAAACAAAACAAAAAAAAACAAAAAAAAAACTACAACAAACGTACATTTTTTTCCGACTGCGCTTCTTCAGTGTTTAGCTTTAGGCCGTAGAGGAAGGTGATGGAAAATGATAG
Source organism: Brachyalestes nurse (assembly GCA_037974405.1). Classification (NCBI taxonomy): domain Eukaryota; kingdom Metazoa; phylum Chordata; class Actinopteri; order Characiformes; family Alestidae; genus Brachyalestes; species Brachyalestes nurse. Next base: position 2,086,643 of record JBBPCY010000082.1, read on the forward strand.
ATGATGCCGTGTTTTGGGATGGAAAGTCAGAATTGCGGACGTTTCGGATGGGAAAGACTCTTCAGTGATGAAGGAGTGTGCCGTGTTTGAGAATTCACACCTGTTTAAAAGATCGGGGAGGTTTTTGCTCATTAAACTGCAGTATTTGAAGGCAAAAGAAGTGCAAAGCTGTCTGTGTTCTCATTCCGCCCGAGAGAGAAAGAAAGATGGTTATTTATTTCAGCGAAACACAAAAGGGAGATCAGACAAAACAACAACAAAAAAAAAGCAATCCGTCGCTAAAACTTAGCCGCACATGTTAACGGTTTGGCTCGTGCCGGAAGGGTGATCATGGATTTTATTTATTATTTTGTTTGTTTGGTTTTTTTTTTTTTTTTCTATTGATTTTTGAAGTTGAATGACCTCCTAACTAATATTTGTTGTAACAGTGAAACTTGTTTGCCAACAAATAAATTACTGATTAAGTCAGTGCTTGGGCCGCTGTGGTGTGTGTGTTGCTTTGAAAAGCGTTCGCTTCAGATTTCCAGATCGGATGTAGTTTAGTCGTGGGATCCAGTTAAACTCCGGTCTGGATGCGTCATCTGAGATGTTTGTTGCTGTTTCCAGTTCACTGATGGTGAGTCATTTTCCTGTTTTTGTAAACAAACAAAAGTGGAGAAAAGTATATTTTATTGAATTGTGAGAAGTTTTTTGTGTCCAAAACAAATCCAGTTAGAAAACTTTCAACAAACATCACTCTGTTTCCAGAGGGAAGTGCTACATGCAATGAAACAGCTGCTTATTAATGAGTTGAGGGGCCCACACTCTCCCACAGTGTGTGTGTATATATATATATATATATATTAGTGCTGGGCACGTTAGTGTGTTATTATTGTGTTACCTTTGAAAGATTTGTATTGGCTGTGTTACATTTATAATGACATCCTTAATTTTTAACATCGCTTTTACCCAGATGTAGGGCCTCTTTTAGCCCTTTACACGCCTGACTACTTTACATTAAATCGTGTCGTCACACTAATGAAGGTTCAACACTGAATTCTAACACTTTTAATTGACGAACACTGCAAGTTAATGAAGATTCAGGACTACAGTCAATACACCATCAGCTTTATACTCAGAGTTTATATAATACTGTTATACACACACACACACACTCACACACACACTCTCACCCACACTCACACACACACACACACACTCACACACACACACTCACACACACACATACACACTCATTCACAC
>JBBPCY010000082.1:2320202-2334819 GCA_037974405.1 Brachyalestes nurse
GGTTCAGGGACTGGACTGGAAATGAGAGAACTTTGAAAGTCCTTCAGGAAGCCTGGAGAACTGTTCCTCAAGAACACGTTAACATACAAGAAAGTCTGGATCTCTGGAAGAAATGAGAGGTGGCTCAAGCCTTTTGCACAGTACTGTATCTGCCCACTTATACTGAAGTTATAAGGAGTGTTTCACCGTAGTCAGCTTTTTAAACCAGTTACAATACAGGGCATTCTTAAAGGCGCAGTAACAAAAGCAGCCTGTTTAATTCTTAGGGATAAAGAGAGGTTGGAATATGCTAATATAGACATTTAGTGTACAGGGAAGTATTGTGGTCTTACTAACTAGCACAAAAAAGACTACAATCATTAGTCATGCAGTATAACCACTGTAACAGATGATCTCCTACCTGCAGAATAGCACACGTTCCTTAAAGGAATAAAACACACCTTCACACCCTTTCAGGAATAAAGGTTCCTAAATGGTTCTAGGGTGTGGTGAAGCGTGACTTCTTTACGCCGTAGGTGAAACAGATTTTTCCCGTTCTTAGCTTCAGGGGTGGAGGGGGTGGTTTACTTGCAGGCATATAGGATGAAGATACGTAAATACAGAAGTGACATGACTCATCTCAGGTTAAGCACTGCTGGGAGGAAAATGTGTTCTCTGGAATCTGGAGCTGAGTTCATGCTTTTCACTGCGTTCTCTTTATATCGGTGTTGTTTTTGTCCTTTCTGCATGGCTGTGGTTGTGTGTGTCCGCGTCCAGGACCGCATTTATTGTCTATTAGACCAGCCATATCCATTACTGACTCTCCAACCTCGACTGTGGCTTTGCATCAGAGTCTGGCAGCAGCAAAGAGAAGTACTTAAAAACCGCACTCGAGTGAGGTAGCTGTGATTACAAGCTGCATCTGAGCTACCATCGCTTGGCTCACAAGCTCTGTCAGTGACGTGGAGCCTTGAAATGCATTTTTCACAAAGTCTCCGCTGCCTCCCGCCGCATCTGCGATTTTATTTGGTCCCCCGGAGCCATTTAAAGGCTTTAAATAAGATGTTTATCTACGGAGGTTAATCAGTGACGCAATCGCAATCAGGCTCTAATTTATCTGCTCTTCCTCCACAGAGGGAGGACATCAGTAACGTCGGCGCCAGCCACCACCATCATGATCAATTATCCCTCACCCAGTGTGCTTTATTAGACACACAGAGAAAGAGAGAGAGGCCTTTTGTGTGGAGATGTATTTGTGTGTGTGTGTGGATTTCCCATATTCACATGCTTCTGCTTGGCAAAAGCTCTTTGTTCACTCAGAGCTGTTATTCAGACGCAGCGCTGAGAGGAGTTGACCGAAGCGTTTGATTCATAATGTGCAATACAAATCATCCCAGCCGCACCAAGATGAAGTGTAATGAAGCCCACTGCAGTAATTTTGTGGAGCAGGAGCCAGAAGTGACCATCACACACATGCTGGTTTATCTTGCCTTTCGCAGATTGTGATCGTAAAAATAAAAAAAGTGAAATCTTAAATGTTAGTTATTTTTGACGCTTGTCAGACTGCATAACATGATTCAGGCTATTCCTAGATATTTTTATTTATAGGCTACAGCAGACATTTGCATACACCTGCTGAAATTACACATTTTTGTGGATTTTCTGTGGAAATAAGTCCACATCCTCCACCGAGAACGTGGCTCTGCATGTTTTAAAGCACAGTGCCTGTGTATTTTCTGATTATAATAATAATTAGAAGATGAAGAAGAATACCTTTTTTGAGTTTCGGAACATTTAAAGTGTTTTTTTTTAACTGAATGGTTAAATTCAGCTAATATAAAGAAAATCAACCTTAGAAGATGAGATAAACCTTTATTAGTCCCACATGTGGGTAATTTGCATTGTCATGGCAGAAGGTAGACAGAACAAAGGTAAGAGCAGCAAAAACAATAGAAAAAAAATATACCAACAGTACAGTATAATATGAACACTATATAATCTAGAAATATAAATATGGACAGGTGTATTGGAAAATATATATGTATACATATATGTATATGTAAACTTATAAGTATATGTATGTATGCACACAATGAGTATATGTATGTACAGAGTGGATATATAAATATATGTAAGAACACTGTATATGTACAGGCATTGACAATAACAGTAATAATGCTGTTATTATAATGCTGTTATTATGCTGTTATAATAATTATAAATTGCCCATTTCACCCAGTAATCATATTCCACCCCAAAAATAGAATATGTTGCATCTTAAATATTGCACTCAAGTAATATTGCACATTAGAGGAATTACCATGCTGTGTTAGATGTGTGTGTTCATTAGTCTGTGTGTGTGGTCATCTGCAAGGTCTTCGTTGTGAAGTCTGACAGCAGTTGAAAGGAAAGACCTGCGGAATCTCTCCTTCCCACATCGTGAGTGCAGCAGACTGCCAATGAAGGAGCTGCTCAGTGCTGTCAGAATCAGTTATATCAACATGTAATATAAGCAAACTCTTTCACTTGACTGTGTATAAAGTGTTTACCTTGCATGTCCACTAGTTTCACTTTTTACGTTTTATGTTGGTTTTATGGCCAAAAGGATAACCCTAATACATTTTTACGCATCATTTTTCAACCTCCCTTTATCCTTTAGATTTAAATTACCTCTGTTATGACTGGCTGTCCTGAACTGTGCTTCATTTGAGGTGGATGTATGTAAATGCCCTGGTGAATCAGCAATCACAGAATCAGACAGTTTTGCAGCTTAGTTTCCAGATGTGTAGTGTTTGAACTGTGAAGGAGTTTCCCTAATATTGCCATTTCTATAGGAACTTTATGCAACCAAAAAATGATCTTTTTATGGACCATTGTCAAGCAAAATCTTCTGCCAATTCAAGTTACGTTAATTATTTTTAAGTCAATAAAATGTATCGAAATGGGCTGATATTCTTACAGTCTCATATTGATAACTATAGATATGATGAGCTTTGCTTGTATAATTGCTTTTACTTGCTGAATGATCATTTTCCACAGTGTGGTCACAATTACTTGAGACTTTATAGAGTGTGTGAGTGTGTGTGTGTGTGTGTGGCATTCCTGATGATTCTGGATGAAATGTGAGAGAGCGAGTGAACTTGAGGCCAAATGGAGCATCCCAGCTCACTGATTAGTATCAGTGAAGCTCTGTATAATTTTCATAATAATAATGGTCTACTATTAGCGTGATGCTCAGCTCTGAGGACAAAAGTGTGAGAAGCAGAGCCAGCTCATGAGACTTAGTCATCGGCGTGTGTTTGTGTGAGTGTGTGTGTGTGTGTGTGTGTGTGTGGTTATGAAACACTCTGAACTTTTTGTTCATTAAGTTCATTAGTCAGCTCATGCAAATGTCCAAATTATTGTCAAGAAAGGTCTCGATCATTACAGCGCAGAGGGAGCAGTTAGCCTCTGGAGACGCGCGTGACTTTATTTGAGGTTGACTTGCTTTGTTAATGATGTGGGGAAGGGGAATTATTGTTGTGTGTGTGTGTGTGTGTGTTGTCATTAAAGTTGAACTTACTTGCCAAAGAATCTTTCTCTGTTTAAAAACCTTTGGAGTTTGATGGAACGTCTCGCAAGCCTCAAACCTAAAACTTGACCGTATTAGGAATCAAAGAGACGCATCAAAGCCAGCGCTACACTGGTCTTACATTTTAAGGGAAGACAACCATCTTCCCATTTGTATTAGAGGTGGGATTGTGTTAAAAAAATGCCTTGGTGGACATTTTCAATGGACTTTTTACTGAACTGCTTGCATTTCTTTATAATGTTCCTACTTTGTAACTATGCAAATATGTATAAACAGCTCTGAACTGTTTATTTCTACCATTAATGTGATTATTACTGGGTTTTATGCCATGGTGTATCATTAAAACCAAGAATGATCTCTTCTTAATTAATATTACACACTGTAATGTGCTGTAATGTTCTCTGCACGTTGCTCACAGTGTAGACTGGAGTACGTCTTTCTAAGAACTGTACACAAGCCGGTTTTGACCTGGGCTCAGTTCCGATGAGCAATGTCTCCGTGGGCGTGAGCAGAGGCACGACTGTTTGTTTGTTTGTTTTCTTGATGAAAGATGCTTTTCTTTTTTTCAAAAAAAACCAAAAAAATCTCTTCCCATCAGATATTTCTGCGAGCTCTGCAGCGAGCTGCTGAGGGTCTCGGGGCCCGAGGCAGCTCACATTAAGCATCCGGCGTGAAGTTTGGCCTTAAGTTTGACCTTTTTAAATGAGCTGCATAAAATCCATCGTAAGTCCATCAGTCCGTCCATTTCCTGAGCCGTTTATCCTAAGCAGGGATGTGGGAGCCTCTCCCAGCACACACAAGGTTGCACTCAGGACGGGTTGCCAGTTCATCACAGGGCAGAGCGGCGTAAAACCTCTGCAGGTAATTGCATAAGTGAAGTTTACGTTTTGGCTCATTGATCCTTAAGCACTTAACTTAAAGGATGAATTAAATTGCAATGTTTGGGGTATATGCAGATGGGCTTAAAAGCAGTGTTAATGCGGCATGAAGAGATAAACACAATGCATTTCCTTCTTGGGTTTGGAAGGAGTTTGTGCCATGGCCAGACGTGTTGGATTTTCAGTTTTTATTTCACTTTCAGTGGGATTCTTTCCACCTTTTACTGTTTACACAGGAAAAGAAATGAAAAGTATTGAGTTTACTTCATTTAAATATTACACTAACAAAATGATTGTCAAAGGTGAGATAAAACTGTGTTGTAATATATTTTACTCGTATGGAAATGATGTGCATATCCGGTAAGCTCGGGCCTCAGACATGTTCCTAAAGGTTATTTACAAGCAGAATAACACCGTTACCACAAAACAGCACTGTTTTAATACTGTTTCATCCTTTAGGTTTGACTTTCTATGTTGTTTTATTCTGAATGTAATGTGCTAGAACTGCACCCCCGTAGAAGGGGTGGAATGTTTGCATGGACTCTTCCCTTATGCAACTTTGTCCTTCTTCTTTCTTTTTTTCAAAATTTTTGCATAACTTGTTCTTTCAGATGTAAACAAGGTCATATGTAGATGTAAATGACCCCTAGTTCCATTCACCAACAGTGTAAAGAAATTAGAGTTGGACCATTTCTCTACAGTGAATCATTTCATATCAGACCTGCACTGAATTACTTTATAAGTGATTGAATTATGCCAATATGCAAAGAAGAACCTGTGGAATTTTGTCATTACCTATAGGTTAAATAATGGAACCTCCTCATGCACCCACTCCACCTCCTCCCCAGCGTTCAGGGAGAACAGTCCAGTGTGAAACTGTCACCGATCAACAGACGTAGTTTAAATTCCCCATAGGTAAGTGTTTCCTTCTGTCATCTCTGCTTTAAATCCTTGCTGTATCCTGCAGGGTTCAACCTCACACACACACACACACACACACATAGACACACACACAGTAGGCTGTGTATTTCAAGCATTGTGCTCTTTATTCCAGGCATGTAAGAGAAACAGCTCTGTGGGAACCAGAGGGACTTCAGAACGAGTTTAGGAATGTCAAAGTGTCTGATCATAGCATAAACACCAACTTGCAGAACACCTTCCCCATACACACATATATACACACACAACCCCCAACCACACACAAATACTCCCAACCACACACAAATATATATTATGTTGCTTCAAACCACTAACCGGTGTGTGTGTGTGTCCAAGGCCATTCAACACACATACCCACACACACATATATATACAAATAATTAAATGCGCATATATATATATACACACACATTTAATAATATATATATTATATACATATTTTTTTATATATGTGATGTTTGTTCAGACCACTACCTGAAGTGTGTGTGTGTCCATCAAAAGTCCAAGGCTCAATAAACAGGAAGAATAAACGAATGAATTGATTTATATATGATTTTACACACACACACATGTTGTGGTTTGAGTGTGTGTGACTGTGTTCCCTCCCTTCAAAAGTCGAAGGCTGCTGAATAAATTGATAGAATAAACGAGTTAATATATGATTTTAGTTCAAACCACAGCGTGCGTGCGTGCGTGTGCGTGCGTGCGTGTGCGTGCGACTGTGTGTTCTCACCCATCAAAAGTCCAAGGCTGTTAAATAAACAGCAATAAACGAGGAAATCCTCAGAGCAGAGAGAGATCCAATAATAAACCTTTCTTTATCAAACTGACCCCCTGATTCTCATCAAAAGGAGCGCCTCACCCCGACCTCTGCGAGAGAGAGATCCGTGCTCTCCTATTAATATTCTAATAGCTCATCAGACACATATTTACCATTACAAAGAGCAGCATGACTTTGGAGTGTGAGGTTCTCAGTGGGTCCAGCAGCTCTGAGCGCTCCTGTCTCTGCACCACTGTGATCGATCCCTTTCTGTCTGCTTCTCTGTGGAGCTGAGGAGAGCCGAGACAAACCCCTTTAGGATCCCAGCCCTTACTCTTCTGCGAAATTCAGCCGTTTTCACATGGGCTTTTTTCTTTCCTCCGTCCATCTCTCCGCAGAAGCGCTTTGGAGACGCGCTTTTTTCTTTTCCCACCCGTTCTCAACCGAGTGCCCCCCCTCCTGAGCTCTGGCCAAAGTCCTTGACTTGCTGCGCTCTGATTGGCCAGTGGGCACGCTTGCGGCTCGTCTCTATCCAATCTAATCACGAGATCCGCTGCTCCAAGCCAATCCGAGCTCTGTGAGGGCGGGGTTTGCCGGAAAACGGGTGTGAAGAAGCTGAGAAGACAAGAGGAGTGAGTTGGAGACGGCAGGCGCGCCGAGAGCGCACGGACTGCCGGATGCAAGCGCGCCTTCAGGGTTTTACGCTTCTCACACTGGCGAGGGGTCGATGGGAAAGGACAAATAAAGGATGGAGGGGCCCAATGGGAGTGGCATTGGCCCCCCCAACTCTTCTTGGGACGGAGGGGCTCCGTACTCCTCGGCTACAGCGGCAGGGATTGCAGCGCTGGTCACTTTCCTCATCCTGTTCACCGTGGTGGGCAACGTACTGGTGGTCATCGCCGTGCTGACCAGCAGGGCTTTAAAAGCGCCGCAGAACCTGTTCCTGGTGTCGCTGGCCACGGCGGACATCCTGGTGGCCACCCTGGTCATGCCCTTCTCTCTGGCCAACGAGCTGACGGGTTACTGGCTGTTCGGCAGCGCCTGGTGCGGCGCCTACCTGGCACTGGACGTGCTGTTCTGCACCTCCTCCATCGTCCACCTGTGCGCCATCAGCCTGGACAGGTACTGGTCGGTCACGCGAGCTGTGGAGTACAACCTGAAGCGGACCCCGCAGCGCGTGAAAGTGGTGATCCTCATGGTGTGGCTGGTGTCAGCCGTCATCTCCTCGCCGCCTCTGCTCTCGGCCGACAGCCGGACGGACGCCTCGGAGAGGCCGCAGTGTGAGCTGAACGACGAGACGTGGTACATCCTGTCGTCCAGCGCCGCGTCCTTCTTCGCCCCCTGCGTCATCATGGTGCTTGTCTACATCAGAATTTACCAAGTGGCCAAAACCAGGACGAGGACCATGTCGGAGAAGAAGAAGCACAGCCTGGACGCCCCCACTCAGACGGAGAACGGCTTCAGCAGGGCCACGCAGGTGGGGAAGCTGGGAGAGGAGCGAGAGAATGGCCACTGCATCAGCGTCCTGGACCAGCATGGCAAAGAGGGCGGGCCCAAGATGTCGCCAAGCCACGAGGAGCCAGAAATCACCTCCTCGTCAGAGGCCAAAGGCCAGAGGGTGAGGGATCCCACCCCCAGCAGGAGCCACGTTGAGAGTCCAGAAGTCGGTGGGACAGGCACAGAGCCTCCCAGGAGGACGTCCCAGGCTGGGAACCGGGCCAGGGACCTCTTCTCCTCACGCAGGAAGAAAAGCGGTCGGAGGAAGAGCAGCAGCGGCGGCAGCAGCGTTAAAAGGCGGGCGTCCCAAGTGAGGGAGAAGCGATTCACGTTTGTTCTGGCCGTGGTGATGGGCGTGTTCGTGATCTGCTGGTTCCCATTCTTCTTCAGCTACAGCCTGTATGGTGTATGCAGGCAGGCCTGCCAAATCCCAGAAGCGCTCTTTAAGTTTTTCTTCTGGATCGGCTACTGCAACAGCTCCCTTAACCCGGTCATCTACACCATTTTCAACCAGGACTTCAGGAGGGCCTTCCAAAAGATCCTCTGCTCGCCTTGGAAGAAATCCTTTTAGGCAGATTACCTGGAGGAAGCTCTGGAGGACACCACTCTGGACCTCTGCTCATAATGGCAGAAAACCTAAGACCTGTTGCTCTTTATAAGTTCTGGAGAACCAGTGTTTCCCAATACTGGCCCGGGAGGACTGTTGCTTGCCATATTTTGGTGATGTGCTGGTATTTTCCTGCTGTAACACATCTGATCCAACAGATCAGCTAAACAATAAGCCTCTCTTGAGATGAAGTGGGCGTGTTAGGCTAGGAAAAACATTAAAATATGTAAAAGTCCTTTAGGACCTGGGTTGGAAATCCTCTCTCAAGAAAATCTGAAGGAAACCATTCCATGCTAATGGAGAATATTGTTGTCGAACTTTCAAGAGTGCCAGAGGCAGTGAGGCCATCTTTTCTTCTCTATCGCTCTGACTTGTCTGATTTTGAGAGATACGGAGCATTAGAAGAGGACAACTGGAATATTTCAGGCTCCAGGGCATGAGAGACCAGACTGCCGCTCCACCTAAGACTGCCCGACATGCGCCGGGTCAGGAAATGGACCGTAAACGGTGCAAGTCACCATCTCAGATTTCACTGGACGTTTTTGATGGGCTTTGGCTTTGTTCTGGCTGTTAGAAAAAGAGCCTTTGGCTTCAGGCAGAGGAGCAGCAGTGCTGATGAGACGGAGTGGACCTGTCTGTGTTTCTGCTGCAGTGTTAAAACGTTAAAGTTGCAGATTTATTTTTTATGTGAACTCTTGACTAGCTGTATGAAATAAAGAGGATAAAGAGCTCTGTGACTAAGTGCAGCTTTTTATGGAGGAGCCATTTCAGCCGTGAATGAGATTGTTCTTTAATTCGTATTTCTAGAAGAAGCAGCTCAGCATGGGATGGGATGAGGCTGGTTTCCGAGTGTGTGTGTGTGTGGGCTGGTGGTTGTGTGTACATGTGTGTGTGTACATGTGTGTGTGTGTGCACTGCATGAGTCTGTACTTTCATGTGGGGCATGACTTCATGGCTTTAACATGGCTGGTGCACTTTTTGTTTGATCTTGGCTGCTGAGTCATGAGTTACTCCTCATCTTCAGCCTCCAAAGCACAGAAGTAGTGAGAAGTGGATTAATGTAACTGCTTAGGTGCCTCTGACATGCACAAGTACCTGTATTTTCTTCTTTTTTCTTCTCATTCATCTTCGTTTCAATCAAGTCTGTAGTTCAAGCCTTGCAGTTAAGTCCATAAATCAGTTGCGACACACAGTCAGTTTTAGGTGATGATGCTAATTCAGTGTTACGTTTCCTCACACTGACGTTCCATGTAAGGTTTTGTGGCTCCTGACACGACAGCTGTACTCACATTAAATCGAATGGCATGTTTTTAATGGTTTTCCAATTGAAAATAAGATCATTTTGTACAGGGAACAACCATATATATATGACATTTTTCTACATTTTTTTTGCTGAATATAAAAGATAATGGTAAAAATAAACACAAATCAATTATAGCCTGTGCAAAGGTTTATGGCACAGCTTATGTTTTATGGTTTATTCTGCTCCAGTATTAAGTTAAATTCAGCAAATAAGCAATCCAAATGGGCAGAGGTGTGCTCTCTAGAGGACGTGTACTTATTTACAGTCTGAATCTTTTATTGACTTCTGAATTAAAAGACGCCAGAGCGTTTTCCAAAATCCCGAGCCAGATTTGGGTTCCAGAGATTAAATGATTGTCAATCTTGTTGAACCCGAGAGTAAAATGGTCCAGTGGGAATTAAACGTATGAGTGTGTGTTCTCAAACACTGATCCCTTTCACAATACTGCTCCATTTCTGAGCCACATTTAAACCTCTAATCAGAGATATTTTTGCTCCGGGACTTTCCGAATCCTTTAGGAACAAAAAGTTTGTCCCATTCGATTAAAGCTTTTTACGATCCTCCTTCCAGAAGTGGGCCAACGACTCACATTTACAGTGTCTATCAATTAGACGTGGTCTGGTGTGCTGACAGTAGCCTAATGTTTTCTTGTACTTTTTCCCATAAACCTAACACACACGTGGATAATACTGTGTGTGTACATTTCATTTTGTGCCTTAACAGCAGCCTGACTCATGTGATACTGCCTTTAACAATGCCGGTCATCAATATGAGCTAAGTCACGATTGTGTGTGTGTGTGTGTGTGTGTGTGTGAGGCAGAGAGAAGAAGAGAGAGACAGCAAACAGCTTTCTAGTGCTGGTAAACATAGCTGTTTTCTCATAAACAGCTTTATTGTTCTGTTTGTGAGCCGTTTAAGGTCAGAAACACACTTACTGACCTTAAAACTGCCCCCCACCATAAACACACCCTTTGTTTTCAAACCCTATAAAACGTTCACCTCAGAAATCCAATCAGATCAGAGAGGGGGGGGCGGGTGGAGAGGAGAGAGAAGTGTATGGGAAGAGACACTGGTGGAGCTATTGAGGTGATGTACATATTTTGTTATAATTTATAGCTTTAAAGGAATGATTTTGCTGAAAATTTTAATTTTCGTTTACACCCAAACGTAGACACAGTGTTTGGTGTCTCCAGATTTTTCTCACTTTAGTTTTGGACTGAAGGTATCAAACGAAGAAGTCAATAGTCACCCAAATTGTTTCCCCACAACTTACCTCTCAAACCACATCCGACTCTTCATTAAGGTGGCCTGACTTGTCAGAGTGGTTTAGGACTCCGTATGATTTACTGTGTGCAGTAAAAATTAGCAGAATTTCTCCGCTGGGGCTGGTTTTGACACAGAAGTCGTAAAGAGGACTGATCTCGGATCAGATCCCTCCTTATTTATGATGGCCATTGCCACAAAAACCCATTATGTCGGCCTTTTCTACTCCTGGGGTGGTCTGTGAAAACAGACCCTGTTGCCTGAAAAGGCTGCCATGGTAAAGTTTTATTCCCTCACAGCAAGTCGTACTGTGTCCTGAACCACAAACACAGTTCTGTGTCACTTTAATGAAGAGCTGAAAGCAGTTTGAGAGGGTTGAAGCAAGAATTGGGGTTGGATTTACAGAAACAATCTGGGCGACTGTTGACGTCTTATGTTTGTTAGCAATGTTAGCCTTGTAAATTCTAAACTAAAGAGCAACATTTGGACGTCTCGACTAATCGACCACATCTGGGCTACGTTTCTCCAAACTGTTCCTTTAAATAATACAAATTACACACAAATGTCCCACAGTGTGTTTCTGGGTAATGTTGTTAAAAAGGGTTTTTTTTTATGCAATTTACTGTCTATCAAGTGATTTAATGGTTTTCCAGCACATATGAACGGTCTGAGTCTTTCATTTAGACAAAATTGAAAGGAAGACTCATCTGTTTTTCATCTGCAGCATATCTGTGGCACATGGCAGATTATAGAGAATAATTTCCTTGTACTTAGTAAAAATAAATCCACTGACTCCAGACATGTTTATAATACACTCCAATAGGAAAGTGCTTCATGCAACAGTTTTTTCTGTTGTTTTTTTTTTTATGAAGCAGGAGGACACACTGCAGATGCTGCGGGTAGATTTTAGGTCGAAACTCGCTGAAATGTTCCTTGAATGTTCTTTGTGTGCTGTTTTTGCTGCTGGACATAAAGGCACTCTGTCGGTGGAAAGTCTGAGTGGAGGTTGAGGCTGAGACAGACTGAATATCAGGTTTTGAGTGTGAAGGGCAGGTGAAGGAGTGAGATGGATGGTGAGTGACGGGAGAAAAAATGATGATATGTGAAGGTAATGAGAGCGTGGGAGAGTCTGTACTGTAAGCGTCTCTCTCTCTCTCTCTCTCTCTCTCTCTCTCTCTCTCTGTCTCTCTCTCTCCTTTTTGTAAATGAAAGTCTTGGCTGTGCATGGGCCACTGGCCAGTCACTCCTCTCTCCCTGTCCATCTTCCCCTTATTTAGAGAGAACGACAGCTGCAGCCATTGCTTGATTTACTGCCAGCGTCTGGAGCCCCAACTCAGGTTATTACTGAGTGAGTGTGTGTGTGTGTGTGTGTGTGTGTGTTGAGTGGAGTGGCTCTGCTGCAGTAGCTCTTTACTCAGCCTTATTAAAGCACAAAAGCCATCTGCTCACACTGGATCAGGACCCCACTTCATACTCCGCAACTCCACAAAACACACACACAGCTAAGGCCACTAGCACTGAAAGATCACTCCCATCCAGTGAAACCGACCAGTACAGGAGGCTGCATTAGAGATTTCGATATGCGGACGCACGCCCGCGTTTCAGCTCAGAGTGGCTGAAAACACTTTCCGTATCAGTGCATGTGAGGCCTAGCTAGACTTCTGAGCAAGATGTCCTGTTGTTTCTTCCCTAGAAGATTTAAACTGCTTGAAGCCATAGTTCTCATCAGTGCTGGGGAGTAACGGAATACATGTACCGGTGTTACGTATTTAGAATACAAAAAATTATGAGTAACTGTATTCTATTACAGTTACCGTTTAAATAGGTGATAATTAGATTACAGTTACTTTGTTGAAATAAATGGATTACACAGCGGTATTTTCCTGTTCCATGTTAGACTATCCGTGCTCTAATTTAGTTAATTCCATGCATTGCCAGAAACCCAAACAAAACACGCAATAAGAGGCTCTAATATAAGCGTCCTGTTAATGTTGGTGGAGTCAGTTAAACAGTGGACCCGGAGCAGCACAACAGACAGGGGCGGACTAGCAATCTGTACCTTCTGGAAAAGTAAAGAAACGGCCGTCCGGTGCACAGCCATCGGCCCGAAATGCGCATAACACCGCCCCGCCGCCCCGCCCCCGCCCTCGGAAACACGGACGATGGCCTCCGAGATGCACATGCCCAAACACACATGACAATACAGTATATTAAGTAATCCAAAGTAATCAGAATATGTTACTCACACTGAGTAACTTAACGGACTACATTACAAACTACATTTTGGGGCATGTATTCTGTAATCTGTAGTGGAATACATTTTAAAGGTAACCTTCCCAACACTGGTTCTCATGCACACAGATTAACTCGTACTCCGTTGAAGTCTTTCAGTCAAGATGTGTTTCATGTCTGAGGTTCATTTCGTTAGTTTTGCTGAACGTGGCTAAGAAGTAATGTAAGTGTATTAGTGCTAATTAGCACTGTGCGAATTACACGCTTAAATCATCACACGCTTGTCTCAAACTGTGTCAAGTTATTAAGTAATCTCAAATAGACACACACATACTGATATAAAAATGTACAATTAGAATTAAGGCTTTCATGTGGATGCCTCTACCGTTTTTTGCTTATTAGTTGTTCTGTTTTTACAGATAACAGTATATCATTCAGAAACCACATAAGTGGGTCTATTTCAGACTGCTAAAACTACTTAACTACTCAAATGTGTGTAAATGAGTGATGATTGAGGTGCTAACTGATGTACACAAGCTTCCATGACTTGTTAGCTACAGCAGCCTTGTAGCTCCAAAACCAAAGCAGAAGAATTCAGATACCAAACACGTCTTGGCTAATCTGTATTTGGGAAAAGAGGGAAAACGTATGACAGATTTCTCACCGTGCTATTACCTGAGTAACTTTTCTACAGGAGAAGTGTTATGGCTTCGTCAAATCGCATATTTTTGAAGAAATTCCAAAATGCACAGCTCCAGCAGAACGCAGATGCAGAATTTTCTGCTCTGATTCAACACACATTGGGGTAGATCACAAATTTGCGTCTTTGAAAATACAGTCATCCTTTGAGGTGACCCCGTGGGTTCCGTGACAGGAAACATTAGGCCATCCTCCACAGCAGGGTCAGCTGGGAATCAATAGGGCCTTTCCTGCGGCTGCTTGTCTCAATACGAGTTGTCAGATGAGTTGGTGAGATAGCGTGAGTTTACGACAGACAGATCGTCACTTTATGAACATAAATCTGTGTGATAACGAACCATGAGTCACAACTGGACGTCCGCTGATCTCCTACCGATACGCTTTAAATCATAATCCTTATCTGCTGATATTTAATTGGGTCGTTCTAATCTAATTAGAGTTTTAGACAAGCAGTGTTGTATAACCTGCCTTTTCATTGCTGGGTGTTGGACTGATTTACTGATTTAATGTGCGTTTGTGCATCTGCCGTGACTTCATGGGCCTGCGTCCTGCAGCCCCACTCTCTCACACTCCATTTTTCATGTGTGAGAAATGATACATATTACACATTATGAATCATGTCTGGCAGGCTCCGTTTCTCTCAGGCCGCCTGGACACCTCGAGCTGTGAAAGCGTTCGGCCGCTCACACAGTCAACTGCAGATTTTCCAGAGAAGTGCCGTGATTACAATCACTAATTGGCAAAGACAAACTGAGTTTAGAGGACAAACGTGTGTGTGTGTGAGGGGTGTGAATTAAGGGTTGTGTGTGTGTACCAGTGAAGAAACAGGAGCAGATGATTCCAGATGATCAGGCGGTGATCAGTATACTGGTGGTGCTGAATGCTGAGT
>JBBPCY010000082.1:2375941-2390550 GCA_037974405.1 Brachyalestes nurse
TTCACTCATCTCTCTGTTCTGTCTGACTACAAGAAGTGAAACATTTTGCGTGGACGTTTCTCCTCTGCTGATCTCGCGGTGATTTTGGCGAATTTGTATGAATAAAAAAAACCACTTCATTCCGGGTTAAAAATGCATTGTAACTCACGTTACTGACATTTGTACCGAGTAAAATATTACCTATTTTTTTCTGCAATGCCTTACATTACCGCGTTACAGCAAAAAGCAATGCATTATAGTAATTTGCTACTTTTGTAATGCGTTCCTCCCAACACTGGTTATGAATCACTGTTGTGTAATGTAGATAATGGTGTAGTAGCGGTACATGTGAAAAACGGCTTTGTTTGATTTACTCATTCTCAAAGGAATTAAACGACGAAAGGAACAATTTTTCGTTTTTGTTTTTGTCAAAACCTTATCTCACACATTAGCGAAGGATCTTTTACAGGCATTAAACTGGTTCACATCACCACCCCTGCAAACAATTCAGACTTGATAGGTTTCTCTATAAGGAAGCATTTCCCATCAAACCACTCTTTTATTTTTACAGCTTGACCCTTTACCTATGTAGCACTTTGGAAAACAGAGTACAATTCCCCTTTGAAAAGTCATTTCAATCTGTATAATGTAACCAGAATGTTTACTGCATTCATTTCAACGAGCAAATAAGCAGCTGTACTTCACGACTACACCTTTCTTTACTAGACTGCTGCCCAGTTTTAACTGTAGCATCTCCATTGAGCCACTACTTTACATTCTTTGAAAATGATATTCATAACTTATTTTGTCTTAATATCTTACACTGTATCCTGTCCTGGACCAGATTAGGTGAAATCACATACTTTAGAATGGTCATGGGCCCCTTCCCGATCAAGCGGTTTGTAATATCTCACCATTGTTTGCGGTGGGAAGCTAGAATGTAGCATACTGGATATGTAAAAACGTGTGAAGCGGGCAATAATCGGAGCCATTAGAACGCGTAGGGTCCTACGACAATGGTGAGCCGTAATAATGAGCTGGTGCGATAGTTTGTGACCGTGTGGTGAGTGATCATCTCAAGATCCACAATCAGCTCCAGAGGGCCCTCTAGGGACTTGGTCAACACCAACATCGCACTGGCATTACTGGAACGCTGTAAGGAGCAATGTCATTCAAATAAAGGTGAAATTTAATCCCTGACCAATAATGTTGCCAGTTAGAATGATATGCTGATGCAAATATTCATTTTATTTATTATTTATGTTACTTATAGTACAGTCATGCCTATGTGGACATGCTTGCTGAACTTCACATATCAAACAATGAGCATTAAAAAAATAACAGATTACATACTACATACACATTACTCACCCTAAGGAAAAAATCCCCTCCCTCGTTGCCGGCTCTGATCCTGAAGGTATTCTGTGTGTTAGGGTAGATGTTGGTGGCTTGGATCTGGAAGATGTCCGCTGGTACAGTGCGGTCCGAGTGAATGCTCATGTACTTGTAAACGATGGACTGTGGAATGCCACGACATGTAGATGTGGATGAGCAGACACACCGGCTAGAAAAAAAGAGAAGACACTTTTTTACACATCTGATAGGCTGTACTAGCTATCTCTACACCTAAATATGACCTAAATACACATAACATAATTGAGCTGTTCATGCTCTGCCTTACGAGAAGCTCAGAATACACTATATAGACAAAAGTATTGGAACGCCTGACCATTACACCAACAAGGACATGGCAAATAAATAGACTTTAATATAGAGTTGTTCCCCCCTTTGCAGCTACAACAGCTTCCAGTCTTCTTGGAAGGCTTTCCACAAGATTTTGGAGTTTCTGTGGGAATTTGTGCTCATTCATTGTGTAAAGCATTTATGAGGTGAGCCACTGATGTTGGATGAGAAGGCCTGGCTCACAATCTCCTTTTTAGTTCATCCCAAAGGTGTTGGATGGGATTGAGGTTGAACTCATCCAACCTTTATTGCTGGAATGCTGGAATAGAAAAGGTTCTTCCCCAAACTGTGCCCACTGTGGTGGTGTTCAAAATGTCTTGGTATGCTGAAGCATTAAGATTGCCTTTCACTAGCCCAAATCCTGAAAAACAGGTGTGTCCCAATACTTCTGTCCATATAGTAAATACCTTTTGTCAAAATACATTCTGATGTCGAAAATTTTAGACTCCTACATTTGATTAGAGTAATTGGAATAGTTTTTATTTTATGGTGGTGTTGTAGTATGTCAGGGTATAAAATCCATGCTTTTTGTGAACCATCATGTTTATATGGCTGTATAAAAGAAGCACTGTGCTTTCTTGATGTGAACATCTGAACAGTGTTCACATATCAAATCACCAACAACTCTGAACAGTTATGTGAATTAACAAAGAAGAGCAGATTAGACAGCAGTTATAGGCACTTTTTAGGCATTTTGACACCCTAGTTGTAAATCTGAGATACTAAGCTCACCACAATAGCTACTAAAGAACACATTTGTGCAATGGGCAAAGATAGATCAATGATGTCATGAGGCTTTAATATGCTAGCTTGATGTACAAACTCCACAGAGCACAAAGTACATACAAGGCATCAGTAGGGCTCATTTCCATCTTGGGTCCAGGTTGTCATAGCACATGAAAAACTTGCCCTTTACAGATGCATCTGGTTTTGAGAATGCTGCCAGATGGACTTACTTTTCCGATGTGCGCACATAAGGCTCCTGGCAGGGGTTTCGGGGGTAGCACCGGTAGCCTCCATAATAGTTCCAGCACATCTCCTCCTCGCTGCACTCGTGGCCTGTTTCACACTCATTAATGTCTGCCAGAAGCGAAAAAAAAAAAAAGGTAAATCTATGCAATCTTCTCACAGTTCCTACTCTGCGGGGTATCGCTCTTAAAAAACGCCACAAAGAGTCCTTTGACTGATTCCACAGAATGACCACTTTTGGATCCATCACCATGCTTGAAAAAAAGGTCGGCGAGTATGAAAGAGCTTTCAAAGGTTTCACAACATACAACATACAAAAAGTTTCTACATTATTTACAAATACATAAAGCATGAATGGTTCTTTGTCTGGTCAAATGGTTCTTCACTATGATCTGTAAAAAGCCTTTTTAAATGGGTCTACTCAGGACAGAAATGGTTTCACTACTGTTACAAGTCAATAAACCCACTTTTGGTTCTACATAGAACCATTTCTGCAGTGTAGTATATAGAGGTTTTCCGTACTGGCTCCCTGATTCACGTAAGATTTCATTCCGCACTGAACCATTTGTCCCACTCTTGCCTGCAGCCTTAAATGTTTCAGCTCGCTCCTGTCCAACTCGTATAGAGGCCAATTCACTTGTAGAAATTAATATTCAGTACTAAATTAATTTCTGCTGAAGTGAATGTTTCAATCATGGTCACCATAAACACAAAGTAAAAGTTTTAGGAGACTATGGGAGGCTACAGACAACATAAAACATTGCATTTATCACATTTAGCAAATGGTAGCTTCCATCTGTGTTAGTCACGATTGAAAAGGACTGCCCTATGTTAAGACTTGCCTTTAGTCAGTTTTAGTGTTGCATACTCACATAGCTGTGGCTGCCTGACCATCTAAAGGATCTCTGTAGTCTCTGTAGTCTACAAGAATGCAGTTTATGTGTTCTTCATGTAATCGTGACTATTAAAAGTAAGTTTGTTTATTTAACAGTTGCGTATTATTATATATGCTCACTTGTAAGTGATTATCGTTTTATTTTCTCTACACATATGTATTGTCCTGCTCCCACCCACACTCCTGTGTAGAACACTGAACATTAGACTGAAGATATTCTGGGGAAGAAGCATTGCTTAAATCCATCCATGCATACATCTATTCACACCAGTGAGAGTCATTGTGCAAGACTCCTAACACCGTATTTGCCTCTTTACTGTGATTAACTTATAAGTCACTTTGGATAAGAACGTGTGCCAAATGCATAAACCTGTAAATGAAACCCAGTGAAAACCCCATTTAGGAATCAAAAGTGGTTATTCTACAGCATAACATCAAAGAACATTGTTGGCACCTTTATTTTTTAACACTGTAGTCAAAACTATGAAGTGACCAAATGATAATAATGGATGAAATAAATATTTCCCATAGTTATAGCCTTAATGGGCACACATGATAAGCCCTGCATTGTACACATTTTATATAGGCCTGGTTTCCCAGGCTTGAGCTTTGTCTTGGACTAAACTGCAATGGCAATGGTGATTCAGCACTGAAAAGCTCTTAAGCCTAGGCTCAAGCTAAATCTGTGTCTGGCAAAGCAACCTACAGAGTATTAAGATTAAAACCTTCCTAAGCCCCCTGTCCCTCTGTTACCGTAAGAGGGATGGAAGGGAGAATCCTGCTGCTTCAAACAGGGGATATCCCTATGCTTACAGCCCAGGCAAGCATGGAGTGTACTCAGGCATGTAGACACACACCCACACACACACACACACACACACCAAAGGGTTACGCACCATCAAAGGGCCCTAGGAACCGAGGGGGAGCTATTTCTGACACAGCAGTAGAGATTCATCAGAGAACTACTTCCCTCTCTCTCCAATCCATTCACATTACATGAAGGAGAGGAAAAAATAACACCGTTTGAAAGTCCCAGATTTATAAAAAAAAAAACCCAAAAAAACCCACAAACATAAATCTCCAGAAAGGGGGGCTTTCGCAGAGCTAAACACTGCTGCCTTGTTTGCGTACGCCCTGGCCCTTGCATTCTTTCCATGACAGTGCGGTGGAGCATTCCGAGCCCATATTCCGTTATATATCTCCCTGGGTGCTGAAGCATCCAGCTCGATACGCATCTGAAACAAGCGTGCAAAGAGGCGGTGTGGTGAGAGGTGGGAAGAGAGGGCAAGGCCGAGATTCGTATTTCATCCCAGAGAGGAGGAGGAGGAAGCTAGTACCTTGACACATTCTTGTTCCCTGAAGCTGGTATCCTTCAGGGCAGGTGCAGGAATATTCGCCCGGGGTGTTGACACACACGTACTGGCACATGTAAGGGGAGTAGGCGCACTCGTCGATGTCTGGACCCAAACCAGAAAAGGAGCTCATTCAATAATGGGCACAGCATCCACAACAACATGCTGCTACGTCATGCAAAACAAAAATGATAAGCGTCAGCACATGCCTAGCATGTGTTTCACTCCTTCGCAGCCAAGTAACAGCCAGCACCAAACCTCAGGGATTCTGCTAGCATCGTGAGCTATTTAGTGTCTGGCACAGTGCAGGAATGCATAGCTGACTGCTAGCCTGGTACTGTTAAGCTGAAGTGCTATCATTGGCAGCTGTGGTCCTGAGGTTTGTTTCCCAACTTAGTCCTCAAGGCCCACTCGATGGTCCACATTTGTGCTCTGACCTAGCTCCCAATACACCTGTACCCAGTGTTCTTAAGGGCTGGGTTCAAATGAGTTGAGAGCTGGGACAGAGACCGGATTGAGAAACAATAGTACAGCAGCTGCCACGACTGGGCAATAACACAATCTAGCACCAGGTTGAAAACATGGCTAGGAATCAAGTATGCATTCCTGCGCAGTGCCAAATACTAAGCACCTCACAAAAACCCTCTGGTTTGTTTTGGCTGTTCCTCGGCTGCGGAGTATTTCAATTCTTTGCTAAGCATGTTAGGCTAGCATTTGATTCGGAGATGCTGTGGGTGCACCTACCTATACAGGAGACGGAGTCTGGCGCCAGCTCATAGCCCCGGTTGCACTGGCAGATGAAGGAACCCATGAGGTTGTGGCACTGATGCTCGCACGGCTGACTGACCTGACACTCATTCACATCTGAAAAGAAACATGAGCCAAATCAGTCTTTAGATAATCATGCATGAAAAACACTTTAGATAACTGAAACAAACCATGCAGGTATGATTCCTCAAACAATCTTTTCAAACAGTTCAAAGAGTTTAATCTTAAATGGTTAAAGGTTTGTCGAGCTAAAATAAATTCTTCATCCAGCTTAAATGTTAGACAGTACAAAAGATTACATGCTGGCCTAAAACAAAAAGGCAAAACCAGACCTTTGCTCATTCCACAATACCACTGTGAGGCTGAGGTGGGACGATTTTAGAATCAGGTTGTATGGATAGAGGATGGTGAAATATGTCTTGTTCAATATAATGCTATAAATAAAAAAGCCTATTCAGGGAATATGGAAATATGGAGAAAATATACTGACCAACAGTTCAGTAAAACCCAAATTTTTAGATTTTGATTCTCTTTATGACTTGTAAATGTGATGTTTTTGCCAAAATATAAATATTAATTCATACTTCACCACTATAAGTTGGATAGCCTAGTGGTTAGGGCCCTGCAATCAGAAAGTTGTGGGTTTGCATCCCAACTGTTAGTGTTACCACTGAGGTACCCTTGAGCAAGCTGCACAGTGCTCCCCGGACGTCCCTCATTGGTGGCATCCCCCTGCTTCACTTGGTGAATGAGTTAAATGCAGAGAAAGAATTGTTCACATCGTGCTGTAGTGTGTTCAAAATAAAATTTTGCATAATTGCATTAGCGTGAGTGTGTTTCCAAGGATGCGTCATTAAGGACTGGGCCAGCAGCAACAGCAGGGCTTTATTGCTAACTAGGCTAAAAAAGTAATTCTAGCTGAAAAAAACTGTAAAAAAAATACTCCTTAAAATTACTAACATGTTGCCCCATCATCCACTAATGAAAAAAAATCCTCAGTAGTGAAAAAAGTACCTGACCATAAACATGTTAGCTTAGCTTATTAGCTTCCCTGAGTTGGCTTCCATTACTCATCCAGTATGAAAATTCACTGATTTTCTTTGGTTAGTTTTGAAATAATAAATGAAATTCTGAGATCAGTGCCTTCTGAACATGTGAACACATTCCTAATATCTATAACACTGTACTGAAATAGAAATATTTACTATTTATTCTTATATAAGCTGCGTCCAGAATTTTTTCTCCTCAGCCTTGAGGTAGATTTCAAGATGGAATACAAAGTTTTTATACACTCACCGATCTGTACAAAATACACACCTATATCATCATTCCTCAAATCACTTTGAACGTTAATCACAAAAAGCTTGTGTTTCATAACACTTTACGCCATGGCTTATCTATAAAAACTGACAAAAGTGTGTTGCCTATCAAAACACAACAGTGGTTGTGATCCTGAGGCCTGAACCTAGTGGGTAGGATACTTGCCTCTTGACCAAGAGGTCATGGGTTTGAATCCTACTTTCTGCAGACCACCACTGGTTCAACTTAATCCCAAGTTGCTCCAGGGAGACTGTCCCCTGTAGTTAGGAAATAGAAGTCGCTTTGGACAAAAGCGACTGCTAAATGCCTTAAATGTAAAGGCTACTTTTTTACTGATATGATACTGAGAATGCTGCATTTTATTGTAAAGACTTCAGAACTCTTTTAATAGTAAAGGGTTCGCACACTTTTCATCGTCATTGCTCACTAGCAGCTCAACAGAGTCACAGAATTTAACACAGCAGAGCCAACAGCATCCTCGTTAATCTGGAGAAAAAATATTTTATTCAGCTATATTAGTCAATTGCAAATTACTGATTACTTGCTCATAGTTCATAAGTAACTAAAATATACTCTGTAAGTGAAATGAAAAGTTCTGCTCTTCAGAAAAAGTGTAGCCTTCACATTTTTGTCATGTTTTTTATTCTGTAACTAGCTTTCCAAATAATTCCAAGACAACGTAACTGCATACAGTGTAAACTAAAAGCACAGGGTTAATGGACTAAATGATCAGATATGAACTGTTAAATCCTAAAAGGTTTCTCTAGACTGCCATTCTCCATGATTAACAGTATGCAATGTGCCAACGGACAGGAGATGAGCATGAGCTCAAAACAATGGGCGCTGCTTTGAGGAACAATAGTGTCTACGCATGAGCCGAGCGCAATCACATTTTAACACCTCTGTTTTTCTTCCTCCGTTCACTTGAATGGGCTGGAGATGAGAAAAAAATCTGGCTGTGAGTTACTAACGGATGTCCTGAAAGCGTCAACAAAGCCCATTAGAAAATGGTGCTGAGGGTTTAGTTGAGGCCAAGAGAATGCTTATGTCTTTCAGAATATATTTTTTTAACCCCCCTGAGTTTCTGTTACTTATGGTCCTGTTTAGGGTCCATTTGGGATCTTTGGATACCAGTCTTGTGTCACTGCTCACACTCTCCGGCTAATCCTCTTTTCACTCATACACACACACACACACACACACACACACACACAGGCTGACCCACCATTCACACACTTTGTGTACAGAAGAGCATCCGCTGGGTCCAATCACTCACCCACACAGCTGTGGTTGTTGCTGGCGAGCTGGTAGCCGCTGTTACACTCGCAGTAGTACGAACCGGGCGTGTTTACGCATCTGTGCATGCAGTAGTGTGACAGGAGACACTCGTCTCTATCTGTGGGGAGGTTTATACACAAACAACAAGACCTTGTAGCCAGTTGGATTTCTTGACAGTGTTCCCCAAAGCTGTCAAAAAAGCGTTCCACAACATTTTTTTACTTAACATGCTTGCTGACACAGCATATCCCGTGAACAGCAGATGTTAAGGAGGCTTAGGCTAACACACACACATGCGCGCGCGTGCGCATTCACAAACAAACACAAACATACACATACGAAGATGCAAGAAACTGAATGACGAAATGTTCTACTTTTACTTGAACCTGTAACACTATAGAAAATATTCATCATGTTTTCCCTTGCATTAGCTTGAGCCCCCTCTCTTGTGTTGCCAGTTTATTAGGTAACCCCCTCACTCTTTTCAGAATCAGAATCAGAATCTCCTTATTGCCATTGTAGCAGCTGTATAACGAAATTGAAAGGTGCAAATCTCATAGTGCAAGAATGTTCAAGTAAAAAAGTACAGACGAGTAAATATGAAAGACTATCATAATATTTCTAGAACGCAGAATATTTCTAAAATATTGCGAGAATGTTCAAGTAAAAAAGACGGTTATAATACTTCTAGGACTATTATAAATATTCTACCAAGATAAGACTTGCCAGTGCTCAGTGATCCTGTGGACTACAGCGGCTTGTGGTACACGGGGGTCAAAAATAACGAGAATTACACAAGCAAACAGATGCGCCACGGCTAAACGAATCACATCTGAGTTCAACATTAGTGTGCAAAAAAGTCTCCAGTGGCCACTGGAGCATAAAAACTGGACAACTGGGAAAAGAAAAAAACGTGGCCTGGTTGGAAGCATCCAGAAACTAGCATGGAAGGTTAAGTATGGGATCAGTACAGGCTGCTGGTGGTGTAACACCTCTTCAAGAACGTATTCAAGGTCACGATAAAGATCCTCTTTAGTGCTATTTTTCTGTTTCTTTGGGATGGGGGCACAGTAAGCATGCAGCCGTCCAACTGCTTAACACACTGAATTAAATATGCTACAACGATATGGTAGATCTTCATGCTGTTCTGAAGACTATGGAGGTGCAAAATTCTACTAAATGGGGCGCCTAATAAACTGGCAATTCATTATTTACTTTTTTTTTTTTTTTTAAAGGGTTCGATGTAAAATAAAAATGTTCAACGTTCAAAATATATCTCAAAGTCACCACTTGGGACAATTCATATATTGAAGGTAAAAAACAGGATTTGAATGAATTGTTTTTGTAATGTCACAAATCTACCAATTAATTTTATAATTCTACCAGTTCAGCCTTAAGTAGTTATAAGAAGTTGTAAGAAGTACAACAGAGGTCATTTTGATATGTCCTTAAAGGTTACTGAACAGGTTATAATTGGAGCCTTTTGTAACTTTTTAGCTTTTAAGTTACAGAGCATTGCACAAAACAACATGCAATCACCACACTCAAAGCTTCGAGTATACATTTTACTGCTTGCCACAAACTACATGCAACTCCTGGCTCTAACAGAACTGCCTATTACTCAACTAGAAGCAGCACTGAAGGCCAACTGGTATAATAATTATCATTATTTTCAGTCCAGAGGTGGACTTTCCTAGTTCTGTGGCAGGTAAACGACTAAGCTGAGAGGGTAAGCTAGCGGATAACCCACCTACACACTGGTCGCCATTCTTCTGGTAGCCAGGCTGACACTGGCAAAGGTAGGAGCCTCGGGTGTTATAGCAGATTTGATCCGCACTGCATGTGTGCCTTCCTGTACTGCACTCATCTATATCTACAAACACAGAAACAGGAGGTCAAAGGGGGCTGATTTCATTCATGCAGCGATTTCCCAGTTGCATTTGCCATAGACACTGAAAAGTAAGCCACTAATAGTAGTTTATTTTTGTTTCTGGTGATTAATAGACAGTCATATGCAAAAGTCTGAACACCCTTGATCATATAGATGTATTTTATTCTTTTATAGATTTACTAGGTGAAAATAAATATATAGACTTTTGGCATTTATTTATATATGTATGTATTTATGTACATATATAGCTTATACCATGTCAAGTCAATTAGACTTGCCCATTTCTGACACACTGTTATGTAACAGAATGGAAGGGTAATGGGTAAAAACAGTATTATCAGCCATCTTACAGCCTGATCTTGTCCTACAGTGTCAGATACTTGATGTAATTTGAGGCAGGCAACCAAAGTTTCATTTAATCTTGTAATCAGACAATTGCTCTATTTTGAGATAGAAATATTATTAGATGAGATTTGCTTTCCATGTGGAGATGAGGAGACCAGCAGATGCCGATGTCACCAAGTATCCTATGCCAGATGCAATTAGTCAAGTTTGGTGTCCACTATTTAGTTTTAGCACTGGAAGCTAATGGAACATTGTACCGCTACTCTATACTGACTTTCTATACTCATGTTCTAACTGTGTCAAGTTAATTCAGTTAGACTTGCTTACGTGGTTTCTGACACTACATGACACACTTTTATGTAAAAAGTGTTATGTATCCTATGGCAGATGCAATGAATTATTATTAATTAATTCTTACTCATATTACACTGAATGTTTCACATTGTGTAAAAATAGTAACTAGTCAGTGTAATACAGGTTAGTTAGAAGCACTTCCAAATTGAGTTTTTAAGTTATTGATATTTTTGTAATACCTTGATAATGCAGTGCACAAGAACTGGGTTGCATAGCAATGCCTAGTTCTGTGCTTCATATTTCATGTGAATCATTTTTTTATCCTATCCTTTCCAGAAATAAAACTATGCAAACTAACTAAAACTGAAATGAAACAAACATAAAACTAAATAAAAATGAAAACTATAGTAAGTTTGGAACCGTTTTGGAAAGGAAAATATTTTTTTTGAGTGAGTTAAGTGGACTGAATTCCTTTCTTGTATCATATAAAAGCTTGATATTTAAAACGTATAATAATACTCTAAATATATCACAAAATATCTGACGGTTTTCGGTAACAGGAGATCAGATCAGAGTCTGTGTTCCAGTATCCAGAGGGGTGTGGTACAATGTTTGATACGGCTGATTATATCTGTCCCTGGTGATGGTATGAGTGTGTGAGAACGTGTGTTAGGACGGGGGTGTGTGAGTGTGTTTGGAGGTGGGTGGGTGCTTTTGTGGTTATCTGATGTGTTGTTTGTCTCAATAAAGCTTTATGTCATTCTCTTCAGAGCTACAAAGCAGGCCAACATGCAAGCGCGCACACATTCTTATACACATATGTGCGTGCAAGCACAAAGGAGGATTACACTCGTGTTCAAACACGCACAGTAACTTAAAAGAATGCTTACTTATGCATACTAAATAAAGGTGCCTTCCAGTCTCTAGAGCTCGTTTATTATATTAGTAGTGTTTCTGGGTTCATCATGGTTGTGATGCCACAGCCATGAACACATTTACATTCACATTACAACTGAATTTACAACTTGGCTTTGTCATGTGGAATTCCACCTATTAGCTACAACTCCCCCAGTCGACCGACACCACCAGTGCTGGGAGGGTGAAGGCTAGCATATGGTTTCTCTCTTTTCACCTCACCACTAATGCAGCATCACCAAACAGCTTACAAATGTACTATGTTGTAGGTCTTTCGTCTGTTCTATCTATTTTAAAAGTGTAAGGCTTCCAACCCAAAGATGAATCCAAAGGGAACATTTTTAATGCCGGTACTGCAAAAATTAAGCCTTTAACTGTCCGATCACTCTTGGTCCATCACCTCAGTCATCACAGGAAATGGGGACTAATCCTCTTAAACTTTTCCCCAAGTACCAGCTATGGTGCCAGGACAGGTCATCAGAGACCGTTTCCATGGCTGCCACCCTCACATAACATCATGTGACTCTCTTTCCACAACCTGAAGTCAACAATGAGCTCCTCTGTTCAGCTGACACTGATGGCCAAGGTATTTCAAGTGTTCTGCGATCTCAGATTCTATCGTTTTGTTAAAGAGCCATTATCACGTAAAAGAGAAAGTGACCATTCATTCCCCAGTCCAAGCAGTTAATACCTGGAAATTATGCTGCAAAAACAGCCTGTTGTGCTCCTGTTCTCATGAGGTCACCAACCTATCTACATATATCCTTAATTTTCACTTTAGCCATTTAGCCACTCAAAGTTTCAATGAGTGAGTGTTTCAGTCGAAACTTTTTTTTTTAAGTGAGGGCTGCTAACTGGAATTAAAATATTTGAAATATATCAGTCTAAAAGAAAGAGTATAAAAAACCCACAGGATAAACAGGGAAATCTAAAAATGAATTAGTATAATAGCGTTGTTTTATTTAAAAAAAAAAATTTAATAGCCAAAAAGGCACTGCTTCTCGAATTTTGGAACTGTCAAATTAATAGCCATAGTTGTGCACTTATATGGAACTTTGTGATCGGTTGATCCGTGTATTGACCATTTAAAAAATGGCTGAGAGACATCTGCAATATATGGCGAGTGTCAGAGCGAGAGTCAGGAACGCGCAAATCTGAAAAACCCATATGTAAAAAAAACAAGTGAAAAACACAGCAGGCACATATATTTCAAGACTCCTAGGTCAGTTAAAAAAAGTGTCACTGTCTGTTGTGGTTTAATTAAAAATAATCACCACGTGAACGCTGCTATGTGCGTTTCAGCCGTCCTTAACCATAAATGGCTTGGTACGAGGCAGCAAGTTCACGCCCCCTGGTGGTGCAGCAGTAGAGTGTAGGGTTACACTAAGGGTTACGCTAAACCAGAAGACTGCAGATTCAAATCCATGATGTGAAAAGATTTTTTTAAACACACCTTTTCTTTTGCCCATAAAACGAATGTTTGGGTGTCTCCAAAAACTGGTTTTATGACACCTCACAATCACAATTCTCGTGGAAATGCATCTAGTTCTGATTGTTTTTTCTACATAAAATCAACCAAAGTTGACCTCAGGGAAAAAAGTAATACTTGTAGGTTGACAACAGCCATCTACAAATTTAATGCAAGGGTTTAATGCAAGGGTTAATGCTCCTGTTGGTGGTATATTGGAACCTTTTCCTCCAAATGTCTACACCATACCCCAGAGCTTTTCAGCTGCTCCTTTGTTTGACATCAACACCCCCAGTACAGAGGGGCGAAGGTCAGGTGCATACTCCAGCGCATATGAAGCATTCCACAGCACCACTGCAACTGCTAGGCATGAAACATTACTGAGTGCTGCAACACGCTTGGAGGAGAATGCTTATTGCTCAAATCCGTCAAGCGACCGTGTACAAACTGGCCGGTGTATTGTTCAGCAACACTGAGGATAGGGGTCTGATTCCATCTGTGTTAGTCTTCACTCCTTTCCCATGTGGTTCTAATGCCTGTACATGCCTCGAAGTGACTCATGGTGCTGGAGAAGGGCCTTGTTATACACAGGAAAAAAGTTAATTGTGTTGAACAGCTGTATGTGATCAACTATCAAATTAACATAACATATAAACACTTGATAGCTCTTACTGACAACAATGATGTTTACAAGGTCATTTTTACTACATATAACCTTATAAATTGCACAATCTACAGATAATTTTGAAGATTGATCTTTAAGAAAGACGTATATTTATATCAAATAATGATAAATCATGACCCAAATCGAATGATGGCAGTAAACATCTCTACATTGCAAACTCAAAGGCAAATGTATAGGAGTTAAAGAGCCATTCCCACCAAGCACTTTGAAGGATTAAGAAAAGTTTTAAAACAAACATGCTCTTCTGACAGGCCTCCTCCCTCTCTTGCTGTCTTTCTCAGTCAGATTTTTATGATGACTGCTGCTTTGAACTGCAGTGGGGTCTCCAACAGAAGGATTTTCAGAGTGCTAAACATGACTGATCTCCTCAACATCAGTGCACAAGAAGTCTTGGGTGGTCTGTGGTTACCCACCCTATAGCAAATAGACAACAAATGGGTCTATTAGCAGCCTTTTTTCTGAAACGTTTTACTGAGAAACAGGGAGGCTATGAAGTGATACACCTCATTAGAACTTTCACTGTTGCTGTGCTTCAAACAAGTGATGCTGTATCTTGTTAAGGCATGGTTAATCATGGTCTCACACACAAACACATTTGTTTTATACTTTGTCAGGATGAAGGTTTATATCCAATAGGGGTGTAACGGTACAGAAAGGTCACGGTTCGGTTCACACTATAGTTCTGACATCACGGTTCGGTACGGTTC
>JBBPCY010000082.1:2391633-2406752 GCA_037974405.1 Brachyalestes nurse
TATATATAAATTAATTAATTAATTAAAATATATATATATATATTAGGGCATTTTTTTTTAAGTCGATTAGTCGGTCAGCAAAGTCGAAGACGAGTCGACTAGTCGTTTGATGATGTCATCACACACGCAGCCGAGGAACACGGTGTGCAACAGCGAGCAACTTTTACTAAAAGTCAACACGACAAATACACAAAATAAACCAAAGGCTGATACCTTGATTTTCTGGTGAATTTAAGTGCCTGTCTGAGAGGGAACAGTTTAAGCCGTGGCAGGATGACTAGCGTTAGCCATGTTAGCTAGCGGATGCTGTTTCAGATGCCATGCAGAACGCGGGTACGGTCACTGCACTTTAACACCGACTTGCAGGTTGTGCAGGTCTCTGTGCTGTTTGTGTGGCTAGAGTGAAGTATCTCCCCACATGTGATGTGTGTCGTCTTGTGGTCGTGTTTAGATTCCGCTTGCGCCAACGGTACTGCCCTCTTTATGAAGGGGCTATAATAATTGGTTAAACCAAGGTACGCGTATCAGTGTCAGCCAATCAGAGGCAGAGACTGCATTGTGTAAACAAGCGAGGGCAGCAAGAGGGGAAAAAAAACTCGACTAGTCGACTTCTCTCAGGTGGCGTCGACTTGTGCCCCTGGAGTCGTATATATATATCTCCAGTCAAAATCTCCATTGATCCATTCACCACGACCCTGGTTAGGATAAGAGGCCCAGTAAATGGATCAATGGAGATTGATCCATTTACTGGGCCTCTTAACCACCACGACCCTGGTTAGGATAAGAGGCCCAGTAAATGGATCAAAGGCACTCAGAGAATCTCTCTAGACAGGTCACGAGTCTTTACAGCCAAACCAAAAACCTCAGTTTGCCATTTTATCTGTGTTTAAACATTGCCATTTTAACAATTTTTCACTTAGAGGGGTGGGCTGTGAAATCATAGGGGGAGTTAGGCCATTTTACTTTACATGCATTACACTTTGCAAGAAATATATATCTAAGTCTAAGTCTAATGCATTTGAAAAAATAGCAAAAATGTGTTTTGTTGAATGTACTGTAGTGTCTGAAATGTATTCTAGAATAAAATAATGTATGATGAAATGGATCTCAGGTCTTAAACAAATACATGTCCATATAATTTGCATATGGTTATGTTGATGTTTTTAATGTCCTAACATCATGTCCATAGAGTAAATGCCATTTCCTCTTGTGTTGGGGAAATCTGTTGTGGTCTAAAGGGTTACAGATGAGTTAAAATATGAAATATGGAAACAAGTACCAACATAAGGAACGAATACATGAGCAGTTGAGTTGTTCAGGCTCTGTATTTTCTCTCGGCAAGCATTATAGAAGGCTCGTTGCTGTTCTGCTGGTAAATGGAGATTACACAACACATTAAATGCAGGGATGCCAATAATTGTGACACATGGTTTTGGTCTTAGTTTTCTTAAACTAATTTCTTTCCAGTTAATTGTGAGATATACTCACACACATACACACACACAGTGAAAGTGATGTCATTTTGGCCACTAGCCCTACCTGGAGCCTTAAGTCTGAGTAAACAAATGTGTGGAGACCCAGCTTGGTCCCAGTTCCGTTTCCACCTCCCTAAAACATCCCAAACCTGGGATGACCTCCCACTCGGCCACCACTAAAGCTAGCATGAGCAAACCCCCGTCAGTGTTTGTGGAAAAAGTGAAAAGTATTCACTTTCTGCCTCATTTTGGCACTTTTCTTTTTCTCTATTTACGTTTCCTGTTTCATTTCATCAGTTCATGTTTAAATCACATGCATCAAAGATCGAAATGCAACACAACACATTGTTCTTTATATTGGATTGTCCATGATGTAACAGCCAAAATGTGCAGGAACAGTAATTGCAGTCCAGAGCATGAGAGGGGTCCAGTGGTTAAGTCAAATAATTACACTTAATCCAGTCTTTGTATAATGTTCTACTGTGTCACCGACTCCTGTTTGGAGAGCTCAACAGTGGCTACCACAGAGCACAATAAAGAGTGGGGCAGCACAATATATTATCTTTTAATTGGTATCGCGATACTGGTCTTTGCAATGCTGATATTGCAGAATAGTGCTCTCAAATTGTAAGTTGCTTTGGATAAAAGAGTCTGCCACCAATGTCAGAATACCTGAGTTCCTACTGAGAAGTAACATCAAAACTACCAATCCACTAATAACAATAGTTTACACTGCTAAACAAACCAAGCTGTAAAGGGGATGGTGGTGCTATTTGGGGGTCAAGACTTTGGACCACTGAATTTATGCAGATTTGTTTGTATTGGCTGTTAAGTTTCAAAACCTGCTTCAGCCAACTTCCACCAAAGTAGCCAGCCAGTACGTTGGATATCGAGCTCCTGTCAAGTTCTGCAGAATGCAGTTTGAACGTCTATATGTTCTCCGTTTCGAATGATCCTCCTAGTATAGTGGGACATAATTACCAACTGTCAGACTTCACAGAAAAGTCAGACACACCCCGTCTTTCCGAACTGAAAACACATGTGACCACGCAATTTTACACCCCATATACACCAATAATTATGTAACTTAATTGTTACAGCACTGCGGATGCTTGTAGCCAAAGACAAATCTGGGAAATGTTGTAAATGCCTAAATGTGTATATTTCAAAAGTTATAGTTCATACGTTATTAACTCTGCACAGTATAGCGCAATTGTAAAGCTTTTATATAACGAGTATGTCATAACAGCCCTGCAACTCTAAAGTTGACATTCAGCTGCCCTGTGTCCTTACACCATGAAATCTCAAGCCACACAGCTAAATGGAGTTTGGCTATAATTCACTTGAAATCTTCTTTTTCCACCAGATCTGCTGCTGACA
Source organism: Brachyalestes nurse (assembly GCA_037974405.1). NCBI lineage: Eukaryota > Metazoa > Chordata > Actinopteri > Characiformes > Alestidae > Brachyalestes > Brachyalestes nurse. The sequence goes on from JBBPCY010000082.1 coordinate 2,394,489, forward strand.
TGATAGAACTTGCTGTAATCACCCCACTTGGGGGCTTTCGGTTTGTGTTTTCACTGAACCGTTGTAATGGAAATTGGGATGCCATCCAAACAACCACTTGAGTCATCTCATTGGACAGTAATGCTGTTTGGTTCCATTTCTTGGAAAGCAAGAACCTTTGGAAAAAAAAAAACATCAGCAGGGGCAATGTATTCAACGTTAACAATCCATTAAATTTCACATCAGATTTATATCCCTGTCATTTACTGGCCTTTGGGGCATACGTTCACAAGAGCCTTAAACTCCTTTAAAACTTCCCACACACATGACAACACGAAGCAGACACAGCCGATGAAAACATGTATTAGTGGGACGTTTTAAGACCCATGCTGGGAAGTCGGTGATGATAAGGGAAAAGTAGGAACATCTGAAACAGGTCAGGTCCTGTGCTTTTTAAGGCTCCTAAACAGTTCTGATCTTGGGTGCAAAGTTCTAGGGAAAAACATTTATTATGTGCAGGTTCTGTAGACATTCAAAGATTTACAAATCTACATTTATAAAAATTGTTCTTCAAGAAACTATCCACTGAAAGGTCCTTAAGGACAGGGTTTCCCAACCTTTCTACCTGCGTGGGCCGTTCTGCAGCCAACGGTGTTTTTCTAAAGATTAAGCTTAAGCAGGGGAGCGGGGCAGGGGGTTGCCAGTTGATGGAGGCCCACCAGCCAATCATCTTCCGCTGCGTAAGGTGGCAAAAAAACAAAAAGGGAAACCTGCACCTGTTATAAAAGGCTGTATTGAGTAATAGAGGAGGATTTGTATGCATTACTTTTTACTGACTATTTTGGAATGGACTGTGTGTTCTGGGAGGACAAACCAGCAGATATTTCAAAATTGGAAGACTTTGCTCTAAATATGGCTTAAAGACTCCCCCCCAAATGTGTGGCTTCTTTTTACCATATCTACCATAGACCTTTCGTGCATTTTCATCATATCCTCGATCGAAAGATGTTTTTTGTCTTAGTATTAATTTTGTTCTAATTTTCAATGTTTTATTTCTTCCTGTTTGCAGCCCTGATAAAACATTTGTTAATATTATTTTAAAATTATAAAATTATTATAAAATTATTTAATCTTTACTTCTTCACTTTACTTAAACCTTTAGCTGAACACAGACAACAGCTACATACATGCACTCATGAGGTCAAACATATGACTTGATGTACGGTGACACCTTTAAATTGCTATAAAATGTCATGAGGATAATTAAGCCTGAGATATAAAATATTATGATGACAATATAGATTACATTAATCATAATAAAAAAATAATGGACTAAAGCAGTTATAACCTACTTGCTGGTGGTGGTCCATGGTCCAGAGGTTGGGAACCTCTCCTTCAGGCAAGGTGTTCATCAACCTTCTTCTTGGAAATCGACTTTCTAGCAAAGTCTGGTTCCAGCTAAAATCTGCTCTTCCTCCAGCTAATTCACTTTTCAGTTCTTGATTTGGCTGGATCAATGCATTCATTAATGGAAAAGGTAGGGACAGTGTGTTAGCAGGTTGGAACTAAACTCTGGTGGAAGGTGGAAGGTGACCCTGTTCTATAGTATTACTGCAAATAACACCTTTTGGCACAAGTGTATTCATTCCTCCTGAGAATGGTGTTACATGTTCGATCTCCTTTTGGACCTTCTCAGATTTTAGTCAGTTTATTTAGACGTTAATGATTCCCTTCCTAAGGGACGGCCTAGATGAAACCAGGATCTTCACTGGGGAAACAGTGATCAGAGTCGAAAACCTTTTTGGCTGTCAATGTAGAAACCTTTCTCTGTAATTCATGACTTCATCTGCGAAGTATCTCGAACGGACAAGAGGAATTAACATTCCAAATGATCCATGCTTAGTTGACCTTCTTCTGGACGGAGGAAAAGCCAGAGTTGCCGTGCTGCTTCACTGGTTCGGGCCAGCGATTTCGGATATATGCCTTCCACCAACCAAATCGCTTCCATTTAATTTCAATCACTTTCATTTGTGTCTCAGCGAAGACAGATAAGCATCATGCTGGACATCCATATGAGAACAATTAACTGATGTGTTCATTTCATGAATTCCATTTCTTGATTGGTGATGATTTTTTTTGGCTGAGTCTTCAATCGTGCGAGATCCACTCACTCGTATTTTGTCGTGAGTTCCAGAGTCTTGTTTGGGTTCAAAGAACATTTATATTTGTTGGACAACATGGTTAAGAAAAATGTGACCTTTCTGATGCCAGCCAGAGGAAGAGGGCGTTGCGTAACCCTAATATGAAACGGATGGATCCACTGCAGAGGTCAGCATCTGCTGAACCACGCCCAGGAATTTGCAGCAACTCGGGGCACACTGCAGGCTCGTAATAACACAGCCCGTCCATGAACACTGGGAAAGGGAAGGAGGAATCCGGACCTGCTACCTCTGACGCAATAGAGATCACAGCTGTCAGAGCGGTGTCAGAGAAAAGGCAAGGAAGACCTCCGGAGAAGTAACTCATGTTGTGAGGTTAGAAAAGAAAATCATCCGAGCTGAAATAAATGCTGAAAACTGACAGATTTTTGAAGATCTACCAATAAGAGCAAGGAAACAAAGGAAGACTTGTTTTCGACATCTACAATAAGCTGGTAATGAAAGGAATCCTGGTCCGAATGCGTGCCTGTACTAGTTCAGTGTTCCCTGTGGATCATAAAGTTTGGCGTAGGGGCAATGTGCCCTGTACACTCGGCCATGGAGAAATGTCACCAGTGGAAAAACTGTTCAGAAACGGCTGCACTGCATCTAACGACACCAGCACAGTCCAGGGCAGAATCGTAGAGCTATGTATTATGGCGTCTTGTTTCTTTGCCATGTTAATTATATTGTAATACATTTCAACAGTCAGGCGGAGAAACACTCGTTATATAGTACCAAAAATATTCCATGTTCTATAGCTGTGCTACCTACTGTTAGCTGTAAGTATAGAGGCGAGCATTTATACCACTAGTAGGGGTTATGAAATTTCTTTATTTCTGTTTACAATTTAGTGTAATGGTCACAATTTCTGTTTACATTTTCTGTTTTTGTTGAATAAAAACAGGAGCTTACATCACACTGCTTGTATTTGAAAACATAAAAATATGAAGTAATGTATAAAATTGATGGGATGCATTGTGATGCATCAAGATGTATCGATATATCGAATCAAATAGTTGACATGATAATCATAATCAAATCGAATCGTGAAGCCTGAGAAGGTTCACACCTCTAACCACTAGAGGGCAATGTGAAGCTTAATGGTCCTGAGTTATTCACAGTAGAAGTGTTGTTTATGGAGTAATATAGGTTAGCTACTAGAGTACTGACTGATATATACTGCTCAGCCCGTGTTACATTAAAGTAACACCAGCAGGTGAAGAAACATTGGTTATCTCACCACAGTATCATCTGTCAAGAGATGTGATATATTAGGCAGCAAGTAAACAATCAGCTCCTGAAGCTGTAATAAAAAAGTGCCTATGTATCTCTTACTGCAGTACATCTAACAAGATCTTTTATGCAGTGCCAGAAACCACTGGGACTTCTTTCTAGACCTATTCATGTGGCTAACTTTAGAAATGTAAACGTATTATTGTAAAAGTATTATTAAATGTCGTGGTACAATCGTACGTTATGAAAATATTGTGATATTAAGGTTGATCAGTACTGCATAACAATGGCTTGTGACCTTATATGACGGGTGTGAACACTTCAGAGACTTATACTCAGCTTTCTCATCTGACAATTCATGTAAAGACAGGTCTTAACAGTCCATCCACATCACCGGCCTAAATGACAGCATCCCTACCTTTGATCTGTCTCTTGAAGATTCTGTTCAATTGTGCAAAGTTATAACAATTATTACTGAATTCTAAATGCTGGCACATTATGTTCTCAAAGCCAACATAAATAGGAAACACTTTTCGCTTCCGTACCTTGGTGTGTTTATGAGTGAAACGCGGGAATTAGAGGGTTCCTGAGCTTTTCTTTAAGATATGTGGCGGTGGTGTGGGCCCAGCTATTCATCTGAGAATCACCTGCATGCCTACTGCTGTGTATGGCATCGTAACCAAGATGACGGCAATGCTATATAGACTGAAAGAAAATCAGATTTTTCCCTCAGAAAAACCTGCAGTTTCATTGGCTGATTACTGCAACCTCAGTGTAGACTTTTTATTAAATCTGGAAGGGTCTGGTGTGTGCTCCTACTGTTTCTTGGAGGCTGTGTTCACCTGTCACACTGTCTACCATTCTCCTTAAAATTTAATTGAAAAGTAATATTTGAAAAGTTCTCTACAATTTAGTAAAAGATTATGGGAATACAAGAGTATCATTGTAATGATATGATAAATGGTGCTTTACAAGAGGAAGGACTTGAGCTAAAAAGGTTTTAAAAAAGAGTAAGTATTATTTCAGACTTTCAAAATATCTAATAAGCTTTTAGAAGTTGTGCTCTAGCTTTGTGCAATACAGTTGCTACAGTGTTATGGGCCTTCCATCTCAAAACCATGCACCTCCTGAAAGAAGAGGGCATGCCGGACAGTTCTTTTGACATGGCGCCAGATCTGTTGGTTTGGTTGGCCAGATGATTCTGGCATCGCACAGAGAACAGAAAGATCAACAATTCCCCACATACAGGGGCAGGAAGCAGCTGGAGTCAAGCAAACACAGCCCAATAATAACAACAAGATCGCGCACTTAAACGCAAAGCCTCATTCAACTCCTGAGTCTTTTTCTTTCCACCCTAGCTAGGGCCAGGACAAATGCTGTGTGAATCAAATAGGAGGTTGACAGCCCATTTATTCTACAATGGTACCAATCTATCTTTTGAATTCCACTGTCTCCTGAGTTAGAAATGCTTTGATTCCTCAAGCTGAAGCTGCATGTGGTCATTTCTGCATGATAAGGCATTCTGCTGTGCGAGGAGAGTGTTACCAGCTTTCGCCTATCAGCGTCATATCTCTGATAAACAATACTTTCTAAACGAGCATTTCTGAGAAATAAACACAGATGGCATCTAATCTGAAGGCATTTCCTCAAACAATTAGCTCACTTTTGCGGCACATCACCCTCTCAATCCCCCCTCAACTACAGGAATTTGAAATGCAGTGGTGCTCTCCAACCATTCAAACACTTTTGCAAGGGGGTTGCAATAAAAGAACTATTAATTTCTTGATGAACTTCGCAATGGATAGATCTAATTTAATGAAATGAGATGTGCAAGTGTGGATAAGCTTCATAAAGTTTAAGGAGCCTCCACATGATGTAAAATCTTTTCCCTCCGTGGATTAGACTTGTATGTCCAGCACAGATGCGTGACTGGATTGAAATCTGGGAATTTGGTAGTCAAGTCCGGGGTGATGGTGCCTAGTGGGTAGGATACTTGCCGCTGGACCAAGAGGTCATGGGTTCGAATCCTACCTTCAGCACCACTGGGTTCCTGAGCAACACCCTTAACCCCAAGTTACTCCAGGGAGACTCCCCTGTGGTTAGACAATGGAAGTTTGGATAAAAATGTCTGCTAAATGCCATAAATGTAAATGTTGTCATGCTGATAGGATTAGGGAATACCACTGCCATGAATGGAACAATGTTCAGGTAGGTGGCATGTGTCAAAGTAACATCCACATGAATGCCCAGGCCCCAGGTTTCCCAGCAATAAACTGTCCAGAGTATTAAGCTTCTTTCACCTGCTTGCCTTCTTCCCATAGTGCATCCTGTTGCCATATCTTCCCCAGGTAAGTGCACCATGCACCCAGCTGTCCAAATTAGTAAATAAATGTGATTCATCAGACCAGGCCATCTTTCTCCATCTTTGTCCATGGTCCAGTTCTGACACCCAGGTGTGTTGACACCTTTCTATTATAACCAGCATTAACTTTTCCAGCAGGTTGTGCTACTTGCAACAAAATTAGTTTTCTGCTATGAAATAAACAGTGATTCAAAACTTTTGAATAGTAATTTACCTAAATTGTCAGCTTAACCAATATAAGAGATACTCCAAAATGTCCAAGAAGAGTTTGTTTCTTATTACAGCCATGAGACCCCTGACATTTACCCAAGATATTGCTAGCAGTTGCAATCTGTTTCTGGTCATGACCGCAGCATTCTTCGAGATTATGAATTGATCTGATGCCTATCTTCGAGGTGAGTCATTTCTCCCACAACAATGTGCAAATGGAAAAAAAAATCATCCTTCCACATTCCAGAAGCAGTTGTTCATGATGCATCTCTGCTGAGAACACAGTGTGGTAGTTTTGTGCTCAGTGCTAATTTTTGTTTGTCATGGCAAAAACACAACAGTGAGCTTAATGGTCTTTTGAAAGCACTTCGCTGAAGATCCTCTGGGCCTCAGATGAGAAAATTCGAACGTCACTGAAAAATTATTCTGTGAAGACCGCGCCAAAACTGCAAGCAAAGAAACCTCAGGCTTGGACGGTTTAGGACAGTTTCGGGACAAGAAAACACAGATGATGAATGCCAAGGAACAAGCTGATTACAAGTCTCAAAGTGATATTAGAACTGTCAACTTAGCATCATTTTAGCTGCACGACACATTTTTCTGGAAGCACAAACGAGAAAGCTGACTCACGTAATAGACTTTCAACCAGTCAAGGGGGGCAACCTTCCCCAACGCTTCCAAAAAAATGACAAACACGGTCATAGTGATAGTGCTAGAATGGAACTTCTGAAACATCACTATTGTAAGAGATACAAACATAAACCCAAGTTTGTAGCTGCTCAAAGTTATACAGTTGGGTGAAGCATCATATAATTGTGTAATGTTTTCTTTTTGCTGTTCATGTCCAGTTCTACTCACTGGTTGGATTTCCCCAATCACACAATAGAGACCTCAACACACATGGAGGAGAACGTAAACTGCCAATTAGAGGCCAACTGTGCTTTCCTGGACTTCCCACCAAGGCTGGCTGTGGCATCACAAGGGACTGAACTCACAGCCTTCCAATGATAGGTTCAGTGCTTAGTCAATTATGCCACTCAATTCGTCATGGTTTGGTTTTTCTGTTTCTGAACCACAGTTCAGTTTGTAGCATGGTTCAGCTTAGAAAAAAAAAATGTTATAGGCCTACTTTTTCATCTTTACAAAACGAATGTAGTAAAAATGCAGTCATAAGCACTGAATCAACTATGTTTCTTGCTGTATCAGCTTCATTCAGCATTCTCTTTCAGCGTATCAGCTGAAAGTCTCATATGTGCTTGTGTTCGGAGAAAGTTTGTAATAATAGTCATGTAATGTGCTTGTTACAGATAGAAGTCCAGCTATCTGGGCTTATTCATTTAACTTAGAAGCCTAGTTAGCATTTCAAACGGCTGCATAGCTATCTTGCAGAGTGTGTGTGCTCTGGCAGTGAGCATGGAGCTGCACGCTCTCTTAATTACATTAATATCTTATGTCAAAACTATTGCAAAACTGTGTCTCAAAGGGAATCTCTGATGGTTTGTAGTTTCTGTGGCTGATTCAACAAAAACAGGATAATAACAAAATAATTACAAAAACAGTAATTTCATGGTTTCATTGCAGTCATTGAGAAGAGGCTCTAAACGAGGTGATGCAGTGGATAAACAGCTGATTCTTCGTTGTTATTAGTTATTAATGGGTTATCCTGCTCATCTAATACTATGACCAGTCATCGCCCCTCATAACTACATGCCGTAACTATACTCTAAGACCCCTAAAGCAGACAGGCTACAGCTGAGTGTGTTCCATTCAAAAACATAGACTCAGAATCAGACTCACACAGGCTGCCCTATCCATAAAGAACACACTGTAGCTGGAACTGACGGTACCAGTGTGTCTCATAGCATAAACAATTTTGTATAAGGTAATGTCAGTCTTGGGGCTACATGTAAATAAATATCATGAAAAGTTCCGTCCTTCATCAGCGGCACTGGACTGATTCATGTTTTGACGAATAACGGTCACTTTTCTAGAGGAGACCAACTTCACCCTGGATGAAAAAGGAGAATGACCTCATGTGCTAAAGGAGGCCATTTATATGCATCTCCAATGGCCTTTTGTCAGAAGGTCATGGAAAGAGCAAGTGAGTTTGCTGTAGTTGCCATGCAGAGACAACCACATGCATTGGATTCTAAAGTGGTTGTTGGCTTGCACCTATGGTACCAGAGAACATGTGTAACTGGTATAGAATAGACCCTTTATTTTCTAAGTATCTGAAAAAGTTCTTATATCCAGACAGATTTAAGAAAATTATTGCGCTCATCATTTGTGGGAAGGTATATACCCTGCTTAAACACATACACACATAAGTACATATATATATATATATTCGAAAATTCCAGATAGATTTAACCCCAGATATATCTGCTTCTCATGTTCAGGACACAGGATTACTCTGTAGGTGCACAGTGATATAAACCAGCCCTGTTCATTCGGTTTCACAGTGGCTGGGTTTTCCACCCAAGAATGACGAGTAGGCACGACATAAGCACTATTTGATATTCTGAGGTTTCTTTATTAATGAATTTATGAAGACAACCAGAGTGGGTGTCTGAAGCTGGGGCGCACTCAGCACAATATAAGCCCTGTTAAGCGCTAACAGCAGACGAGAAAGTCCTTCCAAAGGCAACACACCCCAGATTAAGATAAATTCCCTGAGAAGTAAAAGACGAGGCTCAGTGTTGTCTCACCAAGGCACAATCTATTTCAGCAATACACTATTGTATGCTGTACATGTAACTGCTTGAAAAAAGAGTCAAACAATATAATTAAAGAATATATCTCCAGGGATATGGCTCATTACACAGCAGTTTTCAAGAAAGTCATGATATCTCTAGTCATTATATCCTTGACTAAAATAGTTGCAGTGTCACTGGATAGTAGGTAGTAGCCTAGCCAGCATAACTCAACACTGAGTTTTGAGTCTGGGTTGGGTCTCAAGCTCTTGGGGCTCAAGCTCTTGGGGCTCAAGCTCTTGGGGCTCAAGCTCTTGGGGCTCAAGCTCTTGGGGCTCAAGCTCTTGAGTCCCGAGTCTGTCCTATTTGAGCCTTAGGGGTGAAAGCTCTAGTCGAGTCTCAAGTCTTTGGAGTGTGAGTCGTAGTCAAGTCTTAAGTCTCTAGGGCTTTTGTTGAATCTCTGAGATCCAATTCTGAGTCTTGAGTCTCTGGAGTATGAGCCATAGTTGAGTCTCAGGTCTCTAAGGTTCAAGTCTTAGTTGAGTCTTGAATATCTGGGGTGTGAGTCCTAATGTAGTCTTGAGTCTCCAAGATGTGAGTCCAAGTGGGGTTTTGAATATGGGCTGCTAGTCCTAATGGAGCCTCGAGTCTCTAGGGTGCCAGTCTTGACGGAGTCTTGAGTCTCAGAGGTGTGAGTCCTAGTGGAGTCTTGAATTTGGGGTCCCAGTTCTAGTCTTGAATCTCCAGGACATTTAAAAACACTAAACTAAAATGTCCTTTTCATTACATTTCAGTGCATGACAGATCTCAATCACGTAACAGGCTTCCTGGCTGCAGCATTGGCTTTGTTAACACTGTCTATTACTCAAATTTGGAGCAAATTTAGGTACAACCTATGGTGCAAGTCGATAGCTGACATTAACATTAAAATCAACGAGAATCAAGAAATCAAAACATTTGTTTCTTCTGCACTATGACATATTTCTGAGTGAAATAAGCATTTACAGAAGGCTGCTGAGCTGAGTGGTCAAAGAGAAGAAAAACACATGCTTGCTGATGTATAGTCACATAATCAAAACAATTTGATTACAGAAATCAAGATGAAATACAGTGATAAAGTGTGTTTAATAAGACCAGAGACATGAACTGACAAGTTTCTTTCAAAAAGTTCATTTTGATTTCAGGTTCACTTTAACCTCATGCACGTACATGCATGAGTGCCTCACCCTGAGGTTATTGCTGTATCTAGAGGTACCATTTGTAATGTCTGTGTGAAGCACATTTTCCCAAGAACATTTAATTTTACTCCTTACAGGCCCCCTTCCTAAACTTTCTAAACTATTAGTGCCACTGCCACAGCCATTTCTTTAAAACTTTTTAAAGGTTTAAAGAACACATAACATACAGGTTCTTTAACTGTTTAATGGTCCTTTCAAGAGCCTTTAGGACTTGAATACATTGAGATGTTCTTTAGGGAACCAAAAATGGTTCTTCTATGGCATCACTCTTATTCTTAAGAGTGACCACATCTTAGCTGCTTCTTTGGTTTTTGGTCTTCAAATTTCCAAGGCGACACACACAGCTTGCCAAAAAGCACATAATCATCTATTCATTTTCTCCTGATAATTAGGTCCCATGTACTTTGTATACCTAAGATCTATGCCTGTTTTATAACCCCCATAAACTCAAATGGGAAAAATGAGCCTTGCTTAACGTTCAAGGATAAACACTTGAGACTTGCCAGTAATTTACACAGGTCACTTTTTTTTCCTTCCATGAATATATACCCCTCTGTCCATAACTCTTACAAATTTGGCGGTGCCTCAGGAGAAAAGCTTTACCTCAAGAATAGTTTAATGTTTCAGGTAATGGATCCATGAAGCTTTCTCCCGCACCAATTAACTCCAGCAGAACGAGTTCACACCTATGAAGCCAACATGGCAACAAAATGAAATGAGCTGTTAATTAAAATGGTATTTTACTTACCTGAACAACAGGTGAAATGGTAAAAGAGTATTGCAAGACTTGTGTCGGTAATTTCCTTGTGAGGATATGCTTAAAATGTGAATTACAAGTAAACTGATCACGTTAGGAATTTGGGCTTTTTTTGATGCAATAATAATTTCCATCATTTAAAGCACTCGCTTTTAGATTCAAAGACTGCATAAAAAGAAGTGCAGATTGTTGGCTCTTGATCTCACTGTCCTTTTCAAAGGTCTTATCTGATGAAATCTGCTCTAGTTTAGACCCAAGTACAGATTCTAATATTACAAAGTCATTAACAAATACTCCAGTATTCTAACTCTTTACTAAACTGTCTTCATTTTTACAGGGGCCTACAAATTAGTTGAAGCCCAATAAGTTGTAGAGGAGTAAACATCATAACAGAATCATTGAATGCATGCAAACATCTCTTAAAGCAGTGGGTCCCAACTTTTCTGCAGGGCCCCCTTTTCTAGATAGGAACATTAATGAGCCCCACCCCATTCAAACTACACAGGTTAAGATTCAAACTTTATCTGAAATACAACTCCCTTTTCTAATTGAGCGAAACAAATGGTGGAATTTCACCACTGTTGGAGAAATAAAGAGCATACTGAAGTTATAAACAAGAATAAACAACTGTCTCCACAAAATGGCTGGGAAAATTAATTAAAAGAGGATCATCTCAGGTCTCACATTTGAATTTGCAGCTGATGAAGAGTCAGCCTCTGCTGGAGGCTTGGCTGGGTGCAAAAACTTGTCCATGTTTTTGCTAGCAGTGCTCGAGTGGAGCGTAGGCTATGCCATTGGTGCGCCCCCCTGCAATACCTCCCAGTTTGGGAGCCACTGTCTTAAAGCAATGTCTCGCCATTATTCCCCAACACCAGCTTTAATCCCCAACACCAGCTCCATCACCAAGAAGGCCTAGCGGCGTCTCTACCAAGGACAGTACCAACCCCCCCAAACCTATAGAGACTATAGTGAGCATTCTCTGTAACAGCATCATTGCTTGGTATGGGAATTGGCTTGGTACGGATCACAGGACCCTACGGAGGACAGTGAGGACAGCTGAGAAGGTCATAAAGGTCTCTCTGACCTCTGTTGCGGACATTCACACCACTCGCTGCATCTGCAAAGCCAACAGCACTATGGATGACCCCACATGCCCCTCACACACCCACTTTACTCCTCACGTCTAGCATAAAGGTTCTATAGCATAAGGGCATCCACCGCCTAAATGGGAAACAGTTTCTTCCCTCAGGTTCCTCAATTTGAACTGAAACATAAACTATATCCACCCACCCACACAGATACACACACAAACACACCCATCAATGGAGCTTTTTCCTTCTTTTAACACAATTCATATACATTAGGGCTGTAACGGTACATGTATTCGTCCTGAACCGTCACGGTACATGGGTGACGGTTTGGTACATGATGTCGTACGGAGAATACACAGTATGACGGAGAAGACGTGATTGAAGTAATGCAGATCCTACAGAATCACAGAGGCACCAAAAAGCGCCAGTAAATCATAAACCTGGGTCGTAGTGTAGTGCAATAGTGCCACCTACTGGCGTAACACTTCTGCTGCCTTACA
>JBBPCY010000082.1:2407993-2421041 GCA_037974405.1 Brachyalestes nurse
AATATAACACATACAAATACCACTAATTAAATAAAAATACAAGGAAGGAATCTCCATCATTCATCTCTCTCTCTCTCACACACACACACACACACACACAAACAAACACTGTCTCTCTGACACACACACACTCTCACACACACACACACACAAATATATATATATATATCCTTAGATATTCCTGCGATATATCATACAACAAACAATTGCTGCCTTATTACTATAAGAACACAACACAATACAAAACAAAATCACATAAAGAACATCAACCAACATGCTTCTCCTGCTATTTAAATTGTTAAATCCTATTAAATAATATCCATCCATCCATTATCTACCCCTTAGTCCCGCACTCGGGGTCGGGGGGGGGCTGGAGCCTATCCCAGCTGCAGTAATAATTTAATTTAATTAAGAATAAAAATCCGCGACCGACTGAGGCTGCCAACTCTGAATTGCGCCTTCACATGAGAACACTGTGTAGGGTAGGTGCACTTAATAAAACGGCCAATAAATATACAGCAAACGTTTCGGACACTTTTGTTGTTGTACATTACTATACTTCCAGTGCATATACGTGCTTCCAATTTTCATACATTGTTTTCACACTTTACTACATTGCTGCTCAGCAATTGTTGGCTATTATAGATCTGAGACATCTGCAGTAAGAAGTAATTCGTTTTTTGTAGTACTGAGATTTAAGCCAGAATATTGGCTGTAGGGCCAAGGTACCTAACAAAATGGGGACCAGAGAATCACTGAAATAGCAAAGAAAAACGAAAAAAGGCCATTAAATTCCATATTAGGAGTAAAGTCATAATCTGGACTTTCTTGTTATGTCCCCCTGAACATTCAAAACAAAATGTAATGTGCGTGTTTTCCAAGGACGCTGAACACAAGCCAAAAATATCGGACCAGAAGGAGCCAACTGCAGTAAAACTTGGTGTGAAATATGAGTTAAGTATGTCCTGACTGCTTGGCAGAGTAATCCCACACTATTTAACAGGCTGGCAGATAAACAACTCACCTACTGACAGGGTCACTGGGGGGTGTGGCTGGTTCCTCTTGTTGTTCACTTGCCTCTCTGTCTGTTATTGTCTCTTTCAAATGGCTGCAGTCTTTGAGCTTCTATGCTCTTCTCAGGTTATCTGAGCATTATGTGAGTCTGACTTAGGTTCCTCTTTGCCACACTGCCTAGCAAAAGTCTCTAGGCTCTACTGAAGACAACCATTAGCTTCCCTTTGAAGCCCTGTGTTTTTCACAGGGCAGTGCTACATTCCTATAGCATCAAAAGCCAAGTCTCAGACCTCAAGACAAGCACAGATACCTTAATACTACCTATAAACAAAAACAATGTATCTGTCTACAAGCATTTACGCACACACACACATTCATATTTGCTGGGTTACAGGTTATAGCACTGAATACGAGGTATAGTTACACTATTGACTACAAGTTAGTTTTAGTACTGAACACAGATTACAGAACTGACAATACGTTGCAGCAGTGATTACAGTTATACCACAAGGTAAAGATCTGTTATGGGTGAAACCAGGTTACAGTACAAAGTACTGATTAAAGTAGTGCTCTGATGACTGTCAATTACAGTTATAGTACTGAACACAGGTTACAGTACTGACAACAAATTAGACGAGTGATTACACTTACACTGCTGAATATACGTTACCATACTAACTGCAAGTTACAGTTACAGTTACAGTGCTGACTATAAGTTACGGTGCTGAATGCAAGTTACAGAGAAAGCACTGAACACAAATTACAGTTCGGACAATAACTATAAGTACTAACTACAGTTACGCCACTGACTATAAGTTACAGTGCTGAATATAAGTTACGGTTGTAGCTTGTAGCTAAACGACTATGGGTTACAGTTACAATACTGACTGTAAGTTACTACTGTAAGACTTTTACGTTCTCAAAATTCGGCTACAGTACAATCTACTGCACTGACAACTGACTGTAGACTGCAAATACTATACCAGCAACTGACTACAGTGCTGAAGACAGACCACAGTGCTGGCTGTGTATTAAAGGCACACAGCATTACAACATAACTAAGCTACGTTACCTGACATTCGCATATTGTGCCCTTTCCTTTCTATTCAGATACTGACCAGGGTCAGCTCTGACTGTGACAGTGCTGCTTCTGTAATAATCCAGAGGGCACATCTGCCTCTGTATGTGCTACACGTACAGTATGTGGCAGCACAAAGTGGGACTTACCTCTACAGAAGTTCTGCTCATCCAGGGTGAAGCCAGATGAGCAGCGGAGGGTCCTGGAGGAAGGCGGTAGCCGACGACTGGACTGGACACGGCCCGCATGACCCATACCCACACCCTGGGCCTGGCCTTGGCCCTGGCTTATCACTGGCGGGTTCGGGGGCACATTCTGGGGCGCACTGGGCTCAGCGGGTTGAGAGGCCTCATCCCCACTGCTCACGAAGATCTGTGCATTCTGGGGCAAGCAGAGGTAACCGCCAAAGTGGTTGACACACTTCATGCCCCCTTTGCAGGCGTCCGCAACGATGACACACTCGTCAATGTCTGAAGAGGAGAGGGTAGTAGTTGTGCTTAAACATTTGATATACAGGTTATAGTACAGGTTATGCTTAAACTTTAGATATACAGGTTATCCTTTAACATTGGATATACAGGTTATAGTACAAGTTATGCTAAAGATTAGATAAATAGGTTATGGTACAGGTTACGCTTAAACATTAGATATGCAGGTTATAGTAAAGTGGCCCCTTATAGTCACATGTGCATTTAACACATTCACTAATTGAAGCAATGGGCTGTCACCAATGGTGGGCACCTAGGGAGCAATGTGTGGGGATGGTACCTTGCTTAAGGGTAGCTTAGCAGAGGCACTAATTAGAACCCACAGCCTTCTGATCACAGGGGCAACTCCCTAACCACTAGCTGCCCCAAACATTTTAAACATTAGATATGCAGGTTATAGTACAGGTTATGCTTAAACATTAGATATACAGGTTATAGTACAGGTTATGCTTAAACATTAGATATACATGTTATAGTACAGGTTATGCTTGAACATAAGATATGCAGGTTAAAGTGCAGGTTATAGTACAGGTTGTACAGATGTTTAAAGAGAGCATGGGGAGAAAAAGTTGATAAATCCAAAAACTGATGATGCTGACAGGTTCATACCTTTGCACACTTGTCTGACAGGGTCATACTCATAGCCATCCGTGCACTGTGGGTGAGAGAACACACTGACGATTAACTTCTGCAACTTCTGTCAAACAAATAAAACTACATTCTGGGGCAAAATAACACCTTCATTCACAGCCCTAACACACACGTGTGCTGTTTCTCCGTAGTTAAGCAGACAGGGGTCATTTCTTGAAGTGAAAGGAGAAAAACAGCATTTATTTGGAAGGAGAGAGGTATAAAAAGGCACTTGCCGTGTAGGAGACAGGTTCCTCCGGCTCTTGGGCGACGGCACGGCACAGAAGTGCAGTTATCACGTAGAGTCCCAGCATTGCAGCTCTAAAAACCAAAGGAGGCATGAGGTGGAACCCAGACATGCTCATGCTTTTATCGTGAATGTCTACGCGGTTTTAATACCCGTTATTAACATCGTGGTGAGGACTTTTTTTGTTTGTTTGTTTTCCCACCCGTATTCCGTCCCCCTGCTCTGTGATTGGCTAGGATTACCCAGTGAGATAATACAAGCCAATCGCAGCGTAAGAGACCAACCAGACCCACTTCACAGGGAAATATGGTTGATTATTATTATTATTTTGTTGTGGTTGTTATTGTTGTTGTTATTGTTGTTATTATGATTATTATTTAGATGTGCCCTAATCGAATAAAACACAATAAAAACGGCACGATTATCCAAAAATAGAACTTGTACAGCTAATGGTGTTGATGCATGCATTCAGGGAGTGTATTAAAAAAAGAAATACTTTTAATAGTATAGACTAGTTATATTACAGATTTCTTTCTTGATTTCACAGCCTAAGCAATTATTACTCACATTAGTGTTTATTTCTGAAATTCTACATATCCTTTCTGCTGACTACATATCCTTTCTGCTGACCGAATCTGATTTTGAACCAAAGCAATAAAAAAACTAATAAAAAGAAAACAAGAAATGGACTCTGAAAGACGTTAAAACACAACAAAATAAAACAAAATAATTGTAGTCCATATCACTGTTTTTCCATTATTTAATCACTGCTTAATCACTGCATTAAAAAAAGAATTTCACACTGTGTGCTGTGGTATGTTCACGTATGACTATATGGGGCCACTTGTTTTAAATAATAAGGCAAAATTATGCTGTTTTAATCACTGTGCTGGCCAATCATAGTGCAGTGGGCGGGGTTAGTCGGGATACGGGTGGAGAAAGACAGGCACGCTGTTTGATCCTCTGCTGAGCGAGTGTGAACACGTTTCCGTAGAGAAGGGCTGTTTTCACGGGCACAGCTCCAACCTGATCTCCCCTGTTTCAGCTGCTCGGTGTGTGTGTGTGCCCTCACCCCCGCCCCGGCCCTTGTTTTTCCCTCTCTTCCCCAAGCTGAGCTACCAGTATTGCAGTGATGTGGCCCACAGCCAGAAGCCTAGACCAATACCTGTCCCGCCACACTAAACGGACAAAAGTATTGGGACAAGTCTGTTTGGGTTTGGGCTAGGCCACTTACTTCCATCGAAGGGCAATCTTAATGCTTCAGCGTACCAAGACATTTAGGACAGTGCCATGCATCATCTTTATGGACACAGTTTGGGAAAGAATCTTTTCCATTCCAGCATGACTGCGCCCCCAGTGCACAAAGCAAGCCTGACTGGCCCACACAGAGTCCTGACCTCAACCCCATCCAACATCTTTGGAATTAACTGGAACTGAGACTGCAAACCGTGCTTTCTTGTCCAACTTAAACCCCTGACTTCATAAATGCTGTACAGAATGAATGGGCACAAATTCCCACAGAAACTCCAACATGTTGTGGAAAGCTTTCCAAGAAGAGTGGAAGCTGTTATAGCTGTTATGTAGCTGTAGTTTAAAGTGCAACAGCATTCTGAGTTCCAGAATAAAATCCTGACATACACAAGTGCTTGTTTCTACTTTCATTTGGTCATGTTAGATTTTGAGGACGGGTAAATAAACAGTATATAAAAACACTATTTGTGAGAAGAATAATTGAGGCTACCATTTTCTAAGGCCCATTTAACTGAGATATATTTTGAGCTGCTAATTCTAGACATTTACATGTTTGGGCAAATTCTAGATCATTTCATTGAACTAATAATTCTACATATTTACATTTACCTGCTAATTCTAGATATGCAAATTACGCATTACACATATATATTTAGCTGCCAATTCTATACTTTTACATTTAACTGACAATTGTATTTTGTGTTCTCTTGTTTTATTTCAGAACAAAAGGACCCCAAAAAGAGAAAAACCCACTTTACATTCTACTGGATGCACCTCACAGGTGAGCTTTAGTACTTCAGTAGTACGACAGTTTAGTCAAGCACGGGCAAGTGGGACCTAGTTCTTAAGAACGAAGATCAAGCTTTAGCATACAATGTTGCACATTCAAGTGAAGACAAAATCACAAAATTACTACTAAAGTAAAAGTTACAAGTCCAGAGTCATTCTAAAGACACAGTGGTAATGATGGGTACCAGGCGTTTGAAGAACTGAATGGTCCTCAAAAGCTCCTTCACATCACCACCATGACATTTACCATCACTCACATCGCGTACTAAACCACCAGAAGACACATGTAGGTGCACATGTCATCTTTGATGGTCAATAAAATAGTTCTATTTGTATTTTATACTTCTCAACCTTTGGCTCCTATCACCCCCACAGTGAGGAAATCCAAGTTGCATCACACACTTTCACACACTTCAACACTTCAACATCGTTTTATTGTTGGTTACACCTCAACAATGAAATGATGTCGGTTTTGGAAAATTGTTGGACATTTCTGGAAAAATTGTTGGACATTGTTGGATAAAATGTCGGGCTTTCCCTTTAACACGGTTTCTGGGAAGAGCAGTCATGCACTGAGTGTTCAAAAAAAAAAGACTCTCTATCATCTGCAGCAGCCTGAACTGAAATGTAGGCTTAGCTGGCATTACTCTAGTAGCATTTTCTAAGCTGGTGTTACCTTACCTGGCATTACCTGGCCGCCTTACGTTTCTGTAGGAGTTTCGCAGTGCGATGTGCTCAACGCAGCACAGGTTGGGTGACTCACAGCAGAGATGTGTGGAGGTGTGTGTTTTAAGTGTTTGAGTTACTGTAGAGTTACTGTGATCACAGGCACCATGCCGGGGGGAGGTGCTGTGGACAGGTTGGACTGTAGGCTATCAGCCCATTTTTATCACAGCCATGTGTGCGTGTGTGTGTGTGTGTGTGTGTGTCTGTGCGGGTGTGTGTGGGTGTGGGTATTATATGTTAGAGTGTGGCTCCATCTACAGGTTTTTAACCAGACTTAATTATAGTTGGAGCCAAATGAATGTTTTTAATGGACTTGATCACAGTATCACAAAATTCATAGTTCTGTTCATTTCAAGTGTGTTAAAAACCAACACATTTGTGTCCATTTATGAGTAACCAGAGTTGGTAACTCTGTCCCAGGCTCTTAAGTACATTTTGATGGATCTGAACCTTCTCTAGAAGTATATATTGTGAGGAAAATCCTTCCCGTTAACTCAGTTACATTTTGGTACTTAACATTTAGTTACCAAGTTCTTGAAGAAAATCTAATTTTAATAGTAGCAAATCTAATTTCCACAATTTTCCTCTTACCCCAGACTTAGATGACCAGCCAAGACATGTTAGGAGTCCAAATTCTTGCTTCTAACAAATGAGATATTCTGTTGATTTTCACATGAAAACAAGTTGGTTTTGGATCATTGCCTTGTTGTAATATCCAGTTTCTTTTCTTCTCCGGTGCCCCCACTAGAGTATCTCCAACATGTCCAGTGCCACTGGTGTAAGATCCAGATCCATCTTCATGCTGAACAGCTGGAAAGGTGTTCCTTTATTGAAATGCTCCTCTCGAAACATTTATTTGATGGCGTAGCTAAAGTTTTTGTTTCATCCAACTCCAAAATATGTTGCATTGCATACTTCAGACACTGACTTTTATGAGATCACAGTTAAGGCTAACTTCTGGCTGGCCTCTACTGCAGTAGTGAGCCAGAGCATCGCTAAAGAATCAGCCTAGTCTTCCATTAGGACCTTTGCAATGACATGGTGGATTTTAAACAGTCTAAAAGCTTTTTTTTCTGAGACTTTTCCAGATTCCAGACCTTCCGGTCTTTATCTTGACTTCAGCACTTCTCGATTTCTTAATGACATTGTGGACATTAAAGATTACAAGTAAGAAGTGCTTACATTGTCCTCTCTTGCTTTATAAGACTCAATTACCATTAGTTTCAGATCCTCAGTCAAATGCTTAAATATGCCTCTGGCATCCCAAACCATGAGCTGACTTGAGCCCAGACTTTTGCATATAACTGGATGTCCATGTATTGAATTCTCATTAGCACAACTGGCTATCACTGTTTCTGCAGTGAAATGCAGGTGGCCGATATCCACCCCATCTACTGAGGATGCCTGGGGGCACGTTAGGCCCTAATAAACTCCATAGTGTTTACAAGATGGTTTTGGTTTACGAACATCTGCTGTACTTGGCAACAGCAGCCTCCTTTTGCAAGTGCCAGCAGCTTACGGTCATATGTGGGTAAGAGCATGCTTGGCACATTAGTCCACTGACTTCTCATCCTTTTCCTTTTCACAGCAGATGGAGGTGTGGCTACAGTATGAATAGCAGCACTCAAAGAAGAAAGCTCCATGAACCACTCAGTAGATCAGTATCTTTCAAGCAAAAGCTGTATGAGTAATGTATAATGGGGTGAGGGTGAGTTTCTTTTTGAATTGTACAGTATTTTATTTGTTTTACATTTTACATTTTTGCCACTGTATTCCAGCAAAACTATTTTCTTGATGCCCCTGAAGGAATGTGCCCCCAAAGACTGAAGTGGCCACATCACAAGTACACTCAAGACCAAGAACTCCAGTCTTAAAATCTGAAGTGTAAATCATTTTCACATACCAGCTGACATTTTAACTGGTAGTTATTTTACAACCGTTCCAAAAACTGAAAGAAAAAACGAGATTTTAGATTCAAGGAATGGATGCAAAGACTGGTGTTACTGGTCATCATATTATTTTCCCCGTCCCTTGCTGATGAAGTTGCTGAAGTCAAATGGTGTTTAGATGTGGGTCAAGACACTTTGGGGTGGTAATAGCCTTGTGGGTAAAACCCTGTGAAACCGATGACCACAAAGTCGCAGGTTCAAAGCCCCACTTTCTACCATTGTGTCGTTGAGCAAGACACTTAACCCTCTGTTGCTCCAGAGGGACTGTCCCTGTAACTAAAGATTGTAAGTCTCTCCGGATAAGAGCGTCACACAAATGCCTTTACTTTGATAAAAGATTTACAGAGACACAACAAATTGTTCTTAAAATGACCTAAGATATGTGATGTGATGATACAAGGTTAAAAAAGGTCAGTTTTTCAATAGAAAAGTGCTTGGCCATAGGAGTGCTTGGCAAGTCAAAATCCACTTACAAGAAGAGAATGCTTAGGTAGCATTTAGGAAAGAGTTCAAAAAGTTACCCCACAATTTCACTCACAGTACATGTTGAGTCAGCCTCAACCATAATTGTGCATCATTAGTTTTTTGCAAATGTTTTGATGGAGCTGCCATTTGGAACCTGCGTGGAACCTAAGCCAGTGCCCAGAAAAGCAGTATGTAGATGACTGAGCCCAAAACGGATGGTTTTATGATCCAACAGGATGGTCTGATGAATCATCTTCCGTTCAGCACTTCTTTTTTTTGGACTCCTGTTTCCTCATGGGTCTTATTTAAATCAGGACTGCAGTTTTTCTGAAGACAAAAGGCTAACCACCTTAGCTTATTGATGCATTTGGTATTATTTAGCATTCCATGACAGAATATCTATGAATTATTAGACTGGAATTGACATACACTATATGCTATGGACAAAAGTATGGATGCCTGACCATTACACCAACAGGTACTTTAATGAGATGGCATTCAAACACATAGACTTTAATATGGAGTTGGTCGCCCCATTGCAGCTGTAACAGCTTCCACTATTCTTCGAAGGCTTTCCACATTCTGTAGAGCATTTATAAGGTGAGGCATGCGCTGATGTTGGGCAAGAAGGCCTTGTTTTACAATCTCAGTTCCAGGTTGAGGTTGGTGCTCTGCGTGGGACAGTCAAGTTCTTACACAGTGAACTCATCCAATCATGTATTTATATACTTTGCTTTGTGCACTGGCATCGTCCAAAATGTCTTGGTATGCTGAAGCATTAAGATTGCCCTTCACTGGAAATAGCTCCTAGCCCAAACGTTGAAAAACAGGTGTATCCCAATACTTTTATCCATATAGTGTACATTAGTCTCTTTATAGTGCCCTGGTTATTTAACCTTACCTGTGAACTGAAGTCTTTATGTTCAGTGTTCTTTTGTAGCACATGCTTGGAGAGGGTGTGGCTTTTTTGCACCTGCCGTTTTGCCCCTTGATGTCTGTAGCGCCTTTGTTCAATTATTTTTACATCTTTTTTGCAAATACTGGCCCAAGGCCCGCATCATTAAGGGCTCCTGCATGTTTAACTGCCGTCTTCTGTGATCTCAAGCTCCACCTTATTTCCTGTACCCTCCAATCACTGCTTCGAATGCCTGTACACACCGGCCCTTTATAAATAAACGGTGACATTGCTGATACATCATGTTGAGTTACTGGATGTGGTTTAGGGGACAGTATGACTGTGAGCTACATGCAGCCACTTCAGACAACATCGGGACTAGTGTTTACAAAGCAGGCATAAATTATAGCTCCAAACCACATCCACAAGTCTACACAGCCTTAATTAAGAGCTGGATGTGGTTTGTGCAGGTTGAGACATGTTTTGGGGGTGTCTGTACAGAAATGATTCATGTGACTATTGAGCTCTAGTGTTTGCTTTGTAGCTCCAATTCTTGAAGAAGCAAAACGTGAACTCCCATTACAAGTGGAAAAAGTCTATTGTTTGCCTATTGTTTCTTTCATGCAAAGCGAACAAACCATTTAGAAGTGTCTAATTTGAGTTTTACTGACCAAAGAACTTAACATATTACTTAAAATAAAGCATTACCACATTTCTGTGTTTTGCCAAAATTGAGTTCTAATTCATTTTCTCATCAGGCTGAATGGAACTCTGGAATGGCTAGAAAAGCCATTTGTAGCTAGAGCATAGACGGGTCAATTTTCCACACAAGAAACAAACACTTTGCCTTTATCACAAACACTGGCACATCAAACTGATTTTACAGAAACTAAACCTACAGTGTCTGCTGTTTTTTTTTTACAACACATAAAAATAAATAGGTGTATGCCTCCTGGGTCCCATACAGATTCAGATGACTGAGATGTTGACGTCCACACACTGTTCAAACACTTCTTACGTCACAGTGATGGATTGAAGCTCCCCTGGCAATAGCAGGGTTTTGCCCATCATGGCTGCTCTGGGATCAGTCAGGGTCACATGATATGAGTTATGAGATGCTATGACACTCTTGGGGATGGTACAGAATTCTAGTGATGCATCAGGCCTTACAAACTTTTGCGATGGGACTCTTTAAAGAAATCAAAACATTGTCATGTGACAATCAGTGAATGAAAGCTAATAGCCACCAACTAGCAAGCTATCATTTTAAGTGTAAGGTGGTGGAATAGACACTGAAGAGGTCACACGGTTTTTCAACGCATTGCTTTATTCACTGCTTTCAGCAAGCCAAATACATCTGACCAGTCACAGATGGATGCATTTAGAAGGACCAAATGTGCCTTTAACCTTTGGATGGCGTCTCTTTCGATGCTGAAGGCAATGCATCAAGAACTGATGGCCCCTCAGCATCATCCAATCAGTTCCTGATGCAGTATCATCGACATCTGAAAGGTCTGGTAGGGTCCCCTAGTGATCAGTCCCGGACTCAACAACAGTTAGAATAAAGAACAGATCCAAAGAAAAGGGCCATCACAAGCCCTCTCACGCAGGGAGACTCTTGTAACGACATGCTTTTGTAATCGCAGCGACATCTTCATTTAGCAGCCCAAACAGCGAGCTCAGTTCCACAGAGAGGCTGAGCTGGTGGATTCTGCTGACAAATCACTGTGCTTAGCATAATCCCAGTGGCCATTGTGAGAGAAACTAAAAGAAGGACTCACAGTTGCCAGCTGAGATTTGACTAGCGCACAGAACTGCCCTTAAATATGGAGCACAGCCAGAGAAGAGCTGAGGTAAACATGGCCTCTGAACATCTCATCCCAAGTGAATGGCAAACGCTTCAGTACTGTGTGACTCCATTAAGAGTTTCATTAGAAAAGAATGTAAAAAATAGACTGAAAGGACAGACTAACAGCACATAAACCACCAAAAGAACCATCTACACTCTTAATGAAGGGTTCTTTGAATATCCCAATGAATAACCATTTTAGTTTCCTATAGAACAATTTTTGGAAATAAGGCATGAGCATGAAACACTTTTTTTTAATAACATAAAGAACCTTTAACCCTTTAATGCCGTGTGTATCATATTTGTGTGTACATACATTTCTGAGACCCACTGCATTACCCTGAGATATAAACTTTGCATAAAACTCTTTTGTAAACTATCTGATGGTTGTCTTCTGCCCTCTAATGGACACCTTTTGCACTACAACAATTCTCACATGTAGTATGCTGGAATTGGCCGAATCTGATTAGCTCCCCGCTGATTATGTCAAGGTGTAGGATATTGGTCATTTGACAATTTTATGGTGAGATTTTCCTTTACATATTTATCAATATTTTAAAATAAGCACTTACTTTGTTAAAAAAAATGTAGTATTACTTACACTTTTTAAATTCAGTTTGTAATAAAACCGAGCACAAAATGTTTGTATCAAAACTGAGACAGCAGGTATAAAGGGAGATTATTGGTAAATGCCTGTTTTTTTTCTGGATGTTATATACATTTATCTTCCATAGTCCATAATACAGTGTTTGATGAATCAATTACACAATTTACAGATTGAAATGTGATATTTACAGCAAATAATTCATAAGTAAATTTAATAAATATCTATGCTATGGCTAATTTATTTTTCTAAAAGGAGGTTCACTGCTTAAGATGTCCTGTGCTTCCTTGATAGCAATTTGAGTGACATAGAGGGTCTTGTAGAGACAGATGATGAAGTGGAAGACAGGAATTGGACTCCCAATGCAGAGCATGATTTATAGGTGGTGTTTATAGGTGGTGTTGTTTTTGTTTGTATCAAATATGATACAAACAAAAGCAATTTTGGAATGCTGTAATGCCCAAAGTATCAAATACAATATAAACAAAAAAAATACTTGTAAATTATTATTATTATTATTTTATATTTTGTTAAAGGGCCTAATAAAGACTAAAAATAAAAAATATAGAATTTTCTGCTCATTATTTCTTGGTTTAGGCATTAAAGGGCTAATACTGTATCTGAAGTCTCTTTCCAAAATTCAGCCTTGGTGCAGAATTACAGCCACTTCGAATCAGTCAGTCCCACAATGAGTCCCCAGGACCTGCCGTTTCTGTCTGTAGCTTTAAATGATAATGAGGAGGAGAGAGGTGGGGCAAGGATGAGGGTGGGGGAGGATCCAGCTAGCTGGTAAAAGACCCTTGTATTAGTCTGTAGTGAGATTCGGGAAATTTCCTTGATAGCCAAGCAGTTGATATCAGTGCCTATAGCCCCATTGCTGCAAGACTCCTCATATTTTACCCGTTCTCATCTGATCACCCTGGTTCACAGAGGTGCTCACTCAGTCATTTCAATGAGGGGAAAGGCAGACATTGCGCGTGCCATAACACCAGTGTTGGGCAAGTTACTTTAAAAAAGTAATTAAACTACTGATTACTGATTACTCCCTATAAAAGTAATCAAA
>JBBPCY010000082.1:2426558-2436938 GCA_037974405.1 Brachyalestes nurse
GAGTGTGAGTGTGTGTGTGAGTGAGTGTGTGTGTGTGAGTGTGTGTGTGTGTGTGTGTGTGTGTGTGTGTGGTGGGGGGGGTTCCAGTGGTCATCAAATGGGACCCGATTAATACAATCAGTCAGCGAGGAGAAAGGGGCCATTGGAGCCGTGCAGATGTTCCGAGAGTCTGTCGCTAAAGAGCTATTGTTAAGAAGCAAGCTAGACCCATAAGTCTGAGAGCTGCTCTAAAGAAATTCTATTGTGCTTCGTCACTGGGACCCTCAAGCTGGTCCTCGCAAACTGTACGTAAAACTTTACGTGAGTTTTTTGCGTAGAACAAGCTTTGACACACTGGGCCCACCAGAGACCAGTAATTATGTTTTGGAGGTCATGATCTTTGGATGCTTTTTCTTTAGGACAATACCACTGGTTCTTTTTTCTCTCGCTGAAAAATAAGATGTAATTTGTCTGTTGGAGCGTAGTTTTCAGAAGAGCACCACAACAATGGGTCCGCCATGTGAATTATGAAATGGTTGGGGTGCAGGACCCCATGGTGGGCCACGCATTGTAGTCCACTGTATGGTGAGGGAGCTAGAAGGAAAGGAGCGAGGGGGGCTGGAAGGAGCGGAGGAGCAAAGACCAGCAGCCTATGAAAGACACAAGAAGTTCATGCCAAAGACCTTGGGGGTGTGTTTTGCCTGGAAAACAATTGAAATCTCACTGAGCGGGGATGACATTTTTATTTTGAGGCATTCCTGCCGTTAAAGGGGAGGGGTCAGAGCCAGGGTCTACTGCACTGAAAGTATGTGTTGGTTATAACCGTCAGGATAAAATGAGTGAGGGAATAATGAAATAGCGTCTTTTATAGTTTAAAAAAATCTGATTTGTCTCTTGCTGAGGATCTAAAGTCAAGCATTTGCAAGCCCCTGGTTGCATGTTTTGAAAAGGAAATAGCAAGTGTGCACTAAAATAGGCAGAACAGTGAAATAAATATATAAGAATGATCTCTGTAAAGTGTACTTATTTTACTTCGAAAATCAATAAAACATGCAATTTGACTGAGAGAGTCACAAAACCCGAGACAGAGACTTACTAAATGCATACTATAGGCCAAAAGTATTGAGGTAAGCAGTGATTTAAAATCAATATTTTATACGAAAACAATCATTTTAAATCAAAACCAATCCAATTGGTTTGCGCATTTTTTAATCTCTAGAAAAAACTGCTTAGATCCATCCATCCATCCATTATCTACCCCTTAGTCCTGCACTCGGGATCGGGGGGGTACTGGAGCCTATCCCAGCTGCTATGGGCGTAGGCGGGGAACACCCTGGACTGTCCTGCTTAGATCTAAAGTGTAAATTCAATTCGTCACATCTGTATGTCTATATATATACGTATATATTTATATATATATATAAACACGTTTTAAATACAGATAACAATAACAATAATTAGTCGTTTTATGTGGGTCAGAGTGTTTGCTTATGCATCTGGTAGCTCAGTACTACTTGTAGTTATCATCCAATACCTGGTTTGTCTAATCGATGCTTCATTAAGTTGTATCAGAAGCACTGGTGACAGAATTAAATAAACTGAATAAAGTGATGTCTCGGGTCCTTGAGGACGGTCCAGAACCAAATTGTGCTCTCACCAGATCACAAGGCATCTGGTACATTTTTATAGTTTATAGTTTTAGTTAAATATATGTATTCTGTTATGATGGTATGACTTTTTAGCTTCATAGATTTCACAGTAAAAAATTACACGTTTACTTGTTTGCAGCATTTGTCCTACAATGAACTGAATGCGGCTGCTACCTCCGGCCCGCCCCCTCATCCAGCTCCCTGGCAGCCTTTCCACACTCTTTACTTTATTGGACACATAATTTCTCTGCACTGGGGCACCAGCTGACTTAGAGGGACCACAAGACAGGGGCAGTGGGTACGTGAGTTTAATTTCATAGTCTAGAATATTTCATGAGACAATTTGTAGCTGTTTAAATAGGACTTTATATCCCATGCAAATGAAGAATTCATTGAAGGCTCTTCAGCGAAACATTGACCTTCTCTACATTCTGTTTGGCTGCACTTGGCAGACCCGAGCAGTCGCATCGGACCTGCAGTTCATATGATCTGGAAACAGAAGATTCCTAAAACTACACTATTGTATATAGTAAACCTGTTCTTCACCAGTTTCAGGCTTCCTCCTACAAACTGTTAACTATCAGTTGTGATTTACAAAACTGGTTCTCTTGTGAATTAAAAGGTTCTGCAAACAACCAAAAGTGGTTTGTCTATGGCATCATCCAAATCTGCACAATGTAGGTCTGATACATTGGATGCCTGATAAAATGCACATTCTTAAAAAAGGGGGTCAAAAAGGGTTCTTAGGATGGCTTTTTAGAAACTACAGCTGAGTTACAATGCTAATGGAACCAATACTTGAAATGAACAGTCACCCAAATAGCCATTCTCGACCTGCTGAAACAGCAGCCAGCTCTGCATTAAGCTTCTGCAGACTTGTGTCTGGTTTAGTTTTCTCATTTACGCCTGCTTTGTGAATACCAGCCCACTGGTTCTCTGAACTGGCTACCTGTGTCTGTGAACTTCTATTTGTTTTTACAGCTCACAGTAAGTCCTACCGTGTCCTAAACAACATTAACAAGTTTTCACCACTGCAATGAAGGGCTGGGTGTGGTTTAAGTAGGTTAAGAGAAGTTTTAGTGACGCATTTTTACGGAAGTGTTTGCAGGCCACTTGAGTTTGTTAGCAACATTAACGGGCTCCTTATGGTCACACATGAACACAACACAGTGTGAACAAGTGAAATTCTTTCTCTGCATTTAAGCCATTCATCAAGTGAAGCAGTGGGCAGCCAGCGATGGGGAGCAGAGTGTGGGGACGGTACCTTGTTCAAGGGTACGTCAGCGGTGCCACCGGCCAGGGATTCAAACTCACAACCTTCTGAACCCACGAGCAACGCCAGAACTACTAGGCCACCAGCTGCCCCAGTGAACAAACTACAGATTTCAGTGAAATTTTAACTTGGATTGCTACATTCCACAATGCAAACCATTACACCATAGGACCTACACCTTACCTCAAGTAGTAAATTAAATAAGAAAGGGTTTTCCAAAAACTTTCTTTTTAGAAAAAAAAGCTTTCTAAATGCCACAGAGGAATAAGTTTTGGAATCTTTTAATGGATAATTTTTAAACGAACCACCTTTGTAAACGAGAGTGCGAGAGTAAGACATTTTATTTATTTCGTTCATTCATGCATTAATTTTCTTCTTATTTCCTTAGATTACGTCTTTCAACTTTAAAAAGGTTCTTTGCACTCACACATCATTTACAAAAATGGTTCTCACCCCTTGCAAAGTTCTCAAGGGAACTAAAAGCATTTTATTCTAAATGCTTCAAAAAAATGTGTGCTTCTAAAGGTCTAAATGCTTATGAGTGCTTACATCACTGGATGGGGATACAATGTGTAAGCTTTATTCTCAAAGTAAGAATGAGACAAATATACCTGTTTAATATGTTGATGTATCATAAGCTAAGTGAGGAAAGGTAAAGGTAAGCTAAAAAAAAATAAATAAACCGGCTACTGTTCTGATTATTTTCATTCCATGCCTGGCATTCTATTGCTGAACCACAGACCACAGTGTTGGGGAGTACATGTACGGAATACATGTACCGGGGTTACCTTTTTAGAATACAAATTATGAGTAACTGTATTCCGTTACAGTTACCATTTAATTAGGTGATAATTAGATAAGGTTACTTTGTTGAAATAAATTGATTACACAGCGGTATTTACCTGTTCCATGTTAGGCTTATCCCCTCTCTAATTTCGCTAATTCCATGCATTGATGGAGACCCAAACAAAACACGCAATAAGAGCCTCTAATATAAGCGTCCTGCTAATGTTTGTGCGTCAGTTACACAATGGACCCGTTGCCAGCACAACAGACAGGGGCGGACTGGCAATCTGTACGTTCTGGAAAAGTCCAGAATGGCCGTCCAGAATGGCCGTCTGACCACTCACTGTCGCTTACCGATAGCCACTTTCACAGGCTGATTACTTTTAATTAAATCACAACAAACAGTGACGTTTTTTTTATATTACTGACCTGAGCTTTAGTGTCTTGAAGTCTGTTTATGACTTCAAGTTTCTCTGTATTTGCATTTCTCTGCGATTTGTCCCTTACCAGCCTCCTTAGCCGTGACATCACAGACACTCTGTCTCCAACACACAGTTTTAAGGCAATTCGACCATCCACTCTCTCTCCCTATACATTACAGAGGCGACTCAACCACAAAAATCAATACTCGGCCCCTGATCAACCAATATATTAACGATGTTTTGATGTTGGAACCACACCAATATTTCAAAAACTATAGGAGGAGAAGAAGTGCCAGCTATAGTAATAACAATAATAATAAGAAGAAAAAAATAAAATTAAATTAAGAAGAACAGTAGTATGATAGCTGATGCACTAAAAAACTAAGCATTTCCAAAACATTTGCTGGGCAATAAGTGTATAAGAAACAGAGGCTACAAATCTGGATAAAATAACTGTACTTTAGATTATCTGATTTTAGAACTCCTGCCATTTAATCTCATTCCTCTCATAAATGATGGGAGCGTTTATTTGCATGACTGTATGTGTGTGTGTGTGTGTGTGTGTGTGTGTGTGTCCTAGATGAGGTTTCTCAGATAAGCGCTCCAAATGGCTGCAACACTTATTCAGTTGTGTTCTAATGCAAGGGTTCTTCAGTAAAGGCAATGGTTAGTTATAGAAGCTGGATGCATAAATGGTTCTTTGTCTGGTTAAATGGTTCTTCTGATATACAACCTACTGTAAATAGTTCTTTAAATGATTCCCTAAGAATGGTTCTATATAAGGCCAAAAAAGGTTGTTTTTGGTATAATAGAGAACCATGTTTGCTAAGAGAACAGGCACGTGTGTGTGTGTGTGTGTGTGTGTGTGTGTGTGTGAGTGAGAGAGAGAGACAGAGCGAGAGCGACAGAGAGAGAGACAGACAGAGAGAGAAACAGAGAGAGAGAGAGAGAAAGAAAGAGAGATAGAGAGATAGAGAGAGAGAGAGAGAGAGAGAGAGAGAGAGAAGGAATCAGAGTGGGAGAAAGAAAGTTGGAGAGGAAAAGAAAGGTGGAGGGAGAAACAATAGAAAGGGATACAACGAGGGGCAGTTAGTGGGAGAAAGAGGAAGAAGTGGGAGAGAGGGTGAGAAACAAAGGGCTGGAAAGAAAAGGAAACAGAATGACGGAGAGAAAGAAACAAGAGAGAATGAAAAAAAAATAGGTGAAAAGTAAGAGAGGAGGAAAGAGCAAGAGGAGAAGAGAGAGACAGAGAAAATGAAAAAGAGTAGAGGAAAAGAGTGAGATGGGGAGCTAGAAAGAGAGAAAAACAGAGAGAGAGAGAGAGAGAGAGAAAGAGAGAGAGAGAGAGAGAGAAAGTGATAGAAACAGACAGTGAGAAAGAGAGAGAGAGAGAAACAGTGAGAGAGTGATAGAAACAGATAGTGAGAGAAAAACAAAGAGAAAGAGAGTGAGAGGAACAGACAGACAGACAGACAGACAGAGAGAGAGAGAGAGAGAGAGAGAGAGAGAGAGTGATAGAAACAGATAGTGAAAGAAAGAGAAAGAGAGTGAGAGGAACAGACAGAGACAGAGAGAGAGAGAGAGAGAGAGTGTGATAGAAACAGATAGTGAAAGAAAGGAAGAGAGTGAGAGGAACAGACAGACAGACAGAGACAGAGAGAGAGAGAGAGTGTGTGATAGAAACAGATAGTGTGAGAGAGAAAGAGAAAGAGAGTGAGAAGAACAGACAGAGAGAGAGAGAGAAAGTGAGAGTCCTATTTGCCTTTCAATGTGCTTCACTGTCAGGAAGGAATTGATCTCATTCAAATTCTGTTTCTGTGACAGGCCTCTGAATCAGCCACCGCTCTTTTCTGTGTCCTTATCTCTACTCAGCTTGTCATTTTTGAATACCCAGATGTAAGATCCAGGTTAGGGGCATTTGAAACGTCAACATGTAAAGTCCCTAAAGTAAAGAACCTGAATTATCCGTGAGCATCATCCCTCGTACTTTTAACCTCAACGGTTTCCGTTTGCTGGGTGTTGACTGGTCACAACATTCCAGGCATCAGACAGTTAAGTGAAAAACCATGTGTGCAAATAATCAGTGAAGTCGTAATTAAAGATGAACCCCTGATTCTTCAACACCTCCCACCTGATGCCGTGCTGAATGTAAAACAACACGCGGCTAATGAAAGACACATCTGCATGTTTGGACCTTGGAGCGAGCTAAAGGCAAAGTAACACTTGAGCTTATGAAATGAAATCACATGTCCAATGGTAATATCAAGTGGGGCATGCCAGTCATATAAACATATAAATCATGTTCTAATACCAAGGACGGGCGTGGTTTTGATTAAAAATAAATGCGTACATGTTGGAAAGCGTATCGATTCTGAAACAGAGACCAAATGTCTCTCTCTCTCTCTCTCTCTCTCTCTCTTTCTCTCTGTAGAGGCTTTACCGTCAATCACACACTGGTAGGGAAACTTACTTTATCACCTTTGGGACCAGGTGGGCCTTCAAGTCCAGTGTTCCCTTTCAGACCCTGAAGAGAAAGAAGATACACAATGTCAGCTGAGTCTCCACATCCTGAGCAACTCTCTCTGAGCAAAGAAAATAACAATAATTCAAGCTGGCATACTTCAGGATACAATGATTTAGACATTAAATATTGATGCTTTATTGCTGAACATTGTAGGCACTTTTTGGGTCCTCTACATTAGGTTGTGATTCTTTCAACTTCAAAAAAAAAAAGATTCTTCTTAAAAAAAACTGGTTTAACGAAGAACCGAACCGTCCATTCTACATGCGTAGCAGCAACATTTGTAAGGAAACATTAATAGACTTACGAGGGTGACTAACAGTTAAGGACTGTCATGTAAGGCTGTAGGAAGAACCCAGTTCTGGATTCTTGCCACAACCTTCTCATTATGTGGAGGTTCTTTCAACTTTAAAACGGTTCTTCACACATCTCTTTAACAGAGAATCTGGGTTGAGAAAGCAACAACATTTTTAAAGAAACATTTATTTTCATAATCGTAAATCGTTTCATAAAAGAACACACCACAGTGTGAACAGTGTGAACTTCTTTCTCTGTATTTAACCCGTTCAGGCAGCCAGGAACACAGCACCCGGGGAGCAGTACTTTTTCTCAAGGGTACCTCAGTGGTGCCACTGGCAGTTCTGGGATTCAAACTACGGCCTTCTGCTCGCAGGGGCAACTCCCTAACCACTAGGCCACAATATGCACTGTCCCAATTTCATGACATTAAAAGCAAGTGTATCGAACAAGAATCAGTACTATAAAAGACTGATGTCATCCATATAGAAAACATCCACTGAATTGAAAAAAAGAGATGGATACACAAACCCATGTGTACTACAAATAAACAGGTGCCTACCAATTAGTGTGAGTATACACATGTACAAAGAGTTTAGAACAATAATATTAATGATTCAAATTTGCCTTTTCACCCATAACTAACACAGCCACTAATAACTCATGCACTCTTGGTAAAACCACCATAATAGTCTGGAAGCTACATGGGGTATCCAAGAAAAAAAAAACAAAGACTGTGCAAATACAAGATGTTTTAAACCACGTTAATCATAGGGAACACTTGCAGTTAAAGCCAGTGACGACATAGGGGAAATGTTTCAAACCTTTAAGCACTGTAACACTGACATAAACTAAAATGGCATTTTGAGGTATTAGCTGCTGCTTTGAAAACAGTTTGTAAACAGTTTAAGCTACTTACATAAGAAGCTAATGCTATTAGCATGCATAATAATGTACAGTATTTACAGAATGATAGACAAAAATTTCAGCTCTAGATAGACAAAAATAGATAGGAATAAAGCTTTTCTTTCTTCCACACATAATTTTAACTACAGACATGCATGGCAATGAAAACATCCGTAGCTAATAAGGTAGCTAATAGGTTAGCTAATGTGTCAGTTCACACTCTCAGGGGAAAAAATTAAGCTTTGCGTAATTTATGTGTAATAAGTCTGTGTGCATGAAGACGTTTTTTTAAGAGTGTGCGGCAGAACAGTGAAGTACATTGTTTCATATCAGCCAATAAGTTAAGCTCACTAGCGAGCAAGATAGTTAATTAGCAAATCATCCTAATTACACGCTTCAGAGTGGTTATTATGCTGGTTCCAGCGGCTTCAAGTAGATGGAAAATTCATTGAAACTCAAACCGTTTTTGACTGTGTCCATGGAAAAAAAAAACGTTTTCTATCATTTCCCCCTTGGTAGAAAGAAATATCTGCACACCCCACCTTAACAAAACAATGACAGAAAAGCCTAAGTGTAACTTTACTTAGAGAACATTAATTTCTTATGTATGACACCATGTCTAAAGCTGTAGGGAGCATATATCTGGATTCTTGTATGTTGCCATTAGTGGTTTGCTGTTTAGTGATGCAGATTTTACAAAGCGCTTTTCCTGCTGACTGTATTCTCCAAGTTCTCGAGTAGCTTTTTGATTTGACTGGGGTGTGAAGTGTCTTCTTAATTTGTTTGGTCTCATACTATCAGCTTCCAGAGTTTTCAAACAATAAAAAATACAGACGAGTCTCTCCTCATCTTCTACCACATCAAATGTGGAACCTAGAGCAAGATGTGCTTCGTCATATTTCCTTTTTGGCTTATTTTTCGACGATTATCGGCACTCATTTCTCGTAGAAGCACCACCTGTTTTTCTTTCAGTAAAACAGTAAATACACTCCTTTCAGTAAGCATATGTCCATTTTGACCCTCTCGCTTTTCCCGGGGGTTACGTTCCAAGAGCACCCGCCTACAGTGAAAAACCACGTTGTTGTGTTTTGGTTAAAAAAAATGCCTATAAACGCCTACCCTTAAAGAAAATGTACAGGTAAACCCGTATTCGCCTTTTACTTTAAATTCCCCGCCGCGATATGCAACTCGGAAGGTCGCTGGTCAAAAGTATTGGGACACGGCGGCCAGGTGAGCGGTTTTCGGAGAATAAAACCTGATCTACTCGGGCTAAAAATACAAATGAGAACTTGTTGGAAAGGTCTCCTGGAGATCTACTGAACTGTGGAGTTTGAAGTGTCTGAGTGCTTGCACTGCGGAGAAATCACGCTTGGAGCGCGGGGGCTCAACCCTGGTGTGGAATTCGAAAAAAGTGCTTCCAGGTCGGCTACAGCCTGCCCTGAGTCGCCTTGTGTGAAAACATCCAGAAAAATATATTTATTGCCACAAAAAAGCAAAAAAGGCGTAGTATATTTGCAGTTTCTGCGTTATTGTGGGGATTTCCGCATAAAACTAGAAGTTCGGTTCTCAAAAAAAATCAGTGTGTGACTGAATCCGTGACTCCTGATCCGCATAAAACTGGGGGATTACTGTATTAGTTTGGTTTACCAATTGAAGGGGTGCAGCTTTACGCGGAAAATGGGTTCTACACACAATCTCATTCATGAAAAATGTTGCTTTTAAGGTGCACCAATTGAAAGGTCCTTTAGGGAACCAAAACTGGTTCTATCACATATAGAGCTCCTTCTGCCATCCTTCATTTTCAGTGTATCCTCAAACTTACCACGAAAAGCCAACTACAAAACAAATGAGGTCCACAATGTTTCATCACGACGGAGGCAAATTTCCTGTGCTCGACTCACAAAAGACTGCAAGAAATTACTGTAAAGGGCAAAATGGAACATGGCCCAGGCTTAAAGGGGCCTTGCTGCAGTGCTCAGTGTTGAGTGTTTAGCTTTTAAATGTGATGGTATTCTGGACAGATATGACATTAGCAGATACAGTGCCCCCGTACCCAGCTCACACAGCCCACATACACACACACACACACACACTTTCCTGATCCACTTTGGTCATAGCCAGGATTAGGGGTCTTCATCGCTTTAGCCCCGCTGGCTGTGAGTGTGCTGGATCTGATTGGAGATAGGAGGTCCGCGGGCAAAGTCAAGACACTCCGTGGCACAAAGTGAAAAAAATGGGGAGGGGGAGGGGGGGAGGTGATGTGGAATTGAAAACTGAGGAAAGAAATAAAGGGCTGCGACCGCGGCAGCTGATGAATGAGGCCTGACGCGTATCGACAGGCTAAATTTACAGCGGCTCTTGTTAGGTGTGACACATTTGGCCTGCCAGCGCACACCCCGGAGAGAAAGAGGGAGAGAGCAAGAGAGAGAGAGAGGTGAAGAGAGAAAAGGAGAGAAAGAGGGAGAGAGAAAGAGAGAGAGAGAGACAGAGAGAGAGACAGAGAGAGAGAGAGAGAGAGAGAGAGAGAGAGAGAGAGAGAGAGAGAGA
>JBBPCY010000082.1:2437038-2449147 GCA_037974405.1 Brachyalestes nurse
ACAGAGCGAGAGCGACAGAGAGAGAGACAGACAGAGAGAGAAACAGAGAGAGAGAGAGAGACAGAAAGAGAGATAGAGAGATAGAGAGAGAGAGAGAGAGAGAGAGAGAGAGCGCGTATGATCTTAATCAACCGAGCGATGGAGCATCTGACCTTTAGCTAAATGTAAACCGTTGACTTCATGACTGCTCCAAACAGGTCATCAATAATTTCTGTGTGTGTCCACAGTGCTGCTGCTTTTATGAAATGATGAAGTATATAAACAGCTCTCCGCCCACTCCAGAGTCCATCTATGAAAACTAAGATTTTGAACAGCCCGTTTTGAAATCACCGCTTTTGTGATGTCACAAAAAACCAACACATTTCCATTTATTAAATATCTGCCTCCTCACCTTAAAGTGGTTTATCTCCCCCTTCACACGGATGTTATAAGGAGCGTTTCACTCCTGAGGCATACAACACAACAGCCAATTAGAACACGGCTCGTTTACATATATAAGTCCTAAAGGCTCGATAACAAAAACAGCTGGTTTAATTCATCAGGGCGTGTAAACATTATGCATACTTTAGGGAAAAATGAATTAAACTAAACTAAAATATTTCAGATCATTTGTAGGAAGTAAAATGGGACCAGAATGATAAATAAGAGAATTTGTGTTTAAATATCGAAGTAGAATTACTATTTGATCTTTTCGAATTTGAGGGCTGGCAGTTTTTTTTTATAGCTTCACGGTCAGTGGTATAAAACTCTCTCTGTCAGTTTAGAAACGTCTCAGTCATTTTCAAATCTCTGAGCAGTTTAAACAACAACATTAACAGTACATGCATAAAACCAGTGATGCCTGTCTTTTGAATGGCAGGCCATATCCTCTGTTAAGTCTAATATGTAATATAATATAGCCTTAATTAATTACTTAGAGTCAAAATAGCTCAACAACAGTAGTGTATAGCTGTCTGATAAAAGTTCGAATATTGTTTTTTGTTTTGTGAAAATAAAACAACAGAAAAAATCTTATAAATATAAGTTTATATTTTTAGAAAAAAAGTGCCATAATCTCTGCACTTGCATTTTTTATGTTTCCCTCTTAACATTAGCGACTGTGCACTGTATAGTGAAACGTGCTTACAAATGTGTGAAGTACACATCACAGCTGAATGGAATATGTATGAATAACAATAATAATAATCGTAATAACAACAATAATAATCATAATAATAGAATACAATGAAAAATAAGTTAGTCTTAAATATATTTTCCCCTCTATAGTCCTGATAGTTACATCTCTGTAACAGTTTGTTACACCTTTTTTCAGATTAATTTTTTGCCCTGCACTTTCCATTGTGTATAATATTTCATGCAGAATGCCGACCTGGCAGCGCTACTATAGTGTTTACACTGTTGTGCACGTGTTTACCACAAAGACTGCACCACAGAGTGTAGTGAGTAAGCGTTTCAGTGTGCTGTACAGCCTCTAAAATTTCACACACGCTGAACCTGAAGTGGCCTGAGCGTCTGTTTTTTGCTGTGTCAAGTGGTTTTACTGCTGTGGCTGTTTCTGTCTTTGCAGATCCGTTACACTGTGTTCCCCTTAGCCTGGCCGGAGAGAGGGGGAGTGAGAGAGAGAGAGAGAGAGGGACAGAGAGAGCGAGGGGGAGAGAGAGAGAGAGAGAGAGATCTTGCCTGCTTATCGCTGCCGCTGGGCCGGCTGTGGCTGTCTCACGCTGCAGCCCTGTACCTTCGCCCTCCGATTTTGTTCAATGTCAAGGTCCTGCTGCACTGCACCTCAAACATACACCTGGCTTTTCCCCTGACCCCTGGTCATAATCCTGGACATAAAGACAGACAGGAACATTACACACCAGTCAGGCCTTGCTGCGGCCGCCGTTCCCTCCGAGCTCATTTCTGATAGGTGTGGCCAGGCATTCATTCTTTTGTTTCGCTGCAGTCTCTGTCACTTATACTGCTACAGGAAAACTCAAACCTTCTTCGGCCTAGTCCTCCTCATCTGTAGCACACAGCTGACTACCACGAAGAACATATTTCTACACGTTTCCCGGAGCTTCGTCCAAAAACAGAAAATCCATGAACTCAAGTACTTTTAGAACAGAACCCAGTGCATACAAGCCAATATACCTTCCCAAGCTGTCTGATATTATATCATATTTGATTATATGTAATATGGCACATGGTTGGGTCAAGGTAGACAATGGTAAAGATGCTAAAAATATCATAAACAGTCCTTTTAGCTTCGTGATAAGCTAGTGAAACGTCTCTGGTGGGCCATGGTTGTTGTATTTACAGACCATTATTCTTTACAGTTAGCATTACACACATCACTGCGAGTAGCAGAGCATCGAGTGGTCCTTACAGTACAGGTTCATTTATTTGTATTTATTGACAATAGTATACTTTACTACAGGGCTTTCAGTAAGCTTGCTTATTTTGGATTGATTTTTTTTTCACACTTGACTAAAATAATTTAGTTAATGTATAGAAGGAAAATCTTTCTTAACTTTCAATGTCAGTTAATGAAAAATGAGTTTATCCGGGAGCGTTTGTTTTGGTCCATTCAATGGCAATTGCAATGGCAAAACAATAAAAGGTTTCCTTCCAACAGCAATGATATGCATCGAAGTGACCATTTCTATTAACATCTGACTATGACCTTCAAAGTCTATGAACTTCAAAGTCTAAACGGTTAAAATCAATCTGTAGACTTGAAATGAGTTCAAATCAGTCTGAAGACTTAAAATGAGTTCAAACCAAATTGAAGACTTGAAAATAGTTTAAATCAATTTGGAGACTTGAAACAAATTAAAATGAATTCATAGACTTTGAAACGAATACATGTGGAAATCCAGCGTTTAAAGGTTACAGTGCAGAGAACAAAACACATTTCCAACTAAGGTTATAGGAGGCATTAACAAACAGAGCTGCTCTCTTAAAACTGAAGCTTCCCTGAACGGTGCTTGGCTTGGACATATTGTTCTAGGAAATGGGGAAAATGTGGGATAGAACCTTCACAACAATGTAAAACAAAACAACTCATTAAGAAAAATCGTCCTTTAAAGAACCATCCACTAAAAGTTGCTACAGGGTACCAAAAGAGGTTCTTCCATAACATTAGTTCATTTGGCATCTTCCGTTTAATGAGGCTGTTCTGCAGTGCAACATCACAGGATTGAGACACAGCCTATAAGACGCATACAGTTCTATGCAAAAGTTTAGGCACCCCTATTCAGATGACTTGTACATACTGTCCATAGAGAAAACACTTCTGCACATTTTAATACACAATAACTGTTGAATTACTCCTTTTGGATAGACAGTAGGGTCTACTGCCTTAGACCACTCATACCACTTTGATTTATTTGACTGAAAGTAGAGATGGGTAATATGGAAATAATTGTATCTTGATACTATAAATGTCACAATATAGAGATTTATTTTACATCTGGTGGCCTAGTGGTTGGGGCGTTGCCCCTGCAATCAGAAGGTTGTGGGTTCGATTCCCAACTGCTAGTGTCACCACTGAGGTACCGTCCCCACACACTGCTCCCCGGCTGCTCCTCATTGGTACCAGAGAAAGAATTTTACATTGTTCACACTGTGTGCTGTGGTGTGTTCACGTGTGACTATAAGAGGCCACTTTACTTTATTTAATTTTTTGTGCACAAAATTTTGCTGAAAAATGTCACATATAAATTTGTTCCCTACTGAAAATAACTCATTTACACATGGATAGTATTTACAACAAAATAGTTTTAAGCACAAAGAAGAGGAAATATTCAAGATTCTGCAATATTTCTTGGTCACTATTTGATTGTGAAATCATTTCAGATGTGATTCAGAGGCATCTGTCATCAAAGCAGAAAATACTAAATATCCAGCAATGATAAAAGTCGTAAACGTTTGAAAAATGCAACTTTTCACTCAAATTCTTATGCTGAAATTCTTATTCTGGTCCATTTGTCATTATAGGTGGCAGTCCAAGAGTTCAAAGAAGGGCTGGGGAATATGACAGTATATTGCATTATGATAAATCACAATATGATTTTCTGATCATGGATATCATCAGTACTTATCATCAAACATTAGGCATTACAAACAGAGCATTATTGCTACATATGCACCATAATGAGAAATATTTACAAATCTTATAAGGGTCCATGCTTTAATTTTCCATCCTGCAAGCTGTCTAACTTACATATTACTTTCACAGCATATAAATAATTAGTCTTTTAAATGAATTACTGATTAGTAAGGCTGTAGTAAAGTGGAATTTTCCAGATTTCTGCATAATAAGTTGTTGGAGTGGTTTGATGTAAAACAGTTCATGGGGAGAAACGTACCGACTCAGATCTTTTTTTACAGTCGTAGGAACAGAGATTGTTCAAATGGTGAAAAAAAAGATTTTTGAAGTTTTTATATGACTAGATGAGAAAACCTCAACTTTCATGCACCGTCGTGATTTTATTCTAGGTCATTTTACACCATTTCCATTGGTCTGTTCATCATGAAGTTTTTTTTTTTTTTTTTTACAAAAATGTGAAAAAAGACATTGCTTTCATTCCTGATGTGCTCGGCTGTGTTGGCAGCTGTGCTGATCCATAAAGTAAAGCAACCAGGCCTTCTGCAGGTACAGTGCTGCGTAATTTCGCCTTATAGCACAAACCAGTGGAGGAAGAGAGGAGAGAGAGAGAGAGACAAAGAGAGAGAGAGAGAGAAAGGCAAAGAGAGAGAGAAAGGCAAAGAGAGAGAGAAAGAGAGAGAGAGAGAAAAGAGAGAGAGAGAGAGAGGGAGAGTGAGAGAGAGAGAAAGAGAGAGAGAGAGACAAAGAGAGAGAGAGAGAGAGAGAGAGAGAGAGTGCCCAGGA
Organism: Brachyalestes nurse; assembly: GCA_037974405.1. Lineage (NCBI taxonomy): Eukaryota > Metazoa > Chordata > Actinopteri > Characiformes > Alestidae > Brachyalestes > Brachyalestes nurse. The sequence goes on from JBBPCY010000082.1 coordinate 2,441,915, forward strand.
ACAACCCTCCACTCTTTGGTGATTGATGGTTTCTGTCTATGTAATAGCTGACTGAGCAACGTGTACATTTCTCACGCACTAACACCCACTCGCCCCAACGCTGCATCGCTTAGCCACACAGTTCATCCACACCTGTCCGTTTTTCTGTCCCGCCACTGTTTGTCTTCACTAAGGTCTGTCTGAATTGGCTGCAGGCCAGCCAGACTCTGCCAAACCCCCCTCTCCTGACTGCCACTCACTGCATCCACACACTGCTGACACATCCCCACCGGCGGCCCAACACACGCTGCAAGAAGGAAGAGCGAGGATGCAGAGAGGAAAACGCTAGAATTAGGCGCAGGAGAGCACGTGTTTTCCTGTAAAACGGAAGCGGGAATGCATACACAGAACAAAACATGTCAAGCTAGGCAACCAGTCATTATATTCCTTCACATTATCGATATTCACTAAAGGCCATTTCATTTATTTCATTCATCTCGCATTGTTACTGTATAACTTACACATTCGATTCACAGTAGTGAGTCTTCACATAAATTACTGGTTAATAAGGCTCCATAATAAACTGCTGCAGTCATTGAGAGTGGTTCGATTTAAAATAATTAACTGTAGAGACAGACTTCACAGTAGTGGTGATAGGAACCGGGTGTCTATAGCAGTTTTATTTACTATCCAAAAGGACCCTTTACATGCTCTTAGTATTTGTATGTAATGTTTATGAAATGTAAAATCTGGTGAATCTGAAAGTTGGGACTACTTTGCCTCACAATGGCTGCCGCGCTACGTTTTACGTTCATTCTCAAAATGAATAGGAAAGGTGTGTGTTTGTAGTCAATTTGTTAAATAACTTTCAGTGAGAAGGCGTTTAGAGTCTTGTTCCATTTATCACAGCCATGAACAACTGTAACGGAGAATCAAACCACACTGAAAACGTTTGTTCACACTTGAATTGTGCAGAAATTTTAAATCAATTGGTGGAATTATGAACTCAGTCTTGATGTTGATGTGTCAAATAAGCCTATTCACCTATTCTGATTAAATTATTGAATGCAGAATGCACAAATTGTGCACACTTTGAGTAACATTCACTGATTTTCTCGAAATAAATATTCATTTGAATGTTATAAGAAACTATACGAAATTTCAGACTTGCGTCCTGTTCCTAAATGTAGCCATTGATCAGTTTCACATCGCACTGAATGTGGAAATAGAGAAAAAAGTAAGTGCTAACCAGTCCAAAACTTTGTGAGCAGTTGTATAATCTAGAATCGGCAAATTAGTCAGTTCACGGGACAACTTTTCAAACACCTACGGTGGTGTTTCCCATCCTTCACACATTTTAGGGTTTTCCACGTTCCCAAACTATCTGATCCAACTTTTCAGCTCATTATGAAGCTTTTTTCTGTGTTTGAGGTAGGTATGGACGTTCAGTGAAACCACTACAATGTGAAGGGAGAGGGAGGCCTCCAGGACCAAAGTTGGGATCTGATAAGAGGCCTCTGGAAGAACTGAATGTTTTCAAGGTCAAAACGCCGCACTGCTGTTAGAAATGATTTACAAAACTTGAAACCTACGAAATTTCTAGACGCATTAAATAACATCTTCATGGTCATTTGCGGCTAGTATTTTCCTAACAAAATGGAATCATTCAAAAAATATTTTCAATTATACTATTTATTAATATTATACTACTTATTTTGGGAGGGAGGGTTAGTTTACAAGTAATTCATGTCATGAAAACAAATGATTGAACTTAAATAATCGGGTGGAGTGGGACAACCCTTAAAAACAGTATCATGCGAATGGAGCAGTACCTGTGTTGTGGGTCTTTGTGTGTGTATGTGCAAGTGTGCGTTCATCTCTCACGTTTGATTGATGCGAGATGCTTTTCTCCTCCTCCCCCCAACAGGCTCCCGATGACCTTTCACTCCGCAAGACTAAACTTATTAGCTTCTGCCCTGGGTGACCTCAGCTGACCTTGGGTGCGAGTGCATTTTAATTTGAGGCCGGGTCAAAAGACCCCGCCGGCCGTCAACTGACCAAGCTGTGGAGGGAAATGGCCGGGGCTCTTGTGACACGCTCTGTGGATAATATTATTAAGTGGTCGATAACGTGACACAGATTGAGCGTGGAAGCCTGCTCCGGGGTGGGGAGGTGTTTCAAGGCCGTTTGGCTTGACAGATGACCCGCTGGTGGGTGTGTCGACGCGTGTGCAAGATCTACGTCCAGGACATAAGCTCACAACAGTAGGCTTGCGAGGGGACTCTGTCTTGTTCTGCCTGATTCTGTGTCTGAATAAATTACTTCTACAACCCCCAGTGACCGGGTTTGCTGCCTGACCATAGATGACGTGAGGAGAACTCTGCATAGAGTGCAAGGCTGCTGCACCAGGCCATTTTCCTGCTCTTTTGTGCTCAGAGGATGTGCGGAGCAGCTGGCAGATGTTCTCACAGACATCTTTAATATCTCTTGGTGCACTACCGTCACTCCAACACGCTTCAAAGCCACCGCTATCACCTGTGCCAAAGATGTCAGAGTCCCGAACTTTACCTGGTCCTCACCTGGACTAGAAGGACGCTTGTACACCATCGACCCTCACCCTCTGATGGGAAAGCTGAGACTGCTGGGCCTGAACACCTCCCGCTACAACCGAATCCTGGAGTTCCTGACGGGTTGACCTCAGTCAGTCAATACCAGGGCCGAGATCTCCAGTACCACCACTCTGAGCACTGCATGAGGTTCACTGATGACACGACCATGACGGGTTCGATTAGTGGGAATGACGAGGTGGCATACAGAGAGAAGGTGCAACCGCTAACAGACTGGTGCAGGGTCAACAACCACTCACTGAATGAATGTGGGCAAAACAAAGGAGATGGTGGTTGACTTCAGGAGAGCATGGCATATCACTCTCTGCTGAACATCAAACGGTTGAGACTGTCCAGAGAACCAAGTTCCTTGGCGTTTACATTGTGGAGAACCTCAACACCATCACCAAGAAAGCTCAGCAGCATTGCTACTTCCTGCAGAGACTGAATAGAGCATCCACCCCCCCACCCTGGAATGTTCCACAGAGGGACTATAGAGAGCATTCATCCTGATGCGGAAATTGTACCGCATCAGCTCGCAAGACCTTACAGAGGATAGGTAGGACAGCGGAAAGATCGTCAGGGTCTCTCTCCCCTCTGTCGCAGACATTGCCACACCACATGCGGCATCCGCAAAGACACCAACACTGTGGAGGACCTCACACACCCCTCACACACCCTCTTTTCCCTACTTCCATCTGGCAGAAGGTTTCACAGCATCCGAGCCTCAGACTACCAGGATGGGGAACAGTTTATTCCCCTCGGCCATCGGACTCCCCAGACACAAACTGTACTTTACACACACACACACTTCCTTCTCCAAAACTCACTGCATATACACACTAAACTGTTCCGCAAAACAAAGAAAACGTACTCCGCAACTGCCACTATAAATGCCCTGCATTTGTTATATACTGTACATTTTTTAAAATTGTGCTGCTGCTAATGACGCCGTTTAGCCCAGTTACTTATTTGTCTACCATAATGCATTTTTTCACCTCACAGCTAGCATATATATACATAATACTGTGTTCTCTCACACAAGCACTCTTACTGCTCCTGTCGGCTGCACTGTGTGTTGCCTTACCCTATCTTGTAAAACTCTCGTTTACGTGTGTTTTTTTGTGTTCTCTCTTGAAATCTTGACCTGTCCACACTTATGTAGTCTTGTGTTTTTCTCTTTTTGTTCTTTGTGTCGCACCGTGGTCCTGGAGGAACCTTGTTTCATTTCACGGTGTATTGTGCAAATAGTTAAAACGGCAATAAAGGTTTATTCGACTTGAACCGACGGACTACGTGCTGAAGCATAAACATTTTAAACATGTAAATAAATGCCCCATCCACTTCATTACGAATACTTTTGACAGTAATCTCCATTTACGGTCCACTTTACTGATCTTTGTAACTAAAATATCCAATGTGTACACTTTTTAAAAATGGGGCCACAAATGGTTTTAGAGCAATGTCATAGAAGAACAGTTCTTGCATAATTAGAAATCATTCTAAGGTATAAAAAGCCTTCACGTAATATTCTCGTGCAATTTAAGGGTTCGTTGATAAACGCTTACACTACGCGCAGGTTCCTGAAATATTAAAACACATTGCTTTTACAAAAGCAGCTCTTTTAAAAAACAACCTCTTGATGGTTCTTCTATGGCATCGCGCAAAGAACCCTTTATGACCGCTTTATTTTTAAGAGGGTCGGTGTACAGTTACAGACCAGATCTGCTGATGCACAGTTTTTCAGCTGCCCTCTACCCTGTTCATTGTTGACCACAGCACCACTGTTGACCTGATATTATTTGGAGTGACACCAGCGTCGCAGAAGCATGTAGAGCTGGTGCAGGAATTTTGCTTAGATATTTTAACACTGCTAGGTTCATAGTGATCTACCACCTTAAAACATACTCAGCTGAGAACAGACTGTGGTCATAAACTGGCCATTGATGACGGGCTGGACAATGACTAACCCAGCCCGGCTGTGGTTTAAACTGTACATCTGTATGGTAAACCTACATGGTTAGTGTTTCCAACAAAGTGGCCAGTGTGCTTATATCAAATAACTCTTCTCAACTGAATGCCCCGTTCAGTGGTGCATTTGGCCATGCATTCTAATTAAAGATGTAAACAAAAAAATTGTCTGGAAAGACCGTCCTCACAGGAGCATACTTTACGATTGAGAGTCGAGGCCCCATTTCTAAAAAACACAACCTCACTCTCTCATCCGTCTGACCCTCCCTCCTTCTTTCTTACCAGCCCTATCCCCACCCCCAAAACCAGTTTGAAGGTAAATTAATTGTTGGATCACTGTGGTCAGAAGTTTGCACTAAAAAGCAGAACAAGTAAACTTGCCATAAAGGTACTGTAGTCTGTAAATAACCAATATAAGTAGAGGTACTCTTCATGAAGAAGCAAAATATGGGACAGTCTGGTCCATCCATCACCTTCACCATTAAATATTCTTAAATAACTCACTAAAGCAAACATTAGACATCCCAGTCTGCCTTCGCAGGGAGAAATACACAGACAGTCTTAAAGCCACGTGCAAACTAAACTAAACCCCTACACATCATGAGGCGTATGATAGCAGCCTGGCATACTGTCCATTAATTCTTTTGAGCAGGCAGTATGGGGAATGTAAACACGGTGGAGTGGGGGGCAGCTTGGGCTACTCCATCTCAGCCCAGTCCTGCTGAAGGAAGGGATTCCCCTGCTTGAGAGAGAGAGAGACAGACAGAGAGCGAGATGGGGCAGAGAAAGTACCTCGTTGAAGCATCTGGTCGAACGTGGGAGCTTTGCTGCGGCGGGACACCTGAGCATGCTGCAGAAACCTTGGAGGTCCAGAGACAGATGCAGTGCGTGTGTGTGTGTGTGGATAAGTGTGTGTCTGGGACACACTGGGTCCTGTTGCTGCTACTGTCCTGTCTGGCAGTAGCAGGGCAGAGCAAAGGAGGGAGAGGGAGAGAGAAAGAGAGCGAGAAATGGAGGGAGACGCCCCCTCGGCCCCCCGTCCTGGCCTTTCCTCGGACAGGGGTGGTGAGGTGGGGTGAATGGGAGAAAAAAAAACAGTCTCTCTCTCTCTCTCGAATCCGCCTGACCCTCCCTCCTTCTCTCTTACTCGCTCCATCTATCCCCACCCTCTCACCCTCCCCTCTCAGTCACACACACACACACACACACACACACACACACGGCTGCTCCTCCGCCCCACTGTACGTTAATATTAATACAGTCCCATTAATCTGCCAGAGAGACAGACATATGCTGGATCTGGCTGCGAGTCTGCAACCTGCTAGGCTCCTGGTGCGCGCCCATGTTTAGCATTTGGCGTGTGTTTTAGTGTTTTAGGCGTGCGCGCGCGCGTGTGTGTGTGTGTGTGTGCGCGCGCATTTGTGTGACTGAGGCGTCTGCACGCGAGCGCACCTTCCCTGCCTTGGGTCTCGTAATGCTACGAGATTAAAGCCGGGCCAGTTGGAGTGCAAGAGGCGGGGCAGAAGGGGATGAACAGAGAGAAAGATGGAGAAAAAAGCTCCAGAAGGGCATTTTCGCCTCAACTGCCTGCGGACCCCCCACCCACTTCGGAACGAATCCCGTCCCAAACCGTGTGTAAATCAGCTTGTCGTCTCTGAGCTACATTGCAAGTATTGATCTCCCCCCTCCCCGCCTTATCTTGTGCCTTTCGCTGAGGCCCTTGTTTTTAGGATGACAAGAACAGACCGTGATTTCAAAACATGAAAAAACCTGTCATTTAATAAAGAGACGTTAATGTATGGCCAGGAATTTCCCCCGACAATAGCCCTCAATTGTTGATAATAAGCTTAGTCTCAGCCCATGCTGTTAATTACTAATGCACTATAATAGCAGGCACACTCATTTTGCTGATGAGCAATTTACCATTCACAGCTTACTCACTCACACACAAACACACACACGCACACGCACTCATACCGTTAATGACTACTTCACTTTAACGGTAAGCACATACACTCATGCTCCAAAGGGCAAGTTCACCTAATATGTTGCTTAGAGGTGCAGTTCAGCTAAAATTTACACATTGCCACTCCACTGACAGACATATTTGGAGTCTGATATTTCACTTCTTTAATTTAGTTCTAAAGATAATAGTCAAATATTCTTCAAGACACTCTCAACCCGATCAAACTGCATGCAGCTCATCATTAAGACCTGTCGATGTGGTAAGTCACAGTATGACTTACTGGGTGCCATAAACATTAGCAAAACGATACCAACAATGCTGTGGAAGTATTTTTAGACCATGGTGACAGGTTTCACATTCCATGAGTAAAAGTTCTGATTGAGAATCTGTTTATATAACAGCAAACCACGTACATATGGATAAATCTGCTTTAAGACCAGTCCTCTCAATCCCAGGTGTTGTCTAAAAAGGCCACAATAGTGTTTTGTTCATTTCTACAGCTCACAGTGAGTCCTAAACCATATCCACAAACCAGTGCCTTCTTAATAAGGAGCTGGATGTGTTTGGAGAAAAGGTTTGGGGATGCATTTTTGAAAAAGATTGGCTTGTTGTGTTTGTTACCAATGAGCTTTGTAGGTTCAGCTGTACACTAAAGGTACTAGTGTAGGGCTCCAAACAAGCCTTGAATGTCTACATTTGTGGTAATAAATG
>JBBPCY010000082.1:2477625-2503942 GCA_037974405.1 Brachyalestes nurse
GGGAGGTTCAAAGCCTATTTCAGACTTGACAAGGACCAGTTGGATTATATTTTAGGAAAAGTTGGCCCCAGCATCAGTATGAATCTTGTCACATGACCCGCGGTGCGCAGGCGGCATTCTGAAAAGTTGAGATGATTTCAACTTGATGCGGCGCGGGCGTGCCTGAAAAAAACGGGTCGCTTCCGTTATGAGCGCGGCTACCGCGCGTCTACATTTGAAATAATGGACTTGAGCGCGCAAAAGACGCGATATGTGAACGGCTCCTAAGCATGGCGAAACGCATATGAACGTTGCTATAAGACGGTTGTTGGTAGCCGACTCTCACGCAATGAGCATGAGACACACGCGTCTCGCATCTAGCCCCCGTCCACATCAGGCTGAAGCTGATGTCTCTGTGTCCTAAAGTTAAAAAGCTTGCAGCGAGCCAAGGACAGGGCTCACACTAACTCTTTTTGTTTTATTAAATAAGCCAGTTAATGTGGCTACCTTCCATCACTCAAAGTTTTTTGGTTGAAGTTTCTAATTACGGTCGTTGCTCAAATACTGAACTGAAAAGAGTAGATTACACACACACACACACACAAACAAACAAAGTAGCCTATTGTAATGAATGTATTATGTTCAACAAACCTGGCTTGCCAGCATCTCCGCACAAAGCCTACCCACTTGAGGTCTTTCTTCAAACATGGTTTTCATAAGGTTACTCAAAGACAACACTTGAACAACCACAATTATCATCATCCTCATTAATGTTGTTGTTGTTATTATTATAATTATTATTATTATTATTATTAGGCCATATATTTTCATAATCTTCATCCGTCAATTATGATAATAGCCTGTGTGGGTGGGTGGGTGGTTGGGTGTGGGGGTGTGGGTATATGGGGGGCGTCAAGAGGCTCATGATGAGGTCAGGGGGCGTTTGTTCAAAAAAGGTTGAGAACCACTGACTTAGAGCAAGGCATTTTTTTCTTGGAGCATATATAGCTGTAACCTGATAGCAGGGTTACAATTTTATGATTATTAAACTTGCGCTCCCCTCGTGGTTGAGTGGTTAGTTCACTGGGCTGAAGAGTCAAAACCATCCGTTGGCAGATTTGTGCTCCGTTTGATACCGCAGTTGTTGTAGGTGTAAAAATTGTCATCCTTAGATTGCTGGTTCAAATGTGGCTCAAAAGGCAGTTATGCAAATGTCCCATTGCAAATGTCCCATCCGTGGGTCTAATGAAGGGTTCTCTTATTTTGACCTAAATAATGATCTGGGGTCATACGTGTCCTTAGGCGGCCTTTTGTGTACGTTTTAAACATGTAAACATTGAAGTCTTGTATCAGCCCTTTAAAGCTGAAGTGTAAATTTGGAAAAATGGGGACTTCAACAAGTGCCAAATGAGTCATTTTGATGCTATGATTCTCTAGTAACCTAAATCTCCTCTTGCAAGCAGCTGAGGAACAATATGAACCAGGAGCAGAATGCCAAGCTGCAGCAGCAGAGGGAGAACTTGAACAAGAGGAACCAGGAGGTGGCTGCCATGGACAAGCGAGTCGGTGAGCTCCGCGATCGGCTCTGGAAGAAGAAAGCCGCACTGCAGCAGAAGGAGAATCTTCCTGTAAGTACCTAAAACATGGCCTTCTTTCTCACCTGTCACAACAAAGACTAGGGGCCAAAATTTTGTTCCCAAAAGGCAACTGATGGATCATATTGGCAATATCAATTAATATTTTTGGCATATTGAATAAAACTCACTATAAAAGTGTTTCTCCTGCAAAACCTTGTTTTTTAATTGATATCTTTTGCCAACAAGATGGCGCCAGTAGTAAATGCTTCAAACTGAGAAGTGGCAAGATCCATTAAACCTGTTGAAACCTGGCTTTCTCATTGTTGGATAAGAGCTTTTTTTATCTTGCCGTCTAGCAGTGTGTTCTTGCAAGTATGTAAATTAAAATTAATCAAAAATAATTTAGAAAAATGAGTACATTTTGGATGGGTGCTCTCACTGATGTACCTCACTGAGCAATAAACCCTCAGAAACACCACCCCCCCTCTCTAATGGATACTCAGTGAAGCCCAATTTTGTTTCTTTTTATAAGCCACAGATCCCAAGCATCTTAGAACCTGCACAGATTAAAGTAAGACTTCACCCCCTTCCGTACTTGGGTGTAACTGGGTGTTTCACAAACAAATTTCTGAGAAAATTCTTGTTTCCTTCTCACTGCTGACGTGAATGGTAAACTGACTAGTTCAGTTACTAACACGGCTCTTTCGCCATCTCTACAAACCATGTTCTATAAGACATCAAGTATAATATACCCAGTAACCTGAGGATGGCATGTTTTGGGTTTTATTTTTTTATTTATTTATTTCCCCCTCCCCCCAGTTCTTTCTGAAAGTAATCATGCTTCTCAGGGGTGTGAATGTGGATACACTGTAAGATAAGATAAGAGAGAATTTTTTTTATCACAAAGAATTTCCCTCTGGATAAATAAAGTTCTTTCTTATCTTCAGTTGTATCCACTAAGGTCCGGTATGGCTGCAGGTTTTTGTTTTTAACCGGCAGGATCTCACCTTATCAACTTTTTAAAGACTGAGAATAAGGGGAATCATGTGTTCACCTGATTGGTTTGAAAAAACCTGCAGCCACGCCAGCCCTTTGCTGACACCCCTGATGTATTTTGGAGAAGATTTGTTAAGTCTTAATGGTAGTTGAATGAAGATGCAGTCATTAAAGTCGCCGAGTTGATTCAACACTGGAAATTTTGTTCACTATGAGTTTGTCACCTTTTAATCCTTTCCTTTAAAACAATCATATTTTTTTTATCCTACTTTTACACATTGGTGCTTGGTTATCAGTCATCTGCATTCCTTCTGCCTCTTTCATCTGTGAAATTAAAGAACATTACTTTTGCCCAGTGATCTGAGGTTGTGCCTTTAAACCTATCGAAGGTGGTTCTCTAACTTAACGGAGCTGTTGAAGTAAAATCCATTCTGTGATTCACTGTCACTCCTCACTCTTTCGGGTGGCACGATTAGACGTTTTTAAAACACTCTGTCCTTTTTGAAGCCTTTCTTCTCCTATAAAACCTAACCACAAATGGTGGAGGTAGGTTTGTTATGGCACTTGAAAGAAAACTAAGCGTGCTTTGGTGAGAATTTCTTTTAGTAACAGCTCTGCGTGGAATTTTAATGAATTGCCTTTTTCAAACTAACACAAAGAGATTGCGTTTCCTTCTTTCATCACTGCCAAGAAAACCGGTTGACGCTACCAAGGAAGCATGTTGATCCGAACCTCAGTGGGCTCTCTGTATGAATTTTTTTTTTTTTTTCCTTTCCCCCCCCTCCCCCTCCCCTCGGCTTACACCAGACTAATATGAATCTCTCGCACATGAACCTGGTGTCTTGATGAAGGCAATCGTCTCTCTTTAACAGAAGACAAGAGTGTCCATCTCCTCTTTTGAATGTGCTGAAGTTTCTTTGTTCTTGTTTTTCTCAAGAATGGCTTCCCCGTTAAGGAGAAGGCTTCAAAAGACCCCCATCCTAAGGTAAAACTGCTGCACTGGACGTTGTTAATCGGTTCTTCCATTTTGACAGTGGATTTATGGATTAATAGCGTACTTTCCATCATGGATTTTGTTTCTTTGGTTTTTTTTTTTTTTATTTTCATGGCTTACACTAATCAGATCCCTTTTTGAGTTGCATAAGAATTTTTTGACACAGGTGGAAAATTTGCACTTTTTTCGGTAAAGGGTGAAACGCGCAGCTTGGCAGCAGTGAGGAGTCCAACACACTGACTCATTGCTTTGCCGTTTTACATGCAGTATGTTGTTTTGTGTAGAATGCCGCAAATAAGAGGTTGTCTGTTTGTTTTCTCTCAGACGGTATACTATATAATGTTTGCTAAATTCTTCTAATTCTTCTAAGTTTTTCTTCTAACCGCTCTTAGCCACATTTAATTATGGGCTGAGATCCATTGACATATTGGTGCTGTTTTTTTTATTGCCTTCAAAAAGCTGTGTTTCAGCTGAAAGTGGAGCTCTATAATAAGTGTGGCAGGATTTTTCAGCCTGTAGTAAACTCACAAGCTATCAATAGTTTATGCTCTTGGAAATGCAGCTTTTATTAAAGTCTCTGCAACCATTGATTTGCTCTTTTTTCTTTCACATTTCCTTTCTTCTGTCTGTCCTCTTGTACCTTCTCTCTCCCTCTCCGTCTTTTCACCTAACCCCCCCAGGTGTCTTCTGATGGTCAGGCCCCCCAGCCAATGGGTCCTTCTCGGGTGGCTGCAGTTGGACCGTATATTCAGTCATCCACCATGCCTCGCGGCCCAGTGAGACACGAGCTGTTAGTGAAACCCACATACCCAGACGGCACAGCCACGCTGCCAGCTCAGGATAGGAGCTCAGCGCATGCCCAGGGCAAACCTGGCCCAGGTACGGTGCCCACACAACACACAGGAAGGCATGACCACTAAACTGAGGCATTCTGTACGTTAGGTAGTGATGGGCCGATCCACGGTTTTCCAGTTCCTGTCCGATTCCGATACATGACTGCTGATACCGATGCAGATTCTGATATAATACATCTTTTTTAGTTTAATATTGGCATTATTTTTATTGAAATTGTAAGGTTACATCACAGAATAAATAAACTACTAAGCACTTATTAGAAGAGCAAAAAATATACACAACTGCACTGAATTTAAAGACATTCCAAAGGAATTTGTCATATTTCTCAAAAAGATAAATATCAAAAACACAACTATCTTGGCTGAATCAAATAAATAGTTCAATGTCCATTTTAGCAGCAACAACTGTGTAGAAAATAAAATGCAAAACCAATAATTTTAAAATTATGTGAATTCGGAGACACGACATGGGCAGAGTGTAATCAAAACACCGGCCGAGTCACGAGATGCCCACCGTTAGCCTCATCATGTTTTGAGAGAATCATCTAAATAGTTCAAGTATTTTGTCCATTTTAGCAGCAACAACTGTGTAAAAAAATTAAGTGCAAACGAATACATTTTAAATGACGTGAATTCGGAGACATGACATGGGCAGACTGTAATCTAACCACTTCTGTATTTGAGGTGGACCGGCCGAGTTACGAGATGCCAAACTTTAGCCTCGTGTGTTGAGAGATAGAGAGAGGGGGAGAGGGCAAATCCAGTCCACAAAACATACAAACAGCCCCTGACAGAACCCCAAACTAAAGTATCTCCAAACGAGCGACATTTCAAAACAAGGCTAGCTCAGATTGAAGTTGCCATGGGTTCACGGTATGGGGGCGGTGACGCTTCTCGTATTTCAGCGTGGAGTTTAAGGTCCAGCGCAAACTGCGAACTGGAATATAGAGATCGGGGCTGTCCGATCGATATCCCATATCGGATTTACGGCTGTATCAGACCCGATACCGATATCATATCGGATCAGGCCCATCTCTAATGTACAGTACTGAAAATGAAATGCAGCACACAGTGAACAAGACCATTGAGTTTTTTTCAATTGGTTCTGCATTCACAGCTAAGAAGGAACATTCTGCCACACCTCTTTTAGATCAGCTGGAGTACGACTATGATGTAGCGCTCAGCTCAGAAGGTAGTGAACAAGTTTTGGTGTGCTGTGGTGCAGTGTCCCATCTTTTATCGACTCCCATCATATTCTCTCTCTCTGTCTGTCTAAATCAGTCTTAGTATTCAAACTGTTGGTTATTCTGATGAGTTCTGCTCCTGTTTGGTGGGAAAAACCTTCAGTCACACTGGCTGACTGAGTAAGATCACCATAGAAGAACCACTTAAAGTAGCCTAAAGAACCTTTCAGTGGACATTTTCTTTTTGTGTTTGCAGGTATAGATCTGTACTGTCTCTTAATAGCAGTCTAAACTTATCTAGAGAGCTAAATCTTTTGTCATGGATTCAAGCATAACAGCAGTAGACGCACCATGTGAACATTTTGAAATGTATAATCACATTTTTAATTCATGAAGAAGTGCTGTGATTTTCCAGTGCAGAATTTAAAATCAATTCTAGTGAGCTTTAAAGGGCCTATATTTTCCATTTTCTTTTGTGGTTTTGTCCCAGAAATAGACCATTTCCAACCTTTCATTATTCTTTAGACACACTAATAACATGTGGTTTAAGCTTTTAAGATTGGAAAAACCACATCAGAATTAAGATTCAATCCACCAGCTTATTATTGTGTAGGTCGCCATCATGCTTCCAAAACTGCTCCGACCCGTCAAGCCATGGACTCCACAAAACTTCAAAAGGTGCGCTGTGCTTTCTGGCACCAAAATGTTTGCAGCAGATCCTTTATGGCCTGTAAGCTGTGAGGTCTCCATGTATTGGACTGTTTTGTCCAGCACACCTGACGGAGGCTTGAGAGCTGGGGAATTTGGAAGCCGGATTGAACTTTGTCATGTTGATCAAACCATTCCACAACTTTTTTATGTGAGAGGACATGTCAATCGGCTGGAAGAAGCCACTGCCATTAGTGAATACTGTTGCCCACATGCATGCGAGGACCCAAAGTTTCCCAGCATTACATTTTCCAGAGCACATTGTCCAGAGTCTTTTTTGACTTCCTTTTTTTCTCATAGTGCATTTTGGAGTTACCTCTTCCCCAGATGATCTCTTTCCTCTTCTGCATGATGTAAAAACAGGTGATTCATCAGACCAGGCCACCTTGTTTCACTGCTTTGTGCTCCATGGGCACTCTGGTCATTCTGCAGTCACCGAGCCCCACTGGAAGCTTTAATGCACTGTGTTCTCACATCTTTCTGTCATAGCCTGCATTTCAGCAGTGTTCCCTTCTCATGTGAATCAGTAAGCCTTGGTTGCCCATGCCCCTGTCACCAGTTCACTGATTATCCTTCCTTGGACCACCATTGGTAGGTACTAACCACTGCATACTAAGAACACAGTTCTTAGAAATCTGCTGTTTTGGAGATAACTGTCACCAAGCAGCCGAGCCATAACAGTTTGGATGTTCCCATGCTGCCTAATACAGAAGGTAAAATGTGCTGGCTGTCATCACTTCATCTAAATGAAATTCATTTCCATATATTCACTAGGGATTGAAATTTTGAAACTTTAATAGTGTTTTGATACTACAACAAGCTGTTTAAAAAAAAAATCAGGGAAAATGTTCATTATATGGGCCTTTTAAAGGTAGTGGGAAGTAAAAGTGGAAGGTAATTGCCAAGCATAGTGCCTTGCATCCCACTGCTGGCATAGTAAATAGTTACACGCAGTTGACCTGTTTAAATGAGAACTTGATTTCATGTCACTTTCACCATTGTTGTTGATTTTCAAAACTGTGAGCAATCTAATGACGTTATATTGGCAAGTAATTGAGACTTGGTCATAATTATAAAAATAGTGATTAACGAATCTATATGTTTTATGTATTGTTATAAAATGTTGCAAATGTTGTCCAGCTGATGGTCTAATAACACTGCATCAGCTGTGTCTGTCCTGTGGGAAACTTGATACATACATTGAAGTAGCAAGATTTAAAAAGAAAAAATACATCTTTTGGTCTTTTTTTGGTGTAATGTTACTGTGCTCATGATCCTTCTTTGGAGGTTGAAGTTGCTGAGAGTAACTTTTAAGCTGTAGTTTGAAGCAGTCTGTGATTCATTATGAGCTTGATGGTAGCAGAGACTCAGGATGGGTACTTGACACTGGCCCATGGTTGGACTGCTTATTAAAAGGGCAGCTTACTTCCAGTTTCATCAACCTTGTCTTGCAAAAGCCTGGGGTGATATCTTTCTCCTAAATAGTCTAACCATTGGAGCCCTTTTCTAGTGATTTAAAAAAAGTCTCAATGAAAACAGAAGCACTGTAACCATGACCTCCACAGTCCCTCCTTTTGTTTTTTTTCCTCCCCATTTTTATCTGTTGGGGATAGGCAAGAGTTAAATGTAACAGGTTTTCTCAAGTCTGCCGCGATGTTGTATGCAATAAGTTCCGCATGATGACCCAATATGCAGTGAGAAAGAAGGAGAGGATGTTGGACAGTAGAAGAGGCAAGATACAGCAGTTCGAGCCAAAATCTTGTCCAAAGCGATGCCGCCTCTTATCTGGGCTGAGTGGAGGGATAATGCCGTTTAGCTTCTCATGTCAGGCTGTTTCGTTCTCTAAATGCTTGCATTTTCTTTCTCTAGTTTAGACCGTTTTCTTATTGCTTTTTTTTTTGTTAAAAATATTTTTCCTCCCAGTCTCATTCCTTCCGTGTTCAGTTTTGTCTGTGCTTTGCGTTTTTTTAGAAGCAATGTTCTTGCTTAAGCCGCTGAAAGAGCTGCGGGCCAAGAGAAAAGGTACACAGAAATTTGGCTTTGTTGGTTTGTGTGTGTGCTCGCGAGAAAGCTAGATTCAAACTGTGATTGACTGGAACTGTGGCATGCTGAAACTGAGTGCTTGTCTTTTTTTTTTGTTATTCTGTATTGTTTGTTTGAGATTTAAATGTTCTTAAATGAGCTGTCTTTAAACCATTTTTGACTTATTGCTTCTGTGTGAGTACAGAAAGTCTTGACATCAGAATACTTGCTGCTGTGTTTTTTGTTTTTTGGGTTTTTTCACTCTCCTTTACATCCAGAAATGGGTCAACTGGAAACAGAAGGCTTCTCCTATGCAAAGCTACAATTTTCTGTGTGCTTTCTGACCAGTCTGATTAGATTATCACTTTCTATCTTTTCTGGAGTGCAGTGGCTGCCTTAGCAAAACACCCTCTAGGCCTTTTCTGAATTATGCTTTCCCTTCCTGGGAAATTTATCTCACACGGAATTCATCCTGTGACCCCCACTGACACCATCAGATCATTTCTCTAGTACCTCCTGAATAACTTCAGACGTCTCATCCTCCAGGTCTGCATTCAGCGAAGGTGTCCGACTGGAGCTCCCCCACCACGGAGTCAAACACTGTCCATGGCTCATCCACTCTCCCACGAATGCCAAGTCAGGCCCCGGTAGAGCAAGGTGACCCTACACACTGCACCTAGGCCTCGATTTGATTACACCTAATAAAACTCTATGACCTTGCCCCCACTTTGCAGCTGTGCTGCACCTAGTTGTGTCATGAATGCTAATATATGTCCTCCTGTCACTTCCCCTCCTCCCTATGGCTCTAGATGACACAGAAGTGCTGAAACGTGGCCAGCAAGACCGAAAGGCGCGTCCTGTCTCCATGTTCGAACCCACTGAGTCACCCGCAGCATCCTTACGCAAGAACCAAAGCAGCGAGGACCTTGTTAGGGACGCCCAGGTAACAGCCTTATTAATAATTGTATGTGGTTTTGTGGAATTCAATTTTTCTGTTAAGCAATTCAACTGGATATCAAAACTAGTGAGAGACTAAGGGAAAAAAAATACATGAATTCTCTTCTCATTAAGGCTCCATGGCCATGAATCAGCTATGTATCGGCTCTAGGACCATCTATGAAAGTGTTTCAGATCTGATTTGGAAACATTACTGAATATATCAAATTGGAGTGACATTAAGGCAAAAACACCCAAAATTTGTTTAGATTTAACCTGATGGTGTGAACATAGCCTTAGGAGCTTTGACTTCTCAGTGGTTCCTGCTTCAGGAACCTGCCTCTGTCCTTTGTCGTTTGGTCAAAAGATTTTCTCCAAAAGTACTTCATATTTTTATTTTCCAAACCCCCACTGTACAAACACACTGGTTTCTAACCCTTCAGTTATCAATGTAAGGGTAGAAAAATATCGATCTGATTGATTTTGAATACAGGTCTTAGTGTTTACCATTGGGATACCAATGCCGTGTCTCAGGTGCACACTGTAAACGGGACATGCAAGAAACCTTTTAAAATAGAAGTGCAAGGTCAGTTTTGCAAACTGAAAGTTAAGAGCTGCTGCTGAAGAAGCTCAATTAATTGCCTACATGCTTGAATGTACCAAAGAGCCTCAAGGGAGCAATTGGCTCACAATTTGCCTATGCATTATTTTCCCTCTCATGCAGAGTGCTGTCAAAAACACCGTCAAGGTTCCCCCTCCAGTTCCAAGCAAGCCCAGGCAGGTCAACCTTCCCCCTGGTGGTCAGATTGGGTATGGCAAGCCTGCCCTCAACACTGGAACCTTCCCTGGAAAGAGCAAGCCAGCCAGCCAGCAGCAGCCTGCTGGTCATTCCCGTGCGCCCCTTCCCTCATCTCAGAGCAATACCTTACCTCTGCCTTCCAAGCAGGAGGCCCCTCCTGCTGCCACCGTCCGACCTTTTACTCCCGAGCCCCCAGGGGCCAAGGATCCTGCCGGGCAGGCATTCCACAAACCTCAGACACTGGCAGCCAGTTCCATCTACTCTATGTACACAAAGCAGCCCACCCCAGGCAAGGTCTTCCAGCAAGGAATTCAGGGAGCACTGAACCGCACCCAGAATCGCAACAACTTTGTTAGTGGTGAGTGAGTCTTTGCAAATCCAATCCTCATGAATGAGCTTGATTTAAAAATAAGTGGCTAGGGGTAACCTAGAGGTCATTGGTTTTGATACAAATGGCTGTGAATGCTGTCTAATTTTAAAAAAAGGGCATTTATGCAGTAATCACAAACTATCTTTCTTTGAAAAAAGCCATGCTTATCACCGGTTAGCTGACAAAGCTATATAAATGCAACAACGATTTTATAAACGGCACGCTGCCAATTTGTGAACATGAGCGGGATAAGTTTTGACTGCAGTTCTATGTCTGTGCTTTGTATAATGACATCCAGACAAAAAAGCCACCTACATTGGTCTAAATTGAATATTGCATGCCAAGAGGTTTATAAGTGCCTAAAGCATTTTTCAAACATAAGTTATTTATTATCCATATTTCCATCTTGTAAGTGTTGAACAATTTCCTAAATGAAGACAAAATATTTACAGTATAATATATGTATTTTTAGGAGCATTCTTGTACTGAGACCACATCTTTTTTTTTAAAGACACTTATGCATGAATTTCACAAAATAATGAGTAAATTAACTGTGGTACTATTCACTCAAATATTCATGGTGCTTTCGTTTAGCTCTAAATGTTTACAGTTGCAGAGGTTTTCAGGCCAATGTCTTGGTTTGATGACTTGAGCTGTGAGCACCTGCGGCTTATTTCAAATTAGTTACTTTAGTAGTTACTTTGAATCATTATGGATCAACCCAAAGTGCGGCATTAAACTTAATTTTAAGCTTTTTAGTGTGTGGTTATTAATTGCAATGTGCTGCCATGAGTAATGCTTGAACTGTATTTTTCATACACTCCACTACATAAAAACTGACGTATGTTCTGGATGTTTCTGGAGAAATAGTAGAACAGTAGTGTTGAGGATCTTGTTTCTTTTTTTTTCCTTTTATGTCCATGCAGTGTACGGAAAGCCTGTTATCTCAGGAGGTCAGCAGTTCCAGTCCCAGAATATAGAGAACCCCTACCTGGACCAGGTAGACCATGGCACAAATGGCAGTCCTGCTCCAGAGAACCATGAGACTGAGCGTGTCCCGAGACCACTAAGCCCCACCAAGCTGCTGCCCTTTATCTCCAACCCCTACCGCAATCAGAGTGATGTGGACTTGGAGGCCCTGCGGAAGAAGCTCTACAATGCTCCCAGGCCCCTCAAGAAGCGAAGCTCCATCACTGAACCTGAAGGCCCTGCTGGCCCCAACATTCAGAAACTCCTCTACCAGAAGACCACCCTGGCTGCTATGGAGACCACTGTGAACTCCCCGAGTCCTGCAGAGGAGGAGAATGCCCCAGCTTCTGATTCCCTTACACCTGAGAAGGCCTTGTCTGAGACACCCGAACAGCCACATTCAGACCCACCAGCACCTACAACTGTACTGAAGATAGATGGTGAAGACTTTATCCCACCTCCGCCACCTCCGCATCCAGCCCCTCGTCCTGATGATGCCCTCATACTCCCACCCCCTCCCCCTGAGGTAGTGGAGCAGCAGTCTGGGCTTCAGCCTCCTTCAGAGAGCTATTTGGAGGAGTTCCCTCCATACCCTCCTCCCCCTTACCCCAGCGGGGCTGAGCAGGATGCACTGGGAGAAGACACCTTCAGCATGAAACCACCAGAAGTCACAGGCCAAGTTCCTCTTCCGCCTGTAAGTAGCCGTGAGTGCTTCCACACAGCGCGCTTCATGTTTAATACAGCCGACCATGAAACCGAGGTCCCTGTTCTTGTTTATGAGGCAGCAGTTCTGGTTCTGTGTTTTAACTGAAGTATCTCTGGTATCATTCAAATACTTCACCCAGTAGATTGCATAATGAGCACCTTGCTGGTCTCTGGTTGGAATGATGACTTTTTCTTTTCTTTTGCTTTGAGTAATACTAGGCAGTTGTATTTGTTGGGTCACATTGACATGGTTAGACAGATAGCTGCCTTTTGCAGGTGTGTTGACCCGTACTGTACTAGGATGGGTGCAGTAAGGGAAATCCAGATAGTGTCTGGGGAGAAAAATGGGGTAAACATTTATTTTTCTGCTGCACTTTAGTCCTGTCTTGGAGTAAGCCAGGTAAAAACTATGCAGTTCGCACAGGCCACCCCTTTCAGTAGTTAAGTAACTAATCCCAGTATAGGGTCTGTTTTTGTTACAGTAGGGGCGGTTTAATCTATTTTATCTTAAATCAGGTACAGTTATGTTAATTTTTGTAAACTGCCCCTTATTTGAGTGGGTTTTTTTTCCCCCAGTTGCCTCCTTACAGCTACAAAGATCATTCCACCATAAAAGCATCATTAATTCTTTCAACCCAAGCCTCTCTAGATAAGGCCTAAGTAGCTGAAATAAATAAAATGACCCCTTTTTTTTTTTTTTTTTTTTGTGGTCTTGTATTTACTCTTAATGAGCTGTGTCCCATTTAACCCTGAAAGGGCTCTTTATTCAAGGAAGAAAATAACTCTAATCAGCTTACATAATCCTGTTACGTGAAGCTGGTGCGTTTTTGCAGCAGTTCAGTCGCTGCCGATTTCTCTCTCGAGATGCAGGAACAACAGTTGTTCATGCGTTCATGGTGGAGGATGTGCATCTCGCTGCTGACAGCTGTTCCTGATGAGTCAGGGAGTTCTGCATCCGCTTGGTGAGGTGGTGGATCTCTGTTAAATGAAGCATCTGCTTTTCCCAGGGCAAGAGGACAAACTTGCGGAAGGTTGGATCTGAGCGCATCGATCACAGCATGAGGGTCAAATTCAACCCTCTGGCTCTTCTTCTCGACTCCTCTCTGGAGGGAGAGTTTGACCTGGTGCAGAGGATCATCTATGAGGTGAATTTTTCACTTCTGTCACTACCTGTGCATCTTTGTGCATGTTTATACTTGGTTGTGACATTTTATCATTTTTAGTTTAGTTTAGTTTTGTGTTGGAAGTGAATACAGTTTTTCTTAAGTCAAGTACGTCCCTTTCTGGAAGTTTTTTTTCTTTTTCTTTTCAAGGCTCATATTTCTTTACTTTGAATGAGGATTTTAATTTCCGTAGGTTGAGGACCCAAGTCAACCAAACGATGAGGGCATCACAGCTCTGCACAATGCTGTCTGCGCCGGTCACACGGAGATCGTTAAATTCCTGGTGCAGTACGGAGTCAACGTTAACGCTGCAGATAGTGATGGCTGGTGAGTTATACAAAGAAGTGTCAGCGTTTGTTATTACCACTCTGTCGTCCTGTAAAAATGTATGAATTAAAAAGGATAACTTAATAAACCACTTTTGCTTAAAGAGTGAAACCGAGTCACAGAATGAAGTTGTGAAGTACATGAAAACGAAACTGTCCTCTGCATCTCAACACTGTTTACTGTTAAACAGGTTTCATTTGTATTTATGAGCTTTTGAATATACAAAACTCTTTAATGCAGACAATAATGTCCTTCTATATGGTTATCATCAAGCATTAAACGTATATCTGTGCTCATGTTCTAGGACCCCCCTGCACTGTGCAGCCTCCTGTAATAATGTGCAGGTGTGTAAGTTCCTGGTGGAGTCTGGGGCTGCCGTGTTTGCCACCACCTACAGTGACATGCAGACAGCAGCGGATAAGTGTGAGGAGATGGAGGAAGGTTACACCCAGTGCTCACAGTTCCTCTATGGTGTGTATGCCAGACGCTGTACTTTTAACGTACTTTTAACATTGTGTTGTAGTATTTCATTGCTTTAGATCAGGGTTGGACAGCTGGGGATTGATTGCCAGGTTTAGTGAGTTTGTTTGAGTAGGGAAACGACACCCCCCCCCCCCCTTCCAAGACCAGAGTTCTTTTAGATCTAATGCTTTAATTTTAGAACTAATGCTTTAATTTTAGAACTAATGCTTTAATTGATTTTTCTTTCTTTCTTGTTTTTTTTGCTCTTTTGAAAGTTAAGGATTTCTGCTGAAAAGTTGGGGATCTCTCACGTGTGCTTAAGTTTATGTAGGTCAAAAGTGGCCAACGTGCAGAACTTATTTCCAGCCAAAAATAAACACTTAATCAATCGAATGAAGCACTTCTCAGAAGATTTAGTTGGATCAGATGTATCCGATCTCCCAAACGTTTTTGTGACCACTTCAGTGGCTCATGCCTTTTTTTTGACCTTGTACTTTCTTCTGCTTGTTCCAGGTGTCCAGGAAAAGATGGGCATCATGAACAGAGGTGTGGTTTATGCGCTGTGGGACTACGAGAGCGCGGAGGATGACGAGCTGCAGTTCAGAGAGGGAGACTGCATGACTGTGGTACGGAGAGAAGATGAAGATGAACTCGAGTGGTGGTGGGCGCGGATGGGAGACAAAGAAGGTTATATCCCCAGAAACCTGCTCGGGGTGAGTATGAGGGTGTGGGTATACGGGCAAAGACTACAGTGCTGTTTTAAAGGTTTTCAGATTGAGTCAAGTGGCTTCAAATGATGGTTACTAAACTAGTTATCTACAGTTGAACAGTATTGGCCTCAGGCATTGTTGGGACAAAGAAAGACAAAGTATTGTGATTTTTTTTTTTTTTTTTTTTGTGTAAAAAAAAAAAATGCAAGGTTCAAGCATCAGTATCGTATTTCTCAGAATGTTAATCTATGTTGGTTAACCAAGCCACTGAAATGCATTTTTAGTCCACAAGATGGTGCTGGGTTTTTATTTGGAGGTGTACATTTCAATTCTGAAGAAATAAAATGCAGAAAAATCTCATTATGTAATAATGTATGTCTCAAATGCAATTCAATATAAAAAGTGAAACACAAACAAACAACAAACAAACATTTATTGAGAATTTACTACTAAGGAGTAAGTTGCAAATGACCTCCTTTTTAGCCTGTGTTTGATGAGCCATGTGTCATTTGCCATTGTGGCACTTCTTTAGTGATGGACTTTTTTATCTGTGAATTGACTAGACTGTCTTTTTTTTTTCCCTTATTTACAAATCCTTTTTGCTTAAAGACTAATTACCTTTCTTATTTAAAGCATTGTAGCTGCAAATACAAAGTTACCCTTACTGGTAACTTCCTACATTCAGTTGTCAAAGCTAAAAGTTGGAGATGTAGTCTCTTGTGAATAAAATGAAAACAAAAATTTTGTTAAGAATAGTTGTCAGTTTGTTTGATTGTGGCAAAGTGTGCTAGAGTTTAGAGCAGTTCAAACAATGTTGTTGAGCCATTTTTTCTTCTGTTTTTCTCCACAGTTGTATCCAAGAATAAAGCCACGACAGAGGAGCTTGGCTTAAAATCTGCCACAGCTGGACGACACATGGTACATTTTCCACATCCTCATAGATGGACTGGCGCACACGGCATCACTCTCCTCAGACATGCAAAAGACTATTGCGTAAGGACAAACGGATGAAGAGACCAAAACATGAAGGAACTTTTTTTTTTTTTTTCTCAAAGAACAACTGAACTGACAATGAACTGAATCAGATGAGTTTATGACCACTTTGTTCTTTTGACTCATCTGAAGCACTTTTCTAATTCGTCAGATTTTTACATGTGTTTTTGCAGTACTGTCTTTCTTTCCTAGTATCAGCATTATTCTAACCCTTGTCTTGTGTCATTCGTGTCAGTTCTGTCATTGGAATATGTCTTGTTTAGCAAACCTATGCTTTGACTACGATTCTCCTGGGGCTTTTGTTACACAGATTTTATATATGGAGGGCTATCACCATCCCTATTCAGTGCTTTTGTTATCAGGTTAACGAAATACGATTACGCCTTGTAAATGCATTGAACTGCGTTCGGACAGTGTTCTTTGGACAATCTTGAAGAGGTCATGTTTTGAAATAGTCAGCCATGTAGTAATAAAAAGTTGGCCCCTCAGACCCTGAGCAGTACAGTCTTATATAAGCTGGATTGTGTATCTGCCACAACATGGAGACATTTAAATCATTTAATCGCCAATAAAAGATATTAGTGATGGGGTGGGGTTTTGAATCACTTTTAGGGACTTGGGCACATACTTTTCTCCATATTACTTCTTGTGAAATCCAGTAAAGTATTTACACTGTAGGCCTAGTGATTTGGAGCAACTTCTGTTCTCTTCTGTCAGTATTTGCTTCACAGCAAAGTCTTTGCAACATATTCATTTTATCTAACACTAAAAATGCCTTCAGTGCTTCAGATCAAAGTATGTTAACTTTAGAGCACCTGAAATCGATGGAGCAACGGTTAATCTCTCCATTATTTTCTCAGGTGAACATTTTTTTCACTCTATTTCACCAGCGTAAAGTGCTGGTGTTTCCGGATTCTGTTGGGTAATCCTTAACTAAAAGCTTTGTAAGCATGTCTCAGATTACTGATGGTTCTATGATGAAAGTGATGATTGGTTTAACAATTTTTTTTTTGTCTAAATATACCAATTATACCAACTGTTTGTAGCATATCTTATTTCACAGTAGCTTTTTTAATATTCACAGCATATGCCATTGTTGAAGCAGATCTATTTATTTTATTTTATACCCAATTTCTCGCCTCAATCTGTAACCCCACTTATCAAACACTTCATAAAACTATGCTTTTGCATCATCATAGTCATTCTGTCTGTTATTTTACAGTGATAGGTTTAAAAGTGTTATAAACATGCCAACATTTTGAAATAAAACTTTATTCAAGGGATTGTATGTTGGCATTGTATATATTAGAACTGAACACTTTCTTTTTTATACTGTACTTTTCTTTTTGTATATTTGCACCAGAATTTTCCAGTTTTTCTTGTTGTTCAGTCTTCCACCTGCAGATGGCACTGTAACATCTTCTTTCAAGACCACTGTAGAAGACAACAGATGTTTGGTGCCAGATTAAACACAAGACTGTCTTCAACGATTAATTTAATTTTAATCTAAACATTGATCTTTCTGTGCCTGCCTGTTCAGTACTGGATGGTCATTATACATGGGCCCCATTCCAGGACATCAATGGACAGCTCAAATGTATTTAAAGTAGTTCTCCTAACTGCCAGTTTTGATAGCTAAGCTGCTGACAGACTCCCAGACTGGATAACTTCACTCTCAGTGATAGAGGTAAAGGGAAGGCCATCCTACTGACTCAGAGACCGAAAGAAACCAATTATATCCTCCTAGACTTCCATCTGCAGATGGCTGGCATCACTGGCATTTGACTTGCTCCCAAAAAGAAGGCAGAAGTTGAGAAAATGGTGAGCTTGCAAATGTAAGTAAGCATTAAAACACTGGTTGAACAATTAAGAGAAAATGAATGCAAATGAAAAGTTAACTTGTGCTCTTATTTGAACTTCAGTATATTGGCAACACAGCAGACGTTACTAGCCAGTTATCAATGTCCTCAGGAGAGCACTGTACCAATGCTTTAAAATAAATTAACAAAACATGTCCTTATGTGGCACCTAATCTACTATAAACGCCCCGAGCAAAATAAATCTTAGGTAGATACGTTTGAGTAAGAAGTCCAGAGAAATACTGGATGGGGCGCTATGGTGTAAACTGTGTACTTTGTATTTTCTCACACCAGTTGAAGTTTATGTGCTAATCTCAGATCTTGGAAATCCACAGCACTGCGGACGTCATGGTTCATGCTGGTGTAATATATCCTCATAGGATAATGTTCATTTTGGTAAAGTAGAGCTCCGATACTTCGGGGCGGGAATGAAAAAACAGGAGCACTTCTGTGTTTCCCCAGATTTTGTGCTGAGGGTTCTGTGTTACTTAAGTGGCACCTAATGTACATGGTTTTGAATTTGTTTTGAATCATGATATACCCCTAAGGGACTAAATAACTGGCTAGTAATGTTTTCCACGGTACCAATATTTTGAAATTCAAATAAAATCACAAGTAAACTTTTCACTCTCGTTCCTTTTCTCTGAATTGTACAACCAGGAAAGGTCCAGAACGGCTGCCCGCTCCACGGCATTTGGGCTGCCTTTCTCCTTAACTGAAAAATCAGCTAACACCAGCAGAGGGCGCTAATACAATCATTTACCAGGCATTAACTCCATAGGGAAAACCCAACAGAAAAGAGTGGATCTTTCTATTGTGGAGGTTGGTATATAGCTGTTGTATTTGTATTTGAAGGTTCAGGTTACTTTAATAAACACAGCCCAGATCACCACCACTGGTTTTGTGATGTTACTTGGTATCAGGAGGACCCTGCTAGTGTTTCTACATGTCCAGCTTGTGGGCCTATTTGGAAGAAAGTCCAGGGCTTTTTTTAATCCCAGTCCGCCCCGTTTTATTAAATGAGTCTGTCTGGGAACACATCAATAAACACAACTTCAGATATTATTTACTGAACACAAAAGTGTCGTTAGGCTTGGGCTTCGAAGGCTACATGACATGAAAATACACGCATGCTTACTGACTGGTAAATCTAAAATGAAATCCACCCTCAGCTACCCCCGTCAAATCATTACGCCACTCTATCCTCACCCTGCCTTCAAAACAAGATGCCCAGGCTAAGATAATCATTTAGTAGCCCCACAAATGGGAAATTTGCATTGTCACAGTAGAAAGTGGACAGTACAAAGTAAGAGCAGCAAAAATTAAACAATAGAATAGAAAATACTATAACAGTACAGTATAAAATGTACACTATACAATCTAGAAATATAAAATATGGACATGTGTATTGTAAAATATCTATGTTTAAGTAAACTATACGTAAACTATGTGTAAACTTAGATATCTATGTATGTACACAATGAGTACATGTATGTATATATGTACAGTGGATATATAAATAAATATAAGAACACTGTTGGAAATATGTACACACACAGCTATACAATGGAGTGACAGGCATTGACAAAACAGTAGAAATGCACCAGAAAAAATTGCACAACAGGAATGACAGTTTCGCCACCATTCTCCTGGCTCTCACCACCTCCACTGGGTCCAGAGGGCATCCTAGAACAGAGCTGCCCCCCCTCATAAAAGGTCTTCAGGATTGGGCCCTTCACTCCAAAAGACCTGAGCCACCGTAGCAGGTACAGCCTGCTCTGCCCTTTCCTGTAGAGAGCATTTGAGTTATGAGTCCAGTCCAGTTTATTGTTCAGATGAACACCAAGGTACCTGTAGCTCTCTACACCCTCAATGTCCATGCCTTGGATGTTCAGTGGTTGCAGTGGAGGATGTTTGTGCCTGAGGAAGTCTACCACCAGCTCCGTAGTTTTTTCATTGTTGATCTGGAGGTAGTTCTGCTGGCACCAGTCCACAAAGTCTTGGGTCAGTTGATGAGGTCGACTATTGCAGAGTCATCTGAGATTTTCTGCAGAAAGCAGTTGGAGTTGTGTCTGCAGTGTAGATGGTGAAGAGGAACGGAGCCAGAACCGTTCCCTGTGGGGCCCCCGTACTGCAGACGACACTGTCCGACACACAGCCCTGGGTTCTCGCATACTGTGGTCATTTATGGAAAGTAGTCAAGTATCCATGTTGTGAGGTGATGATCCACTCCTGTGTACTCCAGCTTGTCCCATCAGGATTGTGGGAAGGGTGGTGTTGAAGGCACTAGAGAAATCAAAGAACAGGATTCTCACAGTGCTCCTAGCAATCTCCAGATGAGAGAGGAACAATGCAGGAGGTGAATGACGGCATCGTCCACTCCAGTGCCAGGCTGGTAAGCAAATTGAAGTGGGTCCAGTGATGAGCTCACCAGGGTCCGAAGCTGAGCAAGAACCAGCCCCCAGTATTGCAAGATCCTGACAATGCATCAGAACATATAATAAACTATGTACATTAGTGAACATACACTATATGGAAAAAGTATTACAGCAATTTTAATGACACTGCATTCAAATACATTGACTTTAATATGGAGTTGATCCCCCCTTTGCAGCTAGAACAACTTCCACTCTTCATGGAAGGCTTTCCACAAGATTTTGGAGTGTTTTTGTGGCCCGGTCGTTCTGTAGAGTGTTTATGAGGTCAGGCACTGGTGTTGGATGAGAAGGCCTGGCTCACAATCTCCATTCCAGTTCACCACGCCAAACTCAAGTTCTTCCATGCCAAACTCATTCAACCATGTCTTTATGGAGCTTGCTTTGTGCACTGGGGCACAGTCATGCTGGAATAGAAAAGGTTCTTCCCCAAACTGTGTCCACAAAGTTGGAAGCATGATGTTGTCCAAAATGTTTTGGTATACTGAAGCATTAAGAGAACCCTTCACTGGAAGTAAGGGGTCTAACCTAACCCTGGAAAACAGGTGTATGGCAATACTTTTGTCCATGTAGTGTATTGGAGATAAGGCTATTTATTAAGTATACTGAATAGACAGGCTGGCTTGGCTTTCTCCTAACAGCATGATCCGCTTGAGTTGTGATTTTTTTTATAATTTAGTAAAAGCTGTTTGTTGGTTTATGAAGGTGGGTGGGGGGTGAGTGAAATGAGGTGGGACATACTCTTTTCCTCAAAGAATTTCAGAAGATGTAACAAATCTTTAAGGGGAGATTTCAAAGAGAAGCTTTAATGACATTTGGGGGTATTTCATGCTTAGTTAGCTTGATGCTTAAGTTGGGTAATGAATTTGAAGGATGACGGATGATTTTGAACTGAAAATACTTTACTTTAGGCATATTCAATAAAACAAGACCATTTTAAACAAATAGAAGCTGGAATTTTATTGTGGAAGAATAATCATTACATATGTTGAGACAATATGCATCAGTATACATCGATATGGTCTTCAAATAATGTAAACAACAAAAGTGGGACAAAAGTTTTCTTTGGAAATGCTATCAAACCAAGTCTTATGTAGTATGTAGACAGTGGTAAGGTTTTTAAATATGAAAAACCTTTAAAAGCTTTGAAAACAAAGCTGTAACTATGGCCTGTTTTGAATTCCTTGTTTTTGTAATTTACATACAATATTTGTAATTTACATAAATCCACCTTTCCAGCCTGCAACAGTCTAGCCTCCCCCCCACAAATTATTTGGTTGTGACGTCCACAGAGCGACCGCTAGTGGCCGCTATGGGGTTATTGTTTTGGGTTTTGGTTATTGGGACTCTTGTTTTGAACTTGGGTATTTGTTGTCTTATGTCACTGTCAGCTGTTTTGTGGTTAGTTTATGTAATTGAGATTCATGATTGGTTCTTGTCTGTTTTGTATTTAAGTTCTTTGTATTCATATGGTGTTGACTGGTCAACCCTCACCCTCACGTCGCCGTTCCTGATGTCTCTTTGGTGTACTTATGTTTTGAGTTAAAAGACGAGCCTCTTTTGTTTTTGTTTATCCCCTGTACAGAGTAAAAGTCCATCATTGGAACCTGCCCTTTGCGCCTTGCCTCACTTCCCTGAGCACACCACGACGTGACAGAAGCTCTTTACAGGGCGTCCAGTCAGCATGGAAGTCTTTTACTTATATCAGTCTCTAAGGCTCAATAACAAAGATGGCCTGTTTAAATTTAAAAGAAGGAAAGATGTGGGAAATGGTCACAGAGAAATGAATTACTACTGTTTTTGGTACAGAAAACTGCATAAATGTCATGAACTTCAAATGTCATGAAACTCACATAAATGCTCTGTAGGATCAGGGTCCCTTAAACAATTCAACATTCGTCTGTGAACGACTCTGTGAACTTATGACTGTGGCAACTCTGGGGTCTTATGCCGGTGTTTGTGTTGGGTCTTTTTGTCACGAGAGGTGCTTTTTCTGTTTTCATGACCAGAAATATATTCATCTTCTCATCAACACTGACAATCCTTTGAAACAAGGGGCAGGTAGATTGTCTGAGAAATTAGCGAGGCTTTACATAACTTGCGCAGAGAGAATACAGGTCTGACCGAGTCTGATTCCCTAGAATGGAGCATTTCGCACTAAACCACTCTCAATTACTTTAAGACATTGAATTATTTTACTAATGACTGGATTGTGTGGTTGCTATACAGCTAGTGCTTGGAGACACCCAAACCCTGGTTTTTTGGGCAAAAAAGTTTGTCTTCATTTTTTTTATTGCACTGTGGTTTCAAACTGGCACTTTACCACTGCACCACTGATGTGGTGCGAACTTGCTGGCTCTTACCAAGCCATTTATGGTTAAGCACGGCTGAAAGCGCACGTAGCTGCATTCACGGGCTGATTATTTTCAATGAAACCACAACAAACAGTGACATGTCTCTTTTTTTTATAACTGACCTTAAGTTTGGTGTCTTAAAGCCTGTTTTTGGATCTGCTGTGTGTTTTGCTCTGCGTTTGTTTCTGTTTCTCCACTTTTTGTCCATTTCTGGCCTTTTTACACTACAGACTCTCTCTCCGACTCTCTCTCCGATTTTTTTTAAACATCAATACTGGATCCCTAATGAACTGATCAATAAGTTATATACAAGTGCGTTACACCAAATATAAATGGATGTTTTGATATCGGAACAATAGTGTGATTGCATCAGTATAATGTAAATACAATTAGGTAGTATGATACAAATTTAAAAAAAAAATCTTTTAAAAATTGGAATCCCCTACTATATTCAAGCTGATTCATTCATCTTCTGCAGCCGCTTAATCCTTACTAGGGTTGTGGGTACCCAGAGCCTATCCCAGGGACAATGGGCATGAGGCAGGGACTGGGCGGGGAGCCAGCACACACACACACACGGTCAGTTTAGAATCCCCAAGTGAACACAAGTGTGTTCACCTAACACACTTGTCTGTGGGAGAAACCGGAGACCCCAGAGGAAATCCACACCACCACGAGGAGAACATGCAAACTTCACACACACAAGGCCAGGACCTGGATTCTAACCATCAAACCTGGAGGTGTGAGGCAACAGCGCCACCATGGGGCCTGTATTCAAATTATGAGAACTATATTTTTTCAGCTCAGTAGATTCTACAGTGTGGTCTGATAAGAGAAAAATAAAAGAACTAAACTAGTGCAAGAACAGCATCATTAATATCTGCAGCAGTTTTGAAGTTCAATGCTTCACTAGCTGTTGTCATAAGGGTGTCAATGTGTTTTCTTACTCATTGACTATTAACATTTTCCTCCACAACCCATAACTCAGCAATGGCTTTTTGATGCATATGTTAAATGACTTTTCACATCATGTTATTAATCGAATTTATTGCCCTTGGCAGGCAGTTTTAGGAGCTTTTTTGATGGTTTATAAAATACAAGAGGAATTTCACTACCGGTGGGATCCACAGGTGGGCAGTGTGGTCATGTTTCATACACACACAGACATCGTCGGAAAGAATTTCAGGCCTGTGGGTGAAGGGCCTAAAATGAAAGTGCTGCCAAACCTGCGCACAATCATTTGTTCGCATCCAGATGATCGTCATCCTTTCGGACTGGAATGTTCTAGGAAGATTTGGACAGAAAATGTCAGTCATTCTAAATATTAGTCATTCTCTACATCTGTGGATTATTTTTACACCTTAGTGACCTCCTGGTCTGACACACAAAAAGCATTGGTTTGTCAACGAATATTATCTTTCATAATCTATTATTTGCAGACATAGAAATTGTGCAATATCATGCGCAGTACGTTTTTACATATGATGGTTCAAGTTTACAACGCTCACCCAACAAAAAATTGAGACGTGAGTGTTTCGGTCATAGTTACAGACTACGTGGGCTAAATAGTTTGGTTGCAGGTGATGGAAGAATGTGCAGTTTTTATGTTGTAGATCTGGGCGTGGGGTGGGGGGATTGGTTCCATGTGTCACCATGTCTCTGTGAAAGTTCAGAGGGTCTACATGTTATAGCCTGGAGCTCTGGTTTCTTCCCACACCAGTGAACTGGGGATGCTAAATTGCCCCATGACACCGATGAAGGATAAACGGCTCAGAAAATCAATGATTGGGTAGTGGAGCATCACACCAGAAATTGACCTATGAGTTAATGTCCTTAATTAACACGGTAACACTTTGCAATTAGACTACCTTTATAAAAGGTTTAGAAATCAGACTGTTAATCAGGTTGTAGACAGGTTATAAATCAATAATAAGCAGTTATAAACTAGTTATAACAATGTTATAACTAGTTTATAGTTATTATCCTTTCTTAGGCATAAAGGAACACTTGATCTTGCCAAATAGTGAGTCTGCATCAACATATGACAACTGTTAGAGCTTGATGATTTATAAACTTTTGACAACCTAATTCACAACCTGATTATAAAAGGGTACTTTAAAGGGATAGTCTTATTGTAAAGTGGTACCATTAATGCTAACTTAAATATCATCACATTCAGTAATTTTTTGACTGTTACCATGCAGCCCAGCACTGGGTCAAATCACACTTAAGTAAATCTGCATGATATTTGTCATCATCACCATTTATTAGCTATAATCAGAAGGATCAGAAGGATGAAACCTCATCTTACTGCTTGTCCTCATTCCCTGTTGTGGTGTTTTATTCTCCTCCTGTCATGGCAATGGCATACCTGAAGCTGAGATAAACTAGTAATTATCATCCTTTTCCTCCATGTGTAAATTTCACGTCTTTCCTTCTGCGCTGCACAGAGCAGTCCAACACATGACGGCTCAGGCTTTGATCAAAGGGAGGTGCGTCAATAAAGGCAGATTCTTGTTTTTTTTTTTGTTTTGTTTTCTTGTGGCCCACTTTCTGGTTCTGCTATGAAGTTGACAGTTAAGAGTATATCAGTGCTCAGCAGCAAGCTGAATTTAACCACTGGCATGTAAGCATGAGGACAAAAATATGTGAAACCCATATTAATGCATGGAACACTCAAATGCCATGTTATACAAGAAGCGCAGTGCCATTACCAGCAAAAATTATGTAGGAAAATCACAATAAGCCATACTTGCATTAACAGTGACAAATCATGCAAGGAACCCATGCATGACCTGTCCAAGGTTGTGACTCAGATAAAAGATGGACAAAGGTATAGGCTATGTCTCTTTTTGTAATATATGAGTATTTTTACCTCTTCAAACACATACAGTTTTTGTTTTTATAATTTTGGGTTAGTGTTGGTTCCAAGCTTATGTATAAGCTTAAGTATAAAGTGTGAATTTGGGGTTATCGCCTTTAAGCCTTATATTTTTTAAGCTTACTGTCAGAGAGAGTAGTATATGCATTTTGGGTGGTCGGAGCTTACCTTAGTTATGTTAGCCTCAGCAGTTGATCATTAACTGATATTGTCTTCAATGATCTTTTATAGTGCCCACAGTGGCGCAGGGGATAGTGCTGTTGTCTCACACCTCCAGGTTTCGGAATTTGAATCTGGGTCCTGTTACGTTGTGTTCTCCTTGTGGTGGCGTGGGTTTCCTTTGGGGCCTCTGGTTTCTCTTACTGCACCACATGTGAACTGGAGATTTTGCTACTAAAATTCAACTAAACTACTAAAATCAGCACCTGCTTTTAACCAAGTTAAGTTACACACCTTGCACACAAACCCTGTCAAAAGAAAAAGTCAGAGGTTAATACACAAGTAAGAAAAAACAGTTAACGGCGGGCTTACACTGCGATTTTTGGCCCATTTTGGGACGATTTTTCACTCATGTGACCATTTTGGGGATCGGCCTGAGTTTCGCCTTAATCCTGTGTCATGCATCGTGTAGTATACATGGTGTAATGAGAAGCGATTAACACCTCACGACCAGCTCCCGATCAGCAATCGTTTGGTCGCAAACCTGTTTGAAATCCTGGTCGCCCCTCGTGAGGGTACCGGCAACTTAACGCAACCTCTCACACTGCGCATGGGCAAACACAGAAATGGAAATTAAAAAGACGGAGCAGCACGGCAGCGCAGTGTGTGATCTGGACACAAGCGATGGAGGCCCAACTTGTAGAACTTTGGCAAGCTCATCCGAGGCTTTTCGATGTGGCCTCACAAAATTATCACAACCGCAACAACCGTGAAAAGAAAAAAGAACGTACTGCCCACGTCTGCCCAGCCATTTCCTTGTCCATACACGCCATCGCCTTTTCCTTTTAGACGTTTCTGCGCACAGAATGGCACAAATTGCC
>JBBPCY010000082.1:2504042-2527684 GCA_037974405.1 Brachyalestes nurse
GTTTTGAAAGTACCATATTTTGATTGATTTGATGTGATCCTAATTTCTTTCTTTTTTCTGCAACAACTGAGAAGTAAGTGGTGATGTCTTCACAGTGTTCTATTTTTTGAATCCCTGTTTTATGAGCTGGAAGCCCAAATTATGTGCAAATAAACAACTTGAAATTTTTGGAAAGGGTCTGTAGATGAGGCAGTTAGAGATTTGGTTGAACAATGCTGAAGTATTCCTTGAAACAAGTGTGGACTTATTCAGGTAACACAAAGTAGACTGATTGTTTTGACTGGTCAAGTCACTGAGCGTAGATTACATTTACTGAGAACTAAAAACACTAAAAAGCTGCACTATAGGCCAGACAGAACCTTTCTAAAGATGATACCTAGAGTCTATCTCACGCCCATTCGGCATTTCTTCCCTCTCTACTTATACTCAACCTGAGCTGGAATCTAGAGTCCATTCACTATCGTGCCATCTCCTAGTGTGATGTGATTTTGCTTCATTAGTGTGTCTTGTTTACAGAGTTTTGAAAACTGTACTCCTGACAGCTGCCCTTCGACACAGTAGACACTGACCAGGTTGAATTATCTGGCTCCGTTTCTCATGAAACTGCAGCTGTTCTGTATCTGGCACTCTTTTAATGAACTGCTTGTTCGTTTGCTCTAGTGGCATCGCTATTGATGCTGCAGCACTGGACTGCATCAGTTTTGTTCACATGTTGCTCTCAAGCTGATTTATCATCAACTTTGTGACTCTGTGACACTCTACTACCTCTGTTATTGCTATCAGTGCTCATTAAGTTCTATTGTTCTCTTTGTTTTTGCATTCTCTGCTGCCAATAAAGCTTCTCGAGGATTTCCTGTGAGTGTGTCTCCTTGTATCGTGCACCATGACAATAAGTTTTGAAGATTAAAGTTAAGGGTCTGCTGTTTAAAGTTTGAGGATCTCACCGTGTTGCTTCATGCTGTAAAAATGTGATTTTCCAAAAAATAATTTAATCAGCTAAACATTGACACTTTTGAGTGAAATGATGTGTTCTTGAGCAGGGAAAATCAAGTCTGTAGCGCAAGGGCTTCTTCTTTAGTGTATGCTAAGCAGCTGGATTCTTGCATTAAAAATGAACTACGCGTTCAGTCGAGCAAACAGCCTCCAGGTGGAAGTGATGATTAAAATTCGAACTACACCCCCATTCACCAACCTAACAAAAGAATTTTGCATTTTGCATCTGAATGGAGTGCTCCTAATGTCAACAAAAGTGCTGCCATTCTCTCATGATGCCCTGTTTCAAACATTTATCACTCTCAGCTACCAGGCATCGGCCACACGCATACTTTTATTAACACTCATGAATCCTTGCTTGAATTGCTGAGCTGCTTTCACAACCACCTCTGCTGCTGTAATTCTCTATTAAAAATATCCGCCGGTCCTCAACCACTATGGACATCCTGTGATACTTTGGACTGCTGAAGCTATGGTGATTTCAGTTTAAAGGAATGAGACTTTAAAGCAACAGTGTGATCTCCAAGAACAATTAACAGCAGTCTACCTAACATGGGCTTTCCTGACGCCATTACTTTTATTTTGGCTTCTCCCTCACAGCCATTCTGTCTCACCTGCAGCTTGTCATCCAGTCTTGTCTGTGTGTTTGTGTGTCTGTTCTTGTCTGCAGCTGTGATCTGGTCCATCCCGCCTTGCCTGGATCTGCACCCTGCTCAAAAGGAGGATGCTGTATCCCATTTCGGACACCACCCCCTGTTTGCTGGACTGTTATTTCCCAGCACTGCTATTGAGTTGACTCCTACTCTCCTGCATCATTCAGCGAAATCTAGGTTGTTTTACGGACCTTGTTTGCGAGCCAGAGCTGTTCTTTGTTTCAGACTCCTGCCAAAACTTTGGAAGTCAGCGATATTTATAAACTCCTGTGAGTGGGTCATATTCTGTGGTGCCAGCTGAAACATAACTGGTGCAAGACTGAGGGCTAAGGTGATAAGCACCGTGTCAATATCTTGTAGGATTACTACATTCATACCACAGCTGAAACAAATACAATTATGACACAAACATCCTGAGCATATGTTTTACAGCCAGTTGTTGTATGTGATGAGAATTCTACCAAATATTACAGAAACCGTTCAAATTGCTGAACCCAACTTAGTAGTGCCTTTTTTTGCTTAATGTCTGTGGCAGCTTATACCTCAAAAGTTTGCACTTTGCACACCTCAGCATTCCATGACTATCCATTTTATTGCCAGCTGTGAGTTCATTTGAATAAAGTGAAAGTGATGGGATCCCCCATGCCATAGCAATATCATCCATTTTAACTGATGGTTGTTTTAAAGGTCAGAGCCTGGATGAGGTGGATGGATCACTGAGCAAATGTATATTACCACAATGTTTCATTACCGAGAGCATGGGTAGGAAATTTATGGTGGTCGATCAGCCTGACTTTTTAATTTTTCGTGACCTAAAGAACTGCAGGTCCTCATGTTCCTTAGCTGCCAATCAGTCTTTTTTAATCTCGATCTGGCATTACATCATGTACTTTGGTGTGATTCATTGTCTCAGAGTAGACCAACTTACCTATGAAATCCAATTCCTTAGAACATGAAATGATACTAAAAACTGATCCTTGAGCACAACTTTTGTGTAATAGACTGAGGATTCCTTGTTGCAAATAATACTGCAAACAATGGAGTGCAGAACAAGAGAAATTGCCACTTTATTATAACACCTACCCGCTAGTTGCATCACTGAGGTACCCAAGGTACCGACCCCACAGCTCCCTGGGTGCTCTCCATTGGTGGTAGCCCACTGCTTCACTTGATGTATGGCTTAAATGCAGAGAAAGAAGTTCACACTGTGTGCTGTGGTGTTGTCGAACCACTTACTTACTTTTGCTTTAAAAAAGTAATTTAATCAATCATCCTCAAATCAACTGCAAATCAACCACCTTAGATCTAAAGATCGCTTGCTTCTAAAGCTGTTGTTGTAAATGAAATAATCAGGATTTTGACACCTTACGTCTTACACAGACCTGGAATAGATGTGATGATTTAAAGTAGTAATTGTTAGAGAGTTTAATATACACTTTGAAAAAGTTTGCATTTTCAGTTCTAGAAACTGTAGGCTTTACTAAAAATGTGATGGGGTCCACTCACTACTATGGTCCCACTCTTGATTTATCCTTGACCTTTGGTGTTAATGTGGATACCATGGCTATTGTTCTACAGAGCACAGTAATATCAGATCACTTCCTCATTACACATGAGCTTCATCTAAATCAAAATGTAAGTACAACCGTTCTCATCATCATACAATTACATCCGCCACAGCTCTTAGTTTTATTGAAAACCTAACAGATTTATCAACCTCAGCTGGGCTCTCCATCTGGTACAGCAGACTTAGATAACCGAACTGAATGCTTAGAGAATTCTCTTCAATCCACATTTGATATTGCTGCACCTCAAAGATGTAAAAGAATTAGACGGAAAAACTTGCTCCTTGGTATGATGATCAAACATGTGCCCTAAAGCAAATCGTTGGAAAATTAGAGCGTAAATGGTGATTAACCAAGCTGGAATCTTTTCACTCCGCCTGGAAGGAGAACCTTAGAGCACGTATTGCGGCACGCTCAGCCTTTCTCTCATCTCTCATTGTATCTAGCAAAAATAATCTCAGGTTTCTATTCAGTACAATTTTTAAACTAACAAAACAGGTAGTGACAGATATAAAATTGAAGTTTTACAGATCTGCTTCACAATTTAGCAGAGGGGCTAGCATCCTATAATCCAGTTCAACAGGCAGAACTTGCAATGATTATCCTCTCATCAAAATCTTCTACCTGTACACTGTTCCTACAAGCCAGCCTAAAGAAGCCTTAACATTAATAATCAGGCAACAGTAAACAGCAATAGTAAACGCCTCTCTTAGTATTTTCCAAAAGTCTTTAATCTCAATTTAATCTTAAATCTTGATCCATGTGAGCTCTCAAATTACTGACCTATTTGTAATTCACCATTTTTGTCTAAGATGTTAAAGAAAGTTTTGGTTCAACAGTTCTGTTCGCTTCTATTTAAAATTAGCGTATAAAATTCCGATCTGTGTTCTGGATTCTTCACAGTACTGAAACAGCCCTAATAAAGACAGTAAACAATCTTTTTCTGTCTGCTGACAAAGGATTTGTATCGTTGTTGCTTTTGCCCGGCCTTATTGCAGTATTTCACTCCATTGACCACTATGTTCCAGTCTTATCCTGGTTTGTAAGTCAGTTTGTAAGTGTGAACAGCGAATCATAAGCACACACCAACATAAAATATAAAGTCTCACAAGCTTCTGTTTTAGGACCTCTTTTGTTTGTTTACATAGTACATGCTACCATTGGATATGACTACCCAAAAACATGGGATTAGCTTTCACTGCTATGCAGATTTATATCTAACCCAGATGATAAACATAGATTAAATACATTAATGAGGGTTGTGGAATGGATATAAAAGACTGGCTGTCTAGTAACTTTCTCTTACTCAACTCAGAAAAAACAGGGATTCTTCTTCTAGATCCAAAAGTTAGAAACAAACTGTCAGGTTTAATGCTTGCTCTTGCTGGCTTGATGTCAACTTCAAAAAATCCCAGTGTAACTATCGACCCAGATCTATGATTCACAGACACATATTGGTACTATTACTAAAATAGTTTTTCTTCATCCTGCTAAGATTGCAAAGCTAAGACAGGCATTATCCCTGCATGCTGCAGAAAATTTTGTTCAAACGTTTATTACCTCCAGACTCGATTACTGTAATGCCCTGCTGTCAGACTGCTCCAACAAGAGCCTACAGCAGCAGCTAGAGTCACCCCTATAAGACTACTTGGCTTCTGAAATTTTGCACTGACTATAAATTCTATTATTGACATTTGGCCCTGAGTGGCCTCACACCTGAATACTGCCACGCTCACTTAGATTTCAAAGTGCTGGCCATCTGCTAGTTCCTAGAATTATGAGAACAGGTGGAAGCGCCTTTTCATATCAAGCCCCCCAGCTCTGGAATACTCTTTCGTATAACATTTGGGAGTCAGACATAGTCTCCGTTTTTAAGTCCAGGCTAAAAATCTACTTGTTTAGTCAAGGTTTCTGTAATTCACTTTTCCTGTTAGAAAAGTAATTAACTTTTTGCCTTGCACTCCTTACAGTTATAATTGATACCCCATAAGCTTAAACAGAACAAACTGGGTTTTCTATCTGTCTCCCAACCCTTTCTTTCTCAAGGCAAACCAATGCCAATCTGTCTAGCCTGGCTGACCACCCCTGGGGCTTCAGGTCACCACCCCATACCAGATCTACCATCGCTGTGGTCCCTTGCCCAAGACTGGTTCAGCTGCTTTGGATGGCCCACATGTCCTCCTACTCCTCCATCCAAGAGCGATTGCTGCTCAAAACTTTGGTGGAGATTGTTGTTCCTGTTGCTGTGGCCTAGAGACTTTCAAACTACTCTTCACACATACTCCAAAAAAAACTACTTCTACTGACGGTCCCTGCTCTGATAGCTATAGACTGCCAGCTGTTCAACAGTGATTAAGTCTGTACACGAAGCCTTCTGTTCTTAGTTATCTCCATAGAGACTCTCTTCTCTCTCCGGGTTGACCAGAGGAGGATGAGTTCCTCTTTTGAGTCCTGGTTCCTCCGGAGGTTTCTTCCTCCAGCTTTAGGGAATTTTTCATCGCCTCTGTCACCCTTGACTTGCTCACTATGAGCTCAGACCTGGCGTCTGTAAAGCTGCAATTGTGATAATATCATTTATTAAAAGCGCCACGGAAATAACCTTGAATTTAATTGAATTTTGAACTGTTTAAAAAACCCCAGCAACTCTACCATGTCTGATACACCAGTATAATAAACATTGCAATACCTATATACCATTGGTGTCTCTCCTCTCACCTCTGTGCTGACCTTCCACCCAAAATAATATTTGGTCGGCAGAGATCCTGTCTTTATCCAATGATGAATGGAACCAATTGTACAGCCACGGAAGGGCTACGGTCTGTACGGACTAAACCCACATTGCACCTGTATAGTAGAAGTTTCTATTAAAATGGCTTGTGTGCTTAGGTACAAAGCAGGTGTTTCGAAAAAATGGCAACTCAAGTTTTTTGCAATTCAGTTACAGATGATGGTTAACAGTTGTGTTTATCCAGAAGGACAGGAAACCACAGGGGGCATGTATGTATATTCATCAACAAGAGACAGTCACAACTGATTTGTCTGTTTTGAAGGTTCATCTGAACCAGACAAAACAAAGTCGTGTCTGAGAGCCACTCACCTTCAGCTGTCTGGAGATGAAACCGGTGCATTTAGGGTTGAAAAACAGAGACAGAGAGAGAAACTGTGTGTCCGCACTTTGTTCTCATGTGTTATTCATGCGTGTTTATATTCTTGCTGTGTTGCACTCAGAAAAGGCAATAAACTTAAAGAGATGCATCATTAATTCAGCCCTCCTTTTGGCTGGGAGGCTAATTCGTTCACATTGCTTGACTCATCTCCTGGACAAGTGCCCTGTACTACCGCAGCTCTGTTAACTCCGCTGGGGTTCCCTCTGTGCCAAAGGCAAGCTGGTAGGTAATGACATAAGAGTTCCATTGCACTATGAATTATAAATGGGAGCCTTATATTATCTTATTTGAATATATGGACGATCATCTTGGCAATATGAGCAGTAACACAACCATTGTGTTGGTTAATAGTAGTTTGCAGTAACTTTAGTCCTATTTATTTTTGGTAGTGTTGTTATTTTGCCATGATCTCTTCCAGAACAATGCATACATGAGTGTGATATACACCAATGAGACAAAACATTATGACCATCAGCCCAATATGTTGGTCCTCCCAAGCCAAAACAGTTATATCCAAAGTTACAAACCTTACAAAACCATAGAAGGGGGTGTATGGGAGGAACCAAGACTCAAAAGAGGAACCCATGTTACTCATGTCAACACCAGATATTGACAGAGAATAAAATAATTACACAACTTATGTAAATGACAAACACTAAGAAGCAAACATGCAAATCACTGATGAGAAGTCTAGACTCTAGTTGGCAAAAGTAGGATCAGTCTGTGGTCTATTTGATCATGATGGTTTGGCTCATCAGTGTATATGTTTACATACATTTCACATCCCAACAGTATTTAACCACACTATACCTGATTTAATACATTTCCCAGCTGAAAAGTTTAGGCCGAGTTGCTTGTGCCAGTGAATCTGGGAACATGTGCAGGCATTGTGTGCAAATATAAGTGTTTGCCCACTTGAATTTGTAAATAACCTGTATATAATGTAAAGTAACAACAATGAAAAAGTCACATTCTATAAGGAGTGAATTGTAAATGCAAATTACTGGATGTAATAAAAGGAGATTTATACTTCTGCTAAGAAGTTTAAATGTTTTCACATTGCATGTTTTATTGGGCTAGGTTTCATTTGGGTCAAGTATTGTTTAGGTCTCTTCAAGTATTGTTTAGGTGCACACATCAAGCCATTTGCACAAGTCTTTAAGGGGAAGTGTAAATCAACTTTC
Source organism: Brachyalestes nurse (assembly GCA_037974405.1). Taxonomy (NCBI): domain Eukaryota; kingdom Metazoa; phylum Chordata; class Actinopteri; order Characiformes; family Alestidae; genus Brachyalestes; species Brachyalestes nurse. The sequence goes on from JBBPCY010000082.1 coordinate 2,511,605, forward strand.
AGACTAATCTCTGAACTCTCTAAAAATCTCTAAAAAGATCCAGCTCATTGTTGGCAGAGCAGAGATCTGATAGAGCCAGATGTTACATACCTTCTCCAGAGTCTTGCACTGCCTGAGGTTCCTTAGTTGATAGCCCTACTTCTTGTGATCACAAAGCTTTATGCTAATATACAAACTGAAGCATAAATAACAATCTCGCAAAACTCCCATATCAGTACTGAGATCTGCTCTTGACAATTTGCAAGTTCACCCACAGTCAATGAAAAATGAATGGCAATTAAATACAGTGAACTTTTCTTACCAGAAGCTCATTTCTTACCAGAAGCTCATTAGACTGTATTTGAAACATGTAATCCCTGGTGGACAAAGTTAGGAAACAGTTAAGGCCACTGGAACCTTTAGCATGACCTGATAAAATTCTAAAGGAAGTAATATGTCATTTAATAACATGTCACAGTATTGCCTATGAATAAATCATCAATGTCATATCAAAAATGTGTACCTAATTTTGTTTCCTAGATATTTAAAACAATGTAAATGGTACAAGTTTTCCTTCTCCTGTAACATTTCCATTTTGGAAATATGAGGATTTGTTACAGCAGCAACAAAATGCAATATAATTTTGAAAGTATGAAAGTATTATACGAGAACATTCTCTTTAGTACCCACTTTCTTCTTTACTGTAAGTCTGTCAGTTTCCTTGCTGGCTGGTGTGCATTTTGCTGTTGTGGAGGTGAACAGGTGGGAAGGTGCGTTGGGCTTATGCTAATCAGCTTCACTCATGGCTAACTGCTATAGGGAACGCTCACTAGAGACAGAAATGAAAGTGGCGGTATGGCAAATTGCTTAACGCAGCACCAAGAGGGCCAATTTCCCATCCTTTTATGATTAGATCTTTAAAACGCTCAGGAGGCCCATAGGCCTTCAATGTGTGATTTTCAGCAGCAATTGATTTAGAAATAGTTGTACAAGTGACACCTCCATTTTGCTAAGTCCACACAGCATGGGCCCTGTTGTATAATGTGGTACTCACAAATGAAACCTTACTTGAAATGTGTCAAAAAATGCACTGTGCAAACCCAATGCTTAAATGAAAGAGATTTATTTTGTTTAACATCTGAGAAAGAAAACACTCTTCTGATGACATATTTTAAAAGTAGGAGGATCTTTTGAAACCTGCAAGCTCCTGTGAATGCAGGACGAAGCTGCCGTTGCTACCAAGAAGCCGAGCGTCCCATTTGTTTTTATTAGTTTCTGCTTGATCTAATTCCCAGCGGTTGCACAGTGTAATGCATGCTGAGGTTTGTAGTGAGAGAATGGACAAAACCAAGAACACAAAGCTGGGGTATCTCTCAAAACCCTGAGAAATGCAGTGCTGTGCAACAGAATATTACATTATGTGATAAATAACCTATTAAATGGTAGTTTTAGACTAATGTAGCGAATAAAATGTAGATAACAAATGACAGAAGCTAATGTGGCGTGAATTAGCATTGTAGAAACTGTATATCAAAATCCTATCAAAAATTACATATGGGGTTTGGTGGTGGGGTGTAGCTGAATGAGCAGTTGTACAGTCTTTTGCTGAAGAATATTTAGGCCTTGATCATTATCTCCTTGCAGACTAAAGCTGCTGAAGTGGGTATGACGGTCACATATTGGGATCTAACTATTCCTTTAGAAACATGGACCATGAAGCTATGGATTATGTACAATGACTACGGATTATTCCGCAGTGTGCAGGGGGTGGCTTACACTGGGCCTGCCATTTGACCTTCGAATACATCTCGCTTTGAAGAATCAGAAAGAGACACAATATCTCTAGCAAGTAATCTTCTTGGGTATATATAATCTGGATGTATTTTTCATCTTGTGAGGAATGGCACAGTGCAGGGCCAACATATATTTATTCCAAGCCATCATTTGTATTTGATGAGAGTAGGATCCCTTCAAGCTGTGGTTCAGTTTACGCAGCACAATCCTTTCCTATTTTCCTCATCCTCTATTTCTGTATTTCCCTGTGTATGAGGAAAATGAGAGAGAGAGAGAGATGCTGGCTGATGAGATCACAGAGATAGAGCTGCTCATTAACCCGCTTGTCCTTGGCCATTGTGTTTCCCTAAAATCGTGCGGCTCAAGAACAAGATGTGATCAGCGATGAGATGGTGGACAGTCAGCATGGATTACGGTAACAATGGCTGAGATTGGAGGAGAAAAAAGAGCCAGAAAGACGTGGAGTGCGGAGAGGGATTCGCACCTGAACACTGAGGGTGCATCCTGATGCGACAGGGGGGAAGGCTCAATGAGGAACTGCCTATTTATTACGGTATGAAGGAATATGGGCAAATACTGTCTTTGTTCTGAGGATGTGACATTCTGTTTTCATCAGAATGCTGAACCTATAAGGGCCTTGAACAGTGACCACTTGCTTTTGAAAGGAGCCAGATGTTGAAAGACAATGGTTTTATAGCCACTCACCAGAATGACATCTTATGCCTTTCTAGAAAATGACTATTGGTTAATTACTCCCAATCCTTTCTGCCAAATAAACTCAAGTTTTGCTATTATTGCAACCATATACTAGTACGCAGTGAAATAAACCTTCCCTCTTCAGTTAATTATTATTGGTGTCTGGCTAAAAGAAATACAGCCATTTTAAAGCATTCATAATGTATCCCTAATTCATGATGTACTAGTTCAAATAGTTTGTTTGGGTCATCCAGCCACTCGAAGCTTTTCTTCCAGTCCAGCTCCTTGCACAGCAAAGGCAGCAGCCCTACATCCTTGGTTATCTAGTTGTGTGTTTCGGAATAGGGTATATGAAGATTTAGCCAAGGGCAGGTGTCATGAATACTGGTCCCGGAGTGCCAGTTTGACAGTTTGGTGAGTTCCTTCTCAAACGCACCAACTAAAAATGACTGATTAGTTAAAAATTCCAAAAACTTGTCATAGAGTTTCATTGCTCCTGCATATTGTGATGTTTTTGCTGCCCTAACATGCCTGATACAACTAACTAGCTAGCTAACAAGTTTCTCCCCAGTTGTGGATGTCAGAGCAAGGTTTTGCAGGGCAGGGCTTCTGGAGGACCAGGGTTGGTTGACATGTATTTATAAGTTACTAAGGCACTTGTGCTAAGTCATGTGTAAGAACAAGCATCAGAAACGTTCCTCACTGCAAACGGCACTCGTTTTTACTTCACGCTTTCTTATTCATAATAAAACACACACACACACATTCCCAAACCTGAAAGTCCACTTTCTCAATGTTCACAAAGAAGACGGCTCATGAAAGACGGCTCATGAAAGATGCAAGCGGGGTAATCAAGGACAATCGACGCGCCCCGAGAGCAGTGAGAACAGCAGAGACAGCGGGTAAGAGGTGTGAAGGAGATGTAAGAATGGCAGGCAGATAAGACCTTAAGGGACCTCTTGCTTCTGTCTGCTCTCATTACAGAGCTGCACTGTTGCTTGATTCCATTCCTGCCAATGATTTTATGAGTGGTCTTACTGTTGTAAGTTAGATCATTAAAACCAATGTTTTATTGTTGACTGTGTATTTACGTTTACAGTGCCTAGATTAAAGTTTCCAGTTTATTAGCCGAACCTACCATCTCCACACAAGTTGTAAAGTGACCCTTATCGTCACACATGAACAAACCACAGCGCACAATGTGAAATTCTTTCTCCCCATTTAACCCATTTAACCGAGTGAAGCAGTGGGCAGCCAGAGACACGGCGTCTGGGGAGCAGTGTGTGGGGATGGTACCTTGTTCAAGGGTACCTCAGTGGTATCACTGACAGTCCTGGGATTCAAACCCATGGCCTTGCTATTGCCGACAACTCGATAACCACTGGGCTCCTGGCTTCCCCATTGTGCAGTTTAACAGTCTAATCAGGGGTAAGCCAGAACTAGGCCTTCAGTTTGGGTCATAAATGTCAAAAGGTGGTCTTGAGCTGTTGCTGTTTTTCATTTCTAACAACTGCCTGGAACTGAGACTACTGCATTTATAGTGTATGCGAATGTAGAAGGCCTTCGGTCCAGTTCTTGTTTAGCAAACGAATGTATCTCTTTGCACCTGGATACTACAGAGAGGAAAAATCTTGATTTATCCTTTTCCACAGAAACCTTAACCATGAGTAGTGAAACCTTAAGCAGAGAAGTGCTGGAGTTCGTTCAGCATTTAAATATGACAAGCGACAAGCGACATTAGTCAAGAGATTGAAGAGTCACTTGAATCACTGTAGAAAATTTGGCTCGGGCCTCCACAAAAAAAACGTTCCACATAGACAAAAAAACCCAGGATAAGACAGCTACAGAGAACAACAAAAACAACGAAATAAAATTCAAAACCTTCAGCAAAAGAGACAGATGCACAACAACTGGAAAATGGTCATATCGATTCCATCCCTATAATGCCTGCTGCTGTTTAAAAGTTCTATTGAAGCAGAGATAACAGAGTTTTTAAATGACACTGTGGTATTTTAAACCTCCTGCGTAATGACAGTAGCTGATACTCAGTGTATAGCACATCGGATGGATCCTTTTTTATATTCTTGGCTTGCCTTATCACAAGCTGCTCATAGGTAGACCACAGGGATGAGTGCTGTCTTATACCTATTATCTTCCATGCAGATTTTATGAGTCAGACTAGTTTTGACTTCAGAGGTTATCAAACCAAGCTGTGATGCCATATCTAATTAGGCTCTCTGAGACCGCCTGATGAAAGACTATCATAAACTTCTCATCAACATCATGAACTGCAGCAGGAAATGCACACATTGTTGTAGGCTGCTACAGAGACTATGAACATACTCCAGGTCAGTGAGCTAGCAAATAAGACCAAGGCATGTGAGCAAGGAGAACTGTGAGATGTTTTCAACATGGATGAGCACACGCCTGTGGGCCCCCACTCCCCCTCGTCTTTTTAACATCCACCACCAGGTGACAGGTAACATCCTACAGACCTTTGCGTTTTCAGTGTCGTTGCCATCCTTCTTTATTGTGTAGTTATTAGGGTTAAGTGTATAAAGTACAAACATGGGTGAACAAACTCACAGGGCAGTTGGTGGCCTGGTGGATAAGGAGTTGCCCCTCCGATCAGAAGGTCCTGGGCTCCAGTGGCACCACTGAGGTACCCTTGTGCAAGGTACCAACCTCATACACTGCATACCCACTGCTTCACTTGGTGAATAGGTCAAATACAGAGAAGATTTTCCCATTTTTCACACAGCGTGGTGTGTTTATGTGTGACAATATAGGCTGCTTTATTTTGATATGCTGAATATGCTGGTCTGATATGCTGAAAGAATTCCATAAAAATAAAAAGATGCTGTGATAGCATTGTCTGCACCTCTATTATACCTGTAAGAAAAGTGAAGGGGATCTTGTGAAGAGTTAACTTCTGTTTTCAATATTTACTACAGAAGTTAAACCATCTGGTAAATAGTCATTATTTTCCTTACAACATGCTTTTTTAGTATTAGGAATACGTGATTGAGATGTTCCAGATGGAAGTAACAGTATGGCAGTTTAAGGACAAGGCAGATGGGGCACCAGGCAGGAACCCGGGGATGCCGTCTAAACTAGAGGCCTTCCAAGGGCGTGTGAGTCAAAACAGTCTCTGTACTACATGCTAGTCAGTGATTTTTTTTTGGACAATCAGATGCAGGTAATATATATATTTAGGAACCACTTTTTGCTCTTTCAAGCTGTTTCAGCGGTTTCATACCTTGCAAAAAACTAGGCATGCTCATTCTATTATCTTCCATCATCCCGGTCTTTTAATACAGACCTATTTCAATGGTTTCAAACAGTGGACAGCGATTCTATGGCCAAACACAGTGAAACTGCAAACACAAACATGGACCAGAACCAGGCGAACCACATTCCAAATAGAGTTTGATCTATTTATAGAACATTAGAGTGTAATCTCAGAAAGCACTTTGAAAAAGGACTTCGTCTCGAAAGGGCTACAAGATGTGTCAATAATGAAGTCAGTGATGAACAAGAAAGTGTGTCCACAACACTGGACCACCAAGGAGTGGAGAAAGGTTTAGATCAGGGGTGTCCAAACCTGTCCAGAAAGGGCCGCTATGGCTGCAGGTTTTCGTTCCAACCAAAAAGAAGCCACACCCCTGAGTAACTGAAAACCAAGACCAACTGATTGCAGAGGTGGAATCAGGTGTGCCTCCTGCTTGGTTGGAACGAAAACCTGCACCCGCAGTGGCCCTTTCTGAACAGGTTTGGACACCCCTGGATTAGATTCACGGCATTCAAGCCATTTCCATTCCCTAACTACAGGGGACAGTCTCCCTGGAGCATCTTGGAGTTAAGAGTCTTGCTCAGAAACCCAGTGGTGGTATACTGAAGGTAGGATTCAAACCCATGACCTCTTGGTCCAGAGGTAAACACCCTACCCACTAGGCCACCACCACCCATAGCATGAGCCTTTGTGTCTTTTGCATAATGCTGGTGGAGAAGGAGTCCATGGAGCCCTCATGTTTATTATGAACAGTGCAGGCTGGTGTGGGGAATGTTCTTCTGTCACACTTTAGGGCCTGGTGAAGAACATCTGAATGGCACAATGAGGCTGATCAACATCACTGATCAAGTTCATCCTCACAGTTTATCCACATTGAGACAGACACATTGAAATGGCACAAGGTACAGGTCGATGCTGAGTGGTTTGGTAATCTTCACTGCTATATTTTTCAAACCTGTAAAGCATCTCTGAAATGAAGTGTTAACACTAAGACTGTGCAGCTTTCAAATTTGGAACAACTGCACAGTGTAATCATTTCTGCATGGTGCAATACAAATAAATGCAATTCTGACTACACTGCTTGTAACATATCAAACCCTTGTTTTTTTAGTTTTTTTACATAATTAAAAAAGAGCTGCTTTTTGCATGGTATCAAAACTTGATACCAATAAAATGACTTACATCAACCTCCAAAGTTAAAAATGTTTCTCCCTTGTCCTACAAACTTACCAACAACATGGGTTCTTTGGTCCTTGTATCTTTTTTGTTTACTCTTTATTTAATCACTCATTACTTGTGTTTGCCTGTCCAATCTTGCTTAAGTTAGTGTTACTTCTAAAAGCTTATTGTGGTCCATTCCTGCCAGTTTGCAGCAATTTGTTAAAACGCCTTCCCTCATGCATGTATTTTCGCGAGTGTGTTTCTGTGTTTTTTCTGTGAGTGTAAATCTGTGCATCATGGATTATCAAGAGCAATTTTGACTACATGGCTGGCTTGATTTGAAACAGTTATCAGGCACCCCCAGCTGTAATCCTCAAACATAAACTGGCAGGGTGGATTTCATCCTCAATGAAGCACAAGGGTTACTCATAAGCATGAATGTCAGAATCCACTCCAGACTGTGAATATTCCAGCACTGGCTAAACTCACTCACAGCATTCGCAGCAATCTGTGCAGTCCCAGGGAACTCCAGCTACAATGTATTCCAGTGCCCATGGACTTCATATTTTATCAGAAGCCAGGGCCTCATTACCGCAACCATTTCGAGCTTGAGGCGATATCTGTGTCATGAAATCTGTTCCCTCTTACCCCAGAGCCATACTGATAATGCCTCGCACTTACTCACTCCTCAAGCCTATTGATTCTCCCACCCCTCTTGCCTTTCTCACATTTGCCACCCACCAAATTCAATCATTATCCAATCACTTACATATGTGAGATGGTCTGTTGTTATAAGCAACGAAAACTACGGGGATTATTCCATTGATGTTCTTTCTATTGCAGTTAAAACAGCTTCTGAATGTAATCTCATTGTGAATGGGATCTCATTTGATGGTGCCATTCTAACATTTTTATTGTAATTACATAGGTCTAGGAGTCAAGTTAAAGGTCCTGAAGTAAAAAGGTTTGAATATCTGGAGGCTGCCTGGAACAATATAAAAGAAAGGTGTTATCAAACAATACAAAAAGAAAATAGAATGTACTTTTTAACACTAGTGTAAATAGCTAATGAAATGAACTGTATGTACATTGTGACGACAAATAATAGTAGTAACCTCTATAAACTCAAGAATGTTTAACTTTGTCAAACAACTGTGTAATACATTTGGGCCTGGCATCCTTATGCCATCTGTCATGCTGAATTCCGTCATTCCTTTCATTTGACGGGCCGAAGTCACGCGTGCCGCTTTACCAGTGTTTAGTCAGTCACTCATTCTCTTCGAGAAGTTTTGATCAAACCTGTTCTACAGCAGTGGCCACCAAATGTAGTTCCAGCTACAGTCTGCAACACCTGCTCAGGTTTATAAATGAAAGAAGGCAAGCCTACGGAGGCAGCGTGATGCTCTGAGCAATATTCTGCTGGGAAACCTTGGGTTCTGGCATTTATCTGGCTGTTACTTTTGATGTTCCCCTGTCTCACTGCTAAAAATGTTAAGGAATGGTTTCAGGAACATGACAAAGAGTTCAAATTTAAGCTGGTGGCCTGGTGGTTATGCAGTTGCCCCTGGCACCACTGAGGCACCCTTGAGCAAAATACCGTCCTGGTGGCTGCATTGCTGGCAGGCCACTGCTTCACTTGGTGAATTGGTTAAATGCAGAGAAGTATTTCAAGCTGTGTGCCGTTGTGCTCTCATGTATGACAAATGGACACTTTACACTTCGCTACACTTTGAATGTTGCTGACTTGGCCTCCAAAGGACAGGACTTAAAGGATCTGCTGCTAACATCTCAGTGTCAGATACCATGATACTGATCAGACCTTGACAGGTCAGACCTGTTTTGGCGCCATTAAGGAGACCTACACAATATTGAATGTTATGTTTTTGATACAACTTTAACATAAAATGCAGTTGAAATTTATGTCCACACTTTTTCAGTTCATTTATCTGTATGTAGATATCAAAAATTCCTTCAAGCATTCCCTAGTGTCTTCATCAATGACGTATCACCAGTGGGACATGACATGTTGCTGAGTGGATGATATTGACATATAGGAGTGATATGAGTTAGGACACAGATAGATACAAACAGAACCCACTGTAACTATGACACGTTGCTGTCATTTCAATTAAATGTTTCCCTTTATTTTCAGTGACCCATGTTAGCTTACAGCTGTGTACTGACACAATGGTGGAAGAACGTGTGCAGTAAGTGTAAGATAAACAGTGACCTATGAATGTAACTCTGAATATTATATAACAATGCAGCTTTTTGGCTCTAAGCGGTTATATGCACTGATACATGGGCAACCTGAGCTACTGGAACAGGAGACACATAGAAGCCCCATTCATAGTCAAAAGGCTGATGCTAAATACAGAACTAGCAAAGAGCTTGTAAATACAGTAAATTCAGTTTTATTTACAGCTTCTTACTTGTTTGAAATGTCCAAAATTCATTTCATTTGCATGAACACAAGAAAGCAATTTTGAAAGGGCTGCATATTCAACTGAGATGCTTGGTTTTATATTCATGGAATTTTTATTGCATAGGATAAGTGTTTAAAATTTGGCAGTGGTCATCCTTTTTTCCCAGACTGTGGGTGAGGCAATTAAAAATAATAGGCTGTCAGCAAATTATGATTTGAAGTGCATAGTACACAGTAGTCTCTGGAATATACACTTAAACTATGCCCACCAGCCACTTTGTTAGAAACCCTTGTATGTAAGCCTTAATCCTCAAACACTTCATTGTGGTCAGTTTCTGGGTGGCAGAGCATTCTCAACTTAGGAGTGACACTGACGAACAGCAGCACTGCTGTCCAACAACACATACACACCAGACCATTCCAATATTCTAGTTTTGAGAATGATCCACCACCCAGATCATTTCTCTCCCAAAGTGGTCAGAAACCTACCCATAATGAATGGAGTAAAGGGCATAATGTGTATAGCAATGGCTCAGGATAGCTATATGTGGACACAGTTCACTTTGTGGACACAGTTTGGAGAAGACCCTTTTCTATTCCAGCATGACTGTGGCTCCAGTGCACAAAGAAATGTCCATACAGACAGAGCCCTAATTTTAACCCCATCCGACACCTTCTGTATGAACTAGAACTGTGATTGTGCGAAGGGTCTCTGTATTTGAATGTAATGTCATTAAAATCCCTGTTGGTGTAATGGTCAGGCGTCCCAATACTTTTGCCCATATAGTGTAGCTTCATGTCCTACGGTAAGGTCCTTAGCAGAGGGGTGAGGACAAATCCACGAAGTTATCATTTCAAGTAGTCAGGTGTGGACGGGGTGGCTGTATGTGCAGCTCCTTTCCAGCTTGGGTTAACAACACTAAAACACGGGAAAAAAAAGCGGGTGAAAATGTAAAATAACGGCCTGGTATGAGTTCACTGGAATCCCCTCAGTCTGTTTGAGCCGTAAGAGAGTGAAGGCGCGCACGCAGCACAGTTCTCGGCTCGCGCATCGGTTTAGACCGGTCTGAGAGAAACTCGACGTTTTTAAAAATGTACACCAAGTTTTAACTCCCATATGCCTGGACGGGAGATAAAAGCGTCGTTTTTTTGATGGTTTCACTTCGTTTCCAGCTCAAGAAGCCACGGAGAGCGAGGCAGAGCAAGACTGCGTGAGTGAGCGCGCGCGTGCACGCGAGAGAGACAGAGAGGGTCCACACAGCTCCTGAGAGAGCAGATCAGATCCCAACTGGAGAGCAGTGGAGCTAAAAATCTCCTCACTCTCTGTCTTTTACTGTCTTCAAACTTTTCCAGTCCTTGCGCTCGGTACCTACACGCTGCCTGTCCTTTTTTACTCTCTTTTTGGTCATTTTTTCTATTAGTTGTGGAAATGAAGACAAAAACCAGGGACCAAAGCTTGTCTGACTCCAGAGAACTAGATGGATCGTACGATCAGCTCACTGGTAAGTTTGCAAGTTGTTTTACGAGCAACAAAACGTGCAGTTTGGTCCAAATACTATGTTTAATCCATACGAAACATATATAGTGAAACGTGTTGTCAGAATTGTTAACAAGGTCTAAACTGCATGGTTTGTTGTTGTTTATGCATGTTTTTGTCGTATTTTGACGTTTTAATGGGGTTATCCTCGTTGACCTGGCTTTGTGAGCTTTCGTTTTGTGAGAGTTGGATGGTGGCACCTGTTAACACGTTTCTCCATGTGGAGCTGTCGCTACAGGGAGAAGCTCTGTTGGAGAGTAAACCCACTCGACACTGAGTCTTGTTAGACCTCAGTGTGAAGCAGTTTTCGTGTAAGATTGTGACTGGAGGTGTTTTCGCCACCACACGTTCAAGCAGAGGCAGGCAGACAGAGCAACCACACAGTACCCTTACACCTCAGCTGACGTGCAGGAGTCAAGGTGGAGAGGTAGGCAGGGGTGAGGAGTGGATGGAGGGATCTAGTAACATCAGAACTCGTGAGAAGGCATGCTGAGAGAGAGAGCCAAGCGAGACCCAGCCGGAGATTAGGAGATTCTGCTGTAGTGTAGGAAACTGAAGGGTGAGACAAGACTGATGTCATCTCCAATCACACATGGTTTAATGAAATTGCCCACTATATTATTGACACGGCTGGTGGGTTTTGCTGATGTTCAGAAAAGAACAGGTGAAGAAAGCTACATTTTAAGCTCCTACCTTTGACCCCCAACAAAAATTGGTCTATAGAACATGCTCTGAAGCGAGTCCAAGTCTTAATCAATAATTTCAGCCAGTGAATCCTAATTCTCAGTCTTGCTGCGAGTGCATACTTTGTTGTCTATAATGTCCTGTTCACTGAGTGAGGTGGATAGAGGAGCTGAAACACTGTGAAGTACATCTAGTTTTGACTTTCAAGTTTAGTGTCATATACAGCTGAGGTGAGGAACCAGAAGCTGGGACCAGAGTACACACTGTGGTAATTACATTGAGGAACACGGTGAACAAAATCTAAGAAGGAACATTGGAGAAGTACAGTTTTCTTTTAGCAAGTAGTAATTTAATGGCTTGGAACCTCAGAACTTGTCACCATAGAGATTGGAGCGATGCTAGTGGTGGAAAAGTTCATTTTATTCAGTTTTTATTACGTAATGTCTGTGTTAACACAGTAAACTGCTGATTATTTAGTTCACTCCGTTTACTGAAGACCTGCTTTTATACATGGCCATTTTTACATACTAACACTGATAAAGCATTTTGTTTTCTATTCAGGCTACTTACTGATTATGTAATAACTCCATGTTGATCAAAAGATTTGCAGCTGCTGCTCTCCTATAAGACCGACAGGCTTGAATGTATTCTCCTGCTATAATAATCTATCTGTACTCTACATTTGCTTTAAACAAACTACCGGTCTGCTACATAACAGGGTTGAGTATTTGTGGGATTGCATTTAATATATCGTCTCTGATCAGGTTAGGCGCTGACATTACTTTTCTTCCGTTCTTCAGTTAGTTTCTCTTCTCATCTCTTTCACACAGTTTTCCGTTGTTAGTTTGTACCAGAAGCCTGTTTCACCTTTAGTATAAAAGGCACAGAAGAAATACCAGAACATCCTCTTTGTAATAATTTTTTTATACTTATCCAGTGGCCATTTGGTTCTGGAATAGTGCCACACTTTTTCAAAGTAATAACACTCTTTGATGTTGTTAGCTCTTTCCATCGAAATGAAGCCAAAACAGAACATACCCATGCATTTGTATTAACCTTGAATGCATTTAGACTACTAGGACTACTAGTTTTGTATCTAGATTGAGCTCACGACACCATTTGGAACAATAAGCGTTTCTCTGATAGAAATGTGACATATCTAAATGGAGCACAGCCCTGGGGCTTGACGGGTGATTTAATTTAGCTCCTAAAACTAGATGCAATAACAGTTAAGTGGCCATTTGCAAAGAAATGACCCTTTTTCTGAAATTAGGAAAATAATGTAGTTGACATTGTACTAGAACATTTATCACAAAGGCACCGATCCAACAGCATAATGTGTGCAGAAAAGTTCGATTTTTTTTCCTGATTTGTGAATTTTGGCTTGATCAGTGGCAGAAAGCACATTCTTTTTAAAATAAGTATTAGTGCGCTTCTCTATCAGCTCATTGGAAGTAGTGAATTCATTTTAAAGGTTTACATGGAATCATTACAATAGGTCGGCTTATCTAGAGTCATTTATCTTATATCATCAGTGCATCAGCTTTAACAGGTTACTTTAATCTCTTTAAACTTATCAGGCGTTTCAGCTGATCTTATTCAGAGATCATTTTCTTCTCAGGAGCTTTTTTATGCATAACAGTCTGCCAAGATAAAAATTTTCTTTTTGACTTGAGGCACTTCAGTTGCTCTCATGAAATGGAAAATACGGAGGTTTGAATTTGACACTGTGTTTTGCCATCTGTTAATGTGAATTACTGCCTCTTCTTATTTTATTTTGCCTATTTAATATTGATTTAAGTCACCACTATTTCAGCCTATTTTAGCATATTCACTTCTTTTCAACCTGTACCATTTGAAAAATCCTTAACCTGACAAAGAGAAGCTAAATGATTGAAGGCAAATGCTGGAGGATCTTTTTGGCTGTTCCTTTCAGATGACTTTAAATCTTAAACCCCATCTGATCCCAATCTTCCACATTCCATTTCACAGCAACCCGTTTGTTGACACTCCAGCTGCCTACTAAACTGCTGAAATGATAGTCTGGTCTAAACTTTAGGTGACATTTTATATACTGGAGTAGAGGTGTAATAATGCATTAGGGTCCATAATATTGATCATTTATTAGAATCATTGTTACTGATCATATTAAAATCAAGTACAACAACAACCACTTACATTTTGGCCAAAAAGAAATGATATTGCTGTTTTAGTGTCCTACTATCTCATCTGAGTATTCAGTGTATTTCTGAAAGTTATTTATCTGTTATTCATTTAAGCGATTTTTATGTAAGAGTAGTTTTCTTAAATAACTACAGTTTAATTGAGGTCAGAGATTTTCACCCCTACTGAGGGTCTGTTTGCGAAAGCCATCTTGCTGAAATGATATTGGCTTATTTGGAGCTCTGCCACAGAACTTTGTTTATCAGATCTGGACTTCTCATTCCCTGAGCAGTAGTATATCTCAGCGCTGTGGGTTGGCGGTGTGAAAGTGTGGCTGTGTGGGAGAGGCCAGTGTGACTCAGAACTGCCTCTTCAGAGGCTCTGGGTGCGGGCTGTGGACATGTGATGGGACTGACCTGCGTTGCTTTAAGGTAGCGTGGGTGCTAGCAGACTTTAAAACCTAGCCCTTTGATTTGAGCAGAAATCCAGCGCTCTAGAAATAGCTCCCTCGCAATTCGCTCACTCCCCCCCTCCCCCTCTTTGTAATTTGGAGTGCACTGTGCCAAAAGATCAAAGCACGATTACAGAAGTCATGTCTGGTAATGTTTTCTTTGAGCAAAAGGTAGCATGTTCAAAAGAACTAGCATTATATGAGGACACTGGACCCCACTCGTGGCTTATTTTTATTTTTTTGTTTATTTTTGAAAAATCTACATATGCCTTTTTGTCCAGCGTGATGCACGCCGCTTGTAGAAGAGATGTAGTCTGAGTCGGACCCTCAGGGTGAGGATTGTAAAATGTTTACTGGTATGAAATGAAAGTGACTTTCCTTTGTGTTTACTTCACCTGATGAATGGTGACATCCATTTCTGTGCTGTTTGGCGTCCTTGTGCAAGGGAGGGGTCAATTCCATTTCACTCTTTTAGATGAATTCGTTTTGTGCCACCACGCATTTACATTCGGTTCTTCGGCAAGTGGTGAAATCGGTGGAAGAACAGCAAGAGAAGGGAACTTGACTCTATTTGTGCCCTGTTTTTGCAAACTTTAGCTCGCTCCCTTTTCATAATTCATGCTACAACTAATATTTCATGGGAGAGACGTGCTATAGTGAAAGCCTTCCTTATACCGTCAGACTCACTGCCTCCATTAAGCGTAGACGATGGAAATCCATCAAGTCTTTCTATTTTGGGAGGAAAGGCAAAGTCATCTTTGTTCAAGACGCGTGAGAGATGTGAGTATGTACATAATCGTAACCAATTGTACAAACTCACATTAAATTACTGCGCACATTATCCCATAACTGGTGATTGGCTGGTCACTCCGGTTGGTAGAATGGACAGATGTGGCACTATAGATCTTATCTTATTTCAAGAACATACTGAAGCTGCTGAAGCACATGCTCAATGTCCACATCCAGCCAAATCCTTCGCTGTTTCCTGCGAGCATCTTTAATGGTGCATGCCCACAGCAGTGCTTTGTGAAATTGGTGATTGTAGTGGCACTTTTCCTCAAGAGCCTGCTGAGACTTTCATCTTGGAACAGTTGAGAAAATAGTTGCAGTTGAGAGGGATACAACACTTCAAATAAAGGCTTAAGCGTTTACTTCATCACTTCAGTGTGAATGGAATGAATAGCCGCTGATTATTGCTGGCATGGTAACCCAACCCACTGTTTTGCTGCGCCATTGGAAAGATGTGCTTCAGTGGCATTTATGCTATGGTATGCTGATCATTTGCCTTCGCTTGTGTCTCTCATTCTACAAAAACAGCCTAACCAACAGAATTTCTAACCAACAGTAGACTGTCAGTTAATTGCAATGATGCATTGAAGTGTATTGTTTTCACTTAGTATGACTTTGGGGCTATATTACAAAGCTATATCATATACAAAGTATATCATAGCACAAAGTCAAACCTGGCCTGGTGTTTAGCTAACGGACATTATATATATATATAAATGACAAAAAAATGCAAATTTTTTTTTACGCAACTGAGCAGCTCCAAAAATAAGACAATACGGGGAGCTAGGTCTTTGCTTTCCTCCCTCAGAACGGGAGCTTTTATTTTCTTTCTTTAAAAGGAGCATTCAAATGGCAAAAAGCACTCGTGAACGGAGCAGCAATGAAAAGAAAAACTTTCCCGCACTGAAAAACTACATCCCCCAGCATGCACGGTTCCTTCCTTCACAATATTAAAATGCACTTGAACTCAGTAGTTTAATGAGAGAAGATATTATTTGTATAATAGGCTATTTCAGCTATTTTGCTTTTAGGCTAATGTCACGCCCCCAGTACTAGGACCATGGGGACTCTTATTTTGACTGTGGCAGCCCAGGCTGGATCTGTGTTTT